>CM076580.1:1014430350-1014751449 GCA_034641835.2 Pinus albicaulis | reverse complement strand
GATATAGTTTGAAGTTTGCCGATTTGTTGACTTTTCCTTTCCATTTCTTCTCTCCACCTGTCTTCAGTCTCTTTTATCTTTGGCAAACTGCCAGGAACACAGTCTGAAATGAGATTAATTGAATATAAGCTGTCATTTATGAATTGCGTGAGATTATTCATTATATTTCCGGCCCTTGATATTGCTCTATCAGATTTCATTAATTGATGTTCCCATTCTGTAAACAAGATTTCTTTGTGTTTTTCCTCTATCCTAGGAAGATTTGCTTCTTTTCCCTTTTCTGTATCCTGCCAGTTGAGAAACTCATAAATCTTTTCATCGGCATCATCTATTTCTTGTCTAAGAGTTATGATAGTTTGGATCAAAGATGAAGTAATCTCACAAAAAGGTTCTGCTTGTGACAGTTTTGAGCAAAATTCAATTAACTGCTGAGTCAATAATTTATTAGCCTCAAGGGCTTCCGATTTGAATTCATATAACTTTGGATAATCTTTAAACTTATCCAAAGTTGCTTGAAATTCCTTTTCTTGAATCATTTTTGCCTTTTCCTCATTTTGTAACAAACTCTGTAACTTAGAAATTTCTTCATTTAGCTGCTTTTGTTTGCCTAAAAGCTTTTCATCAACCTTCTTCTTTTCTTCAGCAAGCTGTTTCTCCAATTCTTTAGACCTGAATGTCTGATCCTGTAGTTGTTGTTGCAATTGGCTGATCAGTTGCTGATTCTCCTTAGCTTTTTCTTCCAGTGAAGCTATGTGAAGATCTTTCCGAGTTATTAGTTGAGAAACTTCTACAACTTTATCCACTGTTGCAGCACTATAAGCTCCTGTATACTGGGACAATTTCGTAAGGTCTTCAAATGGATTCATTTCATTGTTCTTATAAACAATATTCATAAACTCATCTGATGGAGTAGAAAATATACCCTTTTCTGTTTTTCTTTTCTTTCTTTGTCTTTTGACAACAGCCTTATGTTTAGGGCTGTAAAATACATCCAAAGGAGGGATCTCCTCACCTTTTAAAATGATATATAAAAAGGAAATGTTATGAAAACCAAATATATAAATGATAGCAAATTCTTCAAACGAATACCATATAACAAAGAAAATCAACCGTGAATAGATAGAAATACCTCATTCATCTTGAAGACTGTCGAATGAAATGTGATACTCTGATCTAGTAACTCCAATGAAAAATTAAATCCAAAGGCACAGAAATGCAACACTTCAAAGATAATTTCAGCACAAAAATCACCAGATGTGATCTTTCATATAAATATAATAAGGAATGAAGTACAGAAATGTTAGCTCCAAATCCAAAAAATATTACAACTTCCGATCCTTCTCTAAATGCATGAGAGGGATTTAAATAATAAATTACATAACAAAATCCTAATACTACTGCTACAATCTATCAAATTAAAACTGAAATGCTATTTTGAATAAAACTGATTCATTGTTTTTCTCCTTCGCTTGATGAAGCCAAGTTGCAAATGTTCAACATATCTCGGAGTCTTGGTGGATGACTCATCTTAGTATGCAACTGTCCAGCATAGGTGGCGTCAGAAAATTCTGGAATTAGACAATCGATAGCGTTTGATAGAATTTTGATAGCTGTCTGTTGATTGTTTGGCTTGATCACATGAGTCCACATACTATCCCAGGATATAGTTTGAAGTCTGCCGATTTGTTGACTTTTCCTTTCCATTTCTTCTCTCCATCTGTCTTCAGCTTCTTTTATCTTTACACTGTCAATAATCCATCGAACTACATCATAGTAAGGCATGATGCTTGCTCTGGCTGCAATTCGATGTAGAAATGAATTTGCAAGTGTTCTTTCATTGATGTCAGAGTCGGAATCCGAGCTATCCTCGTCTGGAACTGATGCCTTCTCCACTGTGACCTTGGGGTCTTCTTTTTCCAATAGGTTGTAGACTGTGTCCCATGTCATTTTCCGAAGACCTTGGCATGATGTATCTGTGACTAGCCTTAGCTTTATGGGCTTTTCTTTTGAGACCGTAGGAGTCACGGCAAACTTCTCTGGTAGAGCAATCTTGTTTCTTCTTCCTCTCTTTGACATTTCTGCGTCTGCTACCGCTTCCCTTTGTCTGTGAATGAAAGAACTTGGTGTTCTTTGGCTCTGCAAGACAATAAAATCTCAGTCGTGATCAACAAGCCACTCAAACGGAATGATTTATGAACTTATGGTTTTCATTTATTTGTTTCGTATATTGCGTAAATGCTCCTTTTGGGTCACACTTAAATATTTAAAACCAAATCATTAACCATATTCATTTGATTCGTTATTGAATATCTTCGTACCAATAAAGATTTGGCGCTTGTGATATATTAAAATATTCACTCATTCTAAATTTTTCGTATGCAAATGGATGAATCGCATCGAAAGTTTTCGAATGGCAGATGAAGATCACAATACGTTTATCCCGATTGATCGATTGCGATTGCAGATCTTTCCGATCTCTAATGGTGGGGTCTACCATATAATTTTAACAAATGTTCGATTTTTCTTTTGAAAGCGTTTATTATCAAACGCACATCGGATCGGGGAATTTTAACTAAGCGTAAAGAGTTTCTTAAAGACTGTCCCGATTAATCGATTGCGATTGACCGCATCGTGTCGGAAGTTATAATTAACTGTTTTAAACTCTTAGCGATTGAAAATTTCTGATTGGACTAATCGCATCGAAGGATTTGAAATAGGCATATGAAATTTCTTTTAAAGGTTATCTCCGATTCTCCGATTGCGATTGAACTTTTAAATTTGATTTGTTTTTTTATGATAAGGCCTTGTATATTAGATCGGATCGTAAGTTTTTGAATGTTGAATCTGTTTAGTAACAATATGAAATTTTCCAAAACAATGAATTCTATTTCTAAGTGTTTTATTTCTAAAAAGAAAGGGACCCTATTTCTAAATTTTGTTTCTAAAATTTAAGAAAAAGGGAGGGTTGTTGTATGGTACAACAATTGGCGATTCACTTGAAAGAACCAGTTATCTCTGAAAAATAAAATGAATACTATATTTTAAGTAAGTAAATATTTTTAAAGGTAAATAAAAATTATCCTAGGATAATCAGAAATAAAATCTAACTTATGAAAAAGAATAAAAATTATTAACAATTTCTTTCTAGTTTCTTGAGAATAAAAACATTTTGAGTTATCTTAAGCTTTGATTGGTATTAATAATGAAGTAAGTGGATTTCTTCAAGCTTGGTTTTGATAATATACTCTATTGTCATAGGTATTGCCTCTGCTGCCTGCAAACGTTCATAGTCTCGACAGGGTTACCTTTTAACCATTAACTATTCATTGTCCCATTCAACTAAGATTATGACTTTTTAAAAGATAAATTCATAAGACATGTTATCTCATGTTTTTTGTCTTTTATTTATTTTTTATTTCTTTTTTAAGAGCCATTGTTCTGGTTTGGTAGCCAGTTGTTAACAATGCCATTCAATAGTTATAATTAAAACTGAACAAGCTGGCTCGTGATGAGACCCCTTGTCTTATATTAATAAGCCATTACCCTGTTTTGATAGGCAGTATTGGTAATGTCAGCTTTATTATTTCTTATGAATATGGTAAGTCGGCTCGTGATGAGACCTCTTATCTCTTAAAAATGTTTTCAATAATTTCTTAGAATTATATTCTAAAAAATCACAACCTAAATGAATGGGGTGAACTAGTCTTATCCTTAAGAATCAATGGATGACAATTTTCCGAGTTTTTTGAGTACCAAGACTTGAATAATCTTTACTTTTATAGATAACTTCTCTCTGCTTAATAAACTTGTAATGATTTACATTTTCCTCAAGTTTTTCCAAAAAGATTATGCAAATAATTGGTATAATCTTTCAAAGTTTAACATCTTATTTAAAACTATCAAGAGAATATAATCATTTCTTTAAAAATTCTTATTTACTCTAAAATAAATATTTATAATATTTTCCTTAAGAATTTTCTATCAAGTAAACAGTCAATTAGAGACTTATTAACAACCTTTATTTAGAAAAAACAATAAAAGACTTTGCAAAAAGGAATATGTACAATTTAAGAAGGGGTTACCTCCTTATGAGAAGAATTTCTTTAAGATAAGCCCATTTACAGGAAGAGATTCTCTCTTACCTGTTAGATCTTGGAGCATGAATGTATTTGAGCCTATCTTTTCAACGATCTGAAATGGTCCAAGCCACATCCTTTGAAATTTGGTATGTTTACCTTTTTCTTCATGTGCCTTATCCCATTTTAGAACAAGATCACCAATTGACAAATTTTTTGAGCCGGTAGAACTTGCATCAAAAGAAGATTTCACAAGTTGTTGATGTTTTTCATGAACAATTCTAGCTTTCTCTCTCTCTTCTTCTAGTCTAAGGATTTGATCATACCTCAATTGAACGGATGAAGAAGGATTTTCTTCAATAAATTGTACCAGGGCTAATGATGGAAGAGTTAAATTTGATGGTATCACAGCTTCTTTTCCATAAACTAAATTAAAAGGTGAAGTTCCGATTGAAGCTTTCTCTGTAATACGATCAGCTCATAGTGCAAAGATTAAAGATTTATGCCAATTCTTTTGATTTTGATCGATAGTCCTTTTAATAATCTTGATGAGATTTTTATTAGTGGATTCAGCTAATCCATTACCTTGTGGGTAATAATTTGCTGAATATTTGAGTTTAAAACCTCTTTTAACTGCAAATTCAATTAAACTGTTTCCTGAGAAATAAGATGTATTATCAAAGACAAGAGCTTGAGGTACACCAAACCTGGTTATGATAAATTGATCTATGAAATCAATAATTGCATCAGAATTGGCTACCTTCAAAGGGATTGCCTCTACCCACTTTGTAAAATAATCGGTTGCAGTAAGAATGTACTTGTGCCGCTTGGAAGAATGAGGTACTATCTCACCAATAATGTCAAGTCCCCATTGTTCAAATGGTTGCTCAATATTTACTGGTTGCAAAGGAAAAGCTGGTTTCCTTTGCCTTCCACTTGCAGTTTGGCAGATTCTGCACTTTCTTACATATTCATGTATATCTTTAAAAAGGGTAGGCCAATAATAGCCAGCACGAATTATTTTGTGAGCTGTGGTATCACCTCCAAAATGACCTCCTGCTGGTCCATCATGCAACTCCTGCAAAACCTTTTCAACCTCAGTCTTTTCTAGACATCTCAACAAAATTGAATCATAATTTTTTCTAAACAACACATTATCAATGATCTCATATTTAACAGCTTTTAATCTTAAAGCACGTTTTTTCTGATAACTGAGATCAGAAGGAGCATACCCATTTTTTAAGTAATAGATGAGATCAGAATACTGAGACTCAGAATCCGTAACACTTATCTGATTTACTTGAATATCTTGATTTGAATGATCATTCTCTGGTATGTTATGAGCTCCTGCTAATAATCTACAAAAACCTTGTCCTCTAACAATCTTAGCTGGTTTAATATCAACATCATATTCTTGTAGGGCTGTTACCCAGTTAGCTCGTTTTTCTCCTACTTCTCTCTGAATTAATAATTGCCTCACTGCTGAGAATGGGACAATGATTTTTGTATGAGTTTTTAAGAGAAAAGGTCTAAAATGCTTGATTGATTTGAACACAGCAAAGGCTTGTTTTTCAACATCGGAATAATTCAATTCAGCTCCTTGCAGATTTGAACTAAAGAATGAAATTGGTGCTTCAATTTTCTGATCATTAAGTTGTGTTAAAACAGCTGCATAAGATGTCTCTGTGGCTAAAGCATACAAAATAAAATCTTTAGAAAAATCCGGAGTACTTAATGCTGGTGCATTAATGATTGCCTGTTTGATTAACTCAAAGGCTTCTTTTTCTTTATGCCCCCATTTAAATACTGAATTCTTCTTGATCATATTTTGCATAGGTAAAACAATTAAAGAAAAATCAGGAATGAATCTTTTTACAAAATTGATTTGTCCAAGAAATGATTGCATGGATTTTTTGTTATGAGGTAAAGAAATATCAGATATTTCTTTAACTCTGTCTGGATCAATGTATATACCATCTTTTGATACAACAAATCCTAAAAGTTTTCCTTCACCTAAAGCAAAGAAAGATTTTTTCGGATTTAATGAAATACCAAACCTTCTACATCTTTCAAATATTTGTTTAAGATCATGTAGATGATTGGTTCTGTTTTTAGAGAATATTGTTATATCATCGAGATAAACAACAACCGATTTATTGATCAGACCTTTAAATGCTATGTCCATGGCTCTTTGGAAAGTTGCTCCTGCATTTATTAATCCAAAAGGCATTTTTTGATAAGCATAAGTTCCCCATTTCGTTCTGAAAGTTGTTTTCAATCTGTCATCTGGATGAACTAAGACTTGATTATAGCCTGAGAATCCATCAAGAAAGGACATAATTTCAGAACCACCTACTTTTTGGAGTATCTGCTCCATGGTTGGCAATGGGAAATTGTCTTTCAAAGATGCCTTGTTTAAATTTCTGAAATCAATACAGATTCTTATATCACCATTTTTCTTCCTTACAGGTACCATATTGGAAACCCAATTGGAATGCCTGACAGGGAAAATGATTTTGGCTTTCAAAAGTTTATTAAGTTCTGATTTGATTTGATCTTCAAGATTTGGATGAACTTTCCTTAGCTTCTGTTGAACAGGTTTGATATCAGGAAGCATTGGAATTGTGTGCTGAATAATTGAAGTATCATATGTTTTTAAATCATCATAATTCCAAGCGAAGACATTTTTGTACTTGCTCAATAGTTTAATGAAGGCATCCCTTTCCTTTGATGTTAAATTAAGTCCTAAATTAACATTTTGAGGTTTTGAATCGGAACCAAGATTCACTAATTCAAATTTCAAAGTAGAACTTTGAAGCTTGGTATTAGTGACTTTCTTGAATCTGTCTTTAATATCATACAAGTCCTCCAATCTAACAACAGATTTCGGAATGGGATTTTCATTACTTTTTGAAGAAATTTGTAAGTCATGTTTTTCTTCGTCGATAATTTGATCATCATATGATTTCTCAGAAGTCATGAAGTTCAAGATATCTTGATCATGGTAAAAAACTCTCCAATTTGTAACATTGTCTGGGACAGATGGTCTAAAAAGTAATTCTATTGAAAATCTATCTGGGCTAAAATCTTCAGAAGGTATGAGTCCGGAAGCAACATTGGCTAGCAAGTCTGCTGCTGAATTTTGAGACCTAGGGATGGAAGAAATATTGAATGCAGAAAAGTGTGTGGTGAGTTCTTGAACCAGCGATTGATAATGTTTGAGGTGATTTGAAAGACAGTGAATTGTGTTTCTCACCTGTTTGACAATGATTTCAGAATCGCCGAATACTTTCAAATATTGCACTTTAAGGCCAATTGCTTTATACAAACCTTGGACTAGAGCTTCATACTCAGCTGTATTGTTCGTGCATTCAAATTCTAACCTACATGACAGCATTGTCTTTTCACCTTGCGGGCTAACCAAGATACACCCTGCTCCTGAACCTTCGTTAGATTTAGAGCCATCAAAATATAAAGACCAAAATAAAGAAGTATTAACAAGATTATTTACAATTTCCCCAGTATCACTAAAACATCTTGACCTATCAGTTTGTGAATAGTTTTCAATCTGTGATGTTAAACTGTTTACTGAGAAAGGGGATGGTTGGGCAGTGAGATTTCCAAAAAATGACTCTGATGAATAATTTCCCAAGATGTTGTTATTAAATGCAATTGGTTGATTTTCCTGCTCAAAATCTGTTACAGTATGGGTCATGTGTTTCTCTCGATTGATTTTTATTTGATTTGGCTTTCCTCCATAAGGTAACCACATGTGAGACCAATCGGTAGAAATATATCCGTGGAGCTTTTCAGACCAATCTCTACTTAAAATCAACCCATAAAATTCAGGTATATCAGCTATTAAGATATCAATTCGTTGAACTACCCGTGGATCAGCTGCTAACCTGATAGTTACGGAGTTAATATCTCCTAAAACCTGGACCTTGCTTCTGTCTAACTGTACAATGTGTATGGAAGACTTTTGGGGTTCTATGTTCAGTTTAGAACAAACTGAAGCTGGCATTATATTGGATGATGCCCCTGAGTCAATCAAACAATTGTGTAGGTTTCTGTTGTAGATCTCAAAAGTCAAAAGGAAGGGTGGAGTGTGAGAATTTGATCTATCCCCAATCAGGACTGAATCAATAGCTTCTATCATACCAGAAGGTGGTTGACCAGAATCATTTGCAGCTTTAGCACTGGGAAGAGGTGAACAGGGAACAACATTCAATTCTTTGAGAAGCAATTTCTGTTGATGTTTTAATTTGCTAAGTTCAAACATAGTTATGTTTGCCTTAGTTTTCTTCATATCATCAACAATATTGTAATCCATTGAATCGGATACTACTAATGTTTTGGATGTTGGAAGAGTATTTGAAGTTGAAGGTGGGTTTTGGGGAACTGCTGCGGGTGATTCCTTTGTAGGTACTTTTTCTTTTGTTGTAGCAGCACCTGCACTCCGTTTCTTTGAAGTTGTCTGAACAGGTTCGGAAGTACCTTTACTCCTAGTAGAGACAGGTAAAGCTTCTTCATCATTATCTGTATCGGAGTTGGGTAGTATGAAATCCCACATGCCATGACATTCAACAATTTCCTCTTCATTATCAGTTGATGAGATTGTTTCCTCTTCTTCCTCTTCTTGATCTGATTCTGCATAAGATACGATATTAGGCGGTTTTGATTCGGTTTTCTTATAATTCTTGAAGGGCCTCTTGGTTGAAGTTTCAGCTACTTGTTTCTTAATTTCAATCATTTCATTTGACATAGTCTTGAGAACCTTTTGGAGGCCTTCCATATCATATGGATCTTTTGAGATTTTCTTCTTTGAGTCTTCTTTGAATGAAACTTTTTTTGTTTTTCTTTCCTCAAGAGCTGCTTTCTTTTCTAGAGCATTAATACGTTTTTCCACAGCAAGTGCTTCTTTCATGTTTTCAGCAAGTGTTGGTTTTGCGGCCCTGTCTACAAAAATAGCTATATTGGCAGGTAGGGCAGTAATATACCACTCACTTCTGATTTGTTCACTTGGTTTGGAAGTCGTTGGGATTTTATTCAAAAGTTTATTGAAACGAGCATTAAATTCTTTAATGGGTTTCCTATGCTCTATCCTAAGATTGGAGAGATCATTTATTAGTGTAGCTAAAGATCTATCGTCTCCATACTTAGTGAGAAACTGTTCTTGGCAAATGTCCCAACTGGTAATAGAATCAGAAGGCAGGGAAAAATACCAGGATCCTGCTGATCCTTGCAATGTATAAGGAAAAAGCCTAACAACGACATCTTGCTCAGTTACTCCCTTCAAATTAACCGCTAACATGAAGTTATTGATATGTTCCTCAGCTTGGGTTCCATTTTCTGGATTAAACTTGGGTAGCCATTTTTCAGGAGCATCTGGTAATGCATGTAATGGTGCGGGCATGTTGACTGCACCAGGTCTGGTCCATGGATCTGCCATTGTAATACCAGTGGTGGATGATACTGTTGTTGAGATTCCAGATGTCTGGGAAGGAATTGATATTGAGGAGTGAATAGTTTGAGATGTTGAAGTTCTCAATTCCTGATTAACAACGATATGTAATGAGGGAGTGGATGGTTGACTTCGCACTGGGGAAGATGAGATGGAAGATGTGGATGAAAGTGCTTCACTGTCAGAATATTCAGTATTTTTCTTTGCCTTTTTCCTTTTAGGTAAAGGAAATTCAGTAGGTTCAATACCGAGCTTTTCACTCTGAAGTCTAGTAAGAGGGTGAGGTAGATTGAATTGCGAAGTCTCACTGCTTTGAGATAGCTCAGATTTCTGTGGTGAAATCGAGAAGCTCTGAAGTTTCTAGATGAGAGACTGAACTTCAGGAGATTCAAGACTTAATTGTTCTGATGTATGGTGAGTTTGAGCAGTGATAGTGGATACCTCTTCTTCTTGCTTGGATGCTGAGGAATCAGCAGACAATTTGGAAGTACGAGGTGATGCGGAGGGAGAATTACTCTTAGAATGGTTTGTAGATTTGGGTTTGCTTTCCATTCACAGTAGGATGCCCTCCTTCTAGCGCCAAAAATGTTGAAGCCTAGAAAATCTCTGCTTCAAACATTGGGGGAAAACCACCCGGTCGGGACCTTAAGACAACTCCTTTTCCGTTTGGGATGGTGGCTCCGACTGGATTTAAAGGACCAGTTTCCTTATAACTAAGTGGATTGAATTGAATGGGTGAAAAATGGGACTAAATTGACAGAATAATAAAACTATCTAATCTAAACTAAATGCTGATAAAGAAATTCTAATTTTAACCCGGGTAATAATATGTGAATACAACTTAGGATTGTTTCAATCTAATAATAACCATGAAAATGTATTATTAATTAAATTGAAATATGTAGAAACGAATAAAGATAACTCTGTTTAATAAATTAAACAGAGTTATATTAACATATTGCATTCATCATCATATACCATTCATATATGTATATAAATGATAATATTCCAATTATACTCAGAAATGATAATATAAAGAGGAAATATTATGAAAATCAAATATATAAATGATAGCAAATTCTTCAAACTAATACCATATAACAGAGACAATTAACAATGAACAGATAAAAATACCTCATTCATATTGCAGACTGTCAAACGAAGTATGATACTCTGATCTAGTAACTCCGATGTAAAATTAACTCCAAAGGCACAAAAATGCAACACTTCAAAGATAATTTGAGCACAAAAATCACCATATGTGATCTTTCATAGAAATATAATAAGGAATGAAGTACAGAAATGTTAGCTCCAAATCCTCAAAATATTACAACTTCCGATCCTTCTCTAAATGCATGAGAGGGATTTAAATAATAAAATTACATAACAAAATCCTAATACTACTGCTACAATCTATCAATTTAAAACTGAAATGCTATTTTGAATAAAACTGATTCATTGTTTTTCTCCTTCGCTTGATGAAGCCAAGTTGCAAATGTTCAACATATCTCGGAGTCTTGGTGGATGACTCATCTCAGTATGCAACTGTCCAGCATAGGTGGCATCAAAAAATTCTGGAATTAGACAATCGATAGCGTTTGATAGAATTTTGATAGCTGTCTGTTGATTGTTTGGCTTGATCACATGAGTCCACATACTATCCTGAGGATATAGTTTGAAGTCCGCCGATTTTGTTGACTTCCTTTTTCCTTTCCATTTCTTTCTCTCCACCCGTTTCGCCTTTTTATCTTTGGCAAACCGGCCAGAATACAGCCTGAAATGAGATTAATTGAATATAGGCCGTCATTTATGAATTGCGTGAGATTGCTCATCGATACCGTAGCCTGGTCCGAGCTATCCTCGTCCGGAACTGATGCCTTCTCCACTGTAACCTTGGGGTCTAATTTTTCCAACAGGTTGTAGACTGTGTCCCATGTCATTTTTCCAAGACCTTGGCATGATGTATCTGTGACTAGCCTTAGCTTTATGGGCTTTTCTTTTGAGACTGTAGGAGTCTCAGCAAAATTCACTGGTAGAACAGTCTTATTTCTTCTCCCTCTTTTTGACATTTCTACGTCTGCTACCGCTTCTCTTTGTCTGTGAATGAAAGAACTTGGTGTTCTTTGGCTCTGCAAGACAATAAACTCTCAGTCGTGCTCAACAAGTCATTCAAACGAAATGATTTATGAATTTATGGTTTTCATTCATTTGTTGCGTAAATGCTCCTTTTGGGTCACACTTAAGTATTTAAAACCAAATCACAAACCATATTCATTTGATTCGTTATTGAATGCCTTTTGTACCAATAAAGATTTGGCGCTTGTGATATATTAATATATTCAACAAAAATCTTCGTATGCAAAATAGATGAATCGCATCGGAAGTTTTCGAATGGCAAATGAGTATCACAATACGTTTATCCCGATTGATCGATTGCGATTGCAGATATTTCCGATCTCTGATGGTGGGGTCTACCATATTTTTTAAACAAATGTTCGATTTTCTTTTAAAAGCGCTTATTATCAAATGCACATCGGATCGGGGAATTTCAACTAAGCGTAAAGAGTTTTTTAAAGATTGTCCCGATTGATCGATTGCGATTGACCGCATCGCATCGGAAGCTTTATTTAATTGTTTTAAACTCATAGCGATTTAGAATCTTCCGATTGGACTAATCGCATCGGAAGATTTGAAATGGGCATATGATATTTCTTTTGAGTGTTTTTTCCGATTCTCCGATTGCGATTGAGCTTTTAACTTTGATTTGTTTTTATGATAATGCCTTTTATATTAGATCGGACTATAAGTTTTTTTTGAATATGAAATTTCAAAACAATGAATTTTATTTCTAAGTGTTTTATTTCTAAAAAGAAAGGGACCCTATTTCTAAATTTTATTTCTAAAATTTAGAAAAAGGGAGGGTTGTTGTATAGTACAACAGGTCTAAGTGTTTTATTTCTAAAAAGAAAGGGACCCTATTTCTAAATTTTATTTCTAAAATTTAGAAAAAGGGAGGGTTGTTGTATAGTACAACAGGTCCTTAGACACGGATTTTCCTTTTAAAACATGAATATTTGTTGAAATTTCTATATTTTTTAATTCCTGAGGAGATCAACATGACCTAATTGTCCATCAGTTCGCCAGGGTTCAGTTATTGTATATGTTTCCTAACTTCTTGAGCCCCTAGATGTTCAGATACATCCTCCCAAAGAGTGAAAAAGGCCTATATTATTTGATATGTCAAGAGGAGAAGAGTTAGTTAAAATTTGTGAGAGAGCTTTGTTATATTGGTGAGACTACCCCTGATCTAGGAGGAGACCAGGATTGAAATTTGAGGAGGACTCTCATGTTATCAATATATCATATCATTTTGATCCATTAAACTTAAGTTGATTCCTTTCCTTCCATATTTATTTCTTTCGTCTCTTACATATTATTCATTATATTTCAATTATTGGCATGCTAACGGATTTCGCAGGATATGTGGTTCGCTAGATCTATCATTGGAATGTGTGCAAGTTCTTGGCATTTGAGTGAAGACTTGTGGTGAATCCATCAACCTATCTACACAAAACAATGACCTCTTCATTTAAGAGGCACGCTTCATTTTCCACTCTTTACAACTTCTATGATTGTGTGCATTTGTTAGGGATTGGTTTAATTTCACTTTCATCACACATGTTCTCGTGTATTCTAGAAAAATCAATCGAGAAACAACTCCTTGTATGCATTCAATTTTTAGATATAACTTACATCAAAAGATTACTTAATATAATCCCTCTAGGTGCAACCAAACATATGACCATTATGTTCAGGCAACCTCGTTTCCATAGTAAAAGTACTCATGGAAATTGAAACTTGCTTAATAGTGAAAAAATCCTCAGTTCTCACCATTTGATACAAACCCTTCAAGCTATAAAGAAGGAGAAACACAGGGGTGAACTTTCATCTACTTATGTGTTAGTGAGTAACGAGATTATTTATTATAATACTTTTTGGCACCATTAGATACAACCCCTTCGGGTTCTAAAAAGTAGAAATATAGGGGTGAGCTTTCATCCTCTTATGTGTTAGTGGGTTATGAGATAATTTATTATAATGTTTTTTTGGCACCATTGGATATAACCCTTTCTAGTTGTAAGGAGGAGAAACATAGGGGTGTGTTTTAACCGAGTGAGTCACGAGATTATTTATTATAAGACATTTTAGTGCAACAACTTGTCCAACCACTACCTCAAAATAATCCATGACTCCAAGAAATAACCTTACAAAAAAAAAATTACCTAATAATTAAAAACTCTTTACTCTAGTCAAGTCTCACTAGCACAACTGGTTGAGGATGGGCCTCTAGTCAAGTCCCACTAACACAACTGGTTGAGGATGGGCTTCGTAAGCAAGGTGACCCAGGATCAAACCTCACAAATCTAGAAAACTTGACAAACAAACAAAAACTCTTTACTCTTTGCATCTTCACCATCTAAATAAAAACTCCATCCTCAATCTAATATTTGTAAGAATCCACCAACGAAAAATTACTAAAAATTACAATTTACAATGCTAATAAACTCTACAATGTTAAAAAATAACTTTAAACATGTAAATAAATTGAAAAGAATAAGAAAGAGTGTAAAACCACAATTGTAATTTTACATTTGTTCTAGTTTATAACCCAATTTTGATCCAAATTTCGGAAACAATCAACCTTATCCACTCCTCATAAATAAAAGCCGAATATCAGTGAAGATTTTGGGAAAGTTTTGTTGAGTTTTCTAATCAAATTTTGATTGAATTTTTAGAAAAAGCATGGCAAATGATGGGCCTTATCCAGGCCCCTCAAATATAAGCCTAAATATCATTGACGATATTCCACAACCCCTCCTGAATTTAGAAAAGTTTCTACCTCGGAGCTCATATATATATAAATATATATAAAAACTTGAAGATTGTACGCGTAAATATAATGAGTTGTCATATCATGCCAGTTTGCTTCAACGAAAATGGCAATGTTAGATATTGGAGTCTGAGTAAAGCTGGATGGGACGATATACCACGGACGTAATTCCCATCGATGTCCATGAAAGGATCGCCGATGTCGACCTTGCCACTACCAGCATTCTCGACGTAACCCTCACGGATGATGACACGAACGGTTGCTAACATCGCGTGTGCGACAATTAACCTTTCCAATGTTGATCTGGTTAACTGGTTTTGACGAGAGAGTTGATCATGGTTACAAGGATCGTTACCAACCACGGTAACAGCGATATCCCACTCTTACTTTCACATAATATATAAGAAGGATCAGCAACAAATAACTTTTCTTTCTTTTTATGTTAATGTTGTGTTGGGTGGTGATGAAAGGATAAGTATGTGCATAGGTCATAAATAATTATATTTTCATTTTTATAATTTATTTATAAAAAGTGGGTTTTTTTACCTTACATTATTGTTTTTTTTTCTATTCACTATTTAATTTTTCATTCCATTATTTTTCAGTTTTCTATTCATTATTTAAAGCTCGTGTAAGAAAAGCAATATGAATAAAATTTAAAACATCAAAATAACACTAATTTATACCGATAATATATAAAATGTACCATAAAATTGTTTGACCATAATCTTTGCAATGCAAGATGCGAAGATTTGGTTGTGCAATCCAGGCTCAAAACCATTGTAATCCTCATGTTTGTCTTCAATGTTGTGTTTTGGCGTTGATGAACTATAAAGTATACATATAATTTATTTATAATTATATATTTTTATTTTTATAATTTATTTGTAAAAACTCATTTTATATATATTGTTGTTTGGTTTTTTTAATTTTTATTTAAAATATTTAAATATTTTGAAAAAAAATTTCATGTATAAAATTTAAAACAAAAATTATATATATATATATATATATATATATATATATATATATATATATATATATATATATTTTGTTGTATATGAAATAATCGTTCCAAGATATTTTTTGATATACATGAAAAGTTTTTTTATTTATTTTTACTTTCTCTATCTATTTTGGTGTATATATTGTTGATAAACATAAAAAATATAGTCATATTCATAAATTATGGAAAATGATATTTAAGATTTTATTTAATTATAAAATAATTTTTTGGTATATTATTGTAAAAAAATGTATTTATTATTTAAACTATTTGATAAATTATTGTAAAAAAATTAATATAAATAGAATGTAAAACACAATAATAAATTAATTGAGAGTTATATCTTTCTATTTCAAATTGTCTATGTATTGATTATTTATAATATAATATTTAGGTATTGCATAATATCCAAAAATCTATTTGATAAAATGAGAATATATTACAATCATAATTCTTTAACTAGAATTATTTTATAATGAACAAAAATTATTGGTAGAAATAATAAGTAATAAAAAATGGGATTCTTGTTTTCAAACCTTTGAATGGAATGAGTCCTTTGCAAAACCTCTATACCCCCTACTAGGGATGGAATGGGCAAATTGTTAGTGACATGGTAATTTACACATCAAATACAACCAATTTTTTTCTTATTCGTAAACATTATTTGTTAAAATGATCAAAACAATCACATAGTTGTAGAAATTGTCAAATTTGAAGGGTGTTTCAAATTTAAAATTCTTACCCTACCCATGTAACATGCCCCTTACCCAATATCCAGAGTAGGGGGTGGTCATTATGCAAACCCGAACTTCAAGATATTGTCACGAAAATGGGGTATAATTTTTTTTACTTTTCCAAACTTCTCTAAACTTAGAATAACCATCACCATTATGTTCATTTCATCGAGGCAAACCGGTGATATAAAATTGCTCCTCAATCCAACCTCTTGATTGAGAGATAATTCCTCTCAAAGAATAGGCCCTATAAAATCATCTAACTTCCATGTGGAAGCATGTAATTCGCCTCCTAGAATTCAACCTCATAGGACAGTCACGGTCGACCCTTTCTATAACGCCTAACTTCACCTTTTTCCAGGGCCCAACCCCCGACTCCTGACCTAGCTGAGCTCAAATCTCACCATCTCGGTCCCACAACTTACTCGCCCAATACGACAATTTTTTGATGTGAAGGGAGATCGATGTTCGTGTTGGCTAACATGCTCAGTTCTCATTATGGAAATGGGGTAGTGCAGTTCAAGGTTCTCGCCTTTGGTTCCAATGCCTCCATTGGACGGCCTCCATCAATTCCACTCATCCAACAATAGATATGCATTATGCCACCCTCTCCCTTCATCCTTCCGCCAACTCCCCAAGGGTTTTGTAATTCATTATAGTTGTCCAATCTGCAGTGATCTCCACCGTTCATGGTCATGGTGGTCCCCATGCCACGTATGCTTCCTTGGCTCCAACAAAGAAATACCATGGTCATTTAACCATTGTGAAGGTCTTGGGTGGATCACGAGGGCTTCACTCAATGAGCCTCTAACATATCACGTGCAATCATATCATATTAAACAATACCCTTAATTTTAGTACATATTGGAAAATACCTCTAAAAATCACATTATTTAACCTCCTACCAATATAAATCCAATACACCTTCCCAATTTAAAAAACCCCTACTTTCACTATATATTGTAGGTATCTATTTTTTCATTAACATTTTGTATACCCCTTTATATTTTTTCATTAACTTTGAGCTCTATTTTTTATACCTTCCAATATAAAAACCATTTACCCCCTATATATCCCCCAATATATTATGCCATTTTCTTTTCATTATATATCCCCCAATGTGAACCCACGCTCTATGGTATTGCTCCCGAGTGAAGCCCCCATGGGGTGGATCCCCACACATTTCAACAATGATGTCATTGCATGAGGTTTCTGACGCATTACCTAGCGCAACCATTAAAATGGGCACCACATCATCCTGATGCTTTCCCTCCTGGTGCTCTTTCTTATTACACCATCCAGAACTCTTGGGGTCTCTACGGAAGGCTTACTTGTCATGCGGGACCACCTTCCCACCAATGTGTTGTCTACATCAGTATGAGCCCTGCCACACACCCACTTTACGTCATCCCGCTTGGTCATTCCCAGTGCATTTGTTTTCTCTGCCTTAATGTTCCTATGGGGTGACATTAGGTGATATCATCCCACTCCTCCCATCTCAATTATTTCCAAAGAACGTTCCTTCATTAACCGTAGGGACCTCATTATCAATATTACGTGTGTAGTGGGGTCACACGACCTCCTTTCAATTGGTTCGCTACTCTGACCTTTCGTTCCACCATAGCCTGTGCCACATCACCATGATACTTATATCACATTTATCTCCCTTATCCACCGCTTAACACCTCTGGGGTGAGACCTTCGAGCCACGTGGAACCTACTCTATGGGATCCACTCCGTGTCCACTCCTAGCCAATAGGGACACTCTCTACGTTCGAACTGTAGGCCTAGTTGGCCTGACGCCCTATCAACCCAACTTCTCTATTATGCTACTTCTTAATGCTTCCAGAGAGCATCCTTCGGCACACTTGGCTTAGTGGGTTGCACCATTACACTTCCCTTGCTACCGATTGAGACATGTGGTGGCATTGCCACATCATCCCGCACTACTCTCCCTACTCCCTTCCTCCTACACCCTTGCAAATTCTTAGTGGTGAACCCAATAGGATGACCTGTCAAGTGGGTCCATCCTTGTCCAATAGAATATTTGTTAAGATTACATAGAGCCCAACCTAGCCTGACCCCACACCATCTCGTGCCCTGCTATAGTCCCCTCTTTAACATTTATAAGATATTGGACCTGTGAGATGAGTTGTATGGTGGGATATGCTCTAACCAATGGGAAGACCACATGGTTCATGTGTCAGCCAACGCATCTCAGCTGACATCATCCCAGTCGATCCTAATGTTATGCAAAACCAAACTTCATGGTTCTAGTTCCGGCCCACATCATATTCCCTCATCCAATCACAAAAGGGGGTAGTCTAGGCACGACAATGACAACCTCCCATGACTAGGGTTCTTCCTGGTTAATGGATAAGGTTTCCAGCTTCATTATAGAGCTAATTCTCAACCCTTTTCTGCCGCAACACTACTCATATTTAACATCTACCATGGTCGGACTAGAGAGAGAGATGATCACACTATGAGTAAAATTCTTGGTCTCAGTATCAATGATTATCAACATAGCTCATCCCCTCTATGCACTTATAACCATCTGCTGGTTTTTTCAACCATGGTTCGACCATGATGGTTCTACAAACATCAAGATTTTCTCCAACATTCGATAATAAGAATGATGTCTTACTGAAGAGCCTATCGTTTCTATCCCTTTTGAGCTTGAGCTATAGTCTCTCTAATGAGCTCCTCACCCTTAGACGTTCCCCATATCGAAACAAGGAAATTCCAGGAATGGGGCATATGCTCTCCTATAGCCACTCTCTGTTGAGGACCTGCAGTGAACTGTTGAAGGTCCTTTAGCTCTCCTATTGGACGGAAAGGCTTAACGGGTTTAAGAAATCCTATAAGCACCTTTATGGTGCTATGCAGGGGCTTCTAGAACCTATTCAGCAACATTACGAATATTTTCAAAGACCTAAAGGTTGCTAAAAATGCAAGGTCGACTAAGCCTTCATGCAAGGATTTCAGGTTATCCTTGTACTAAGAGGAAACATATCCCTTGGCGCTAATGCAATGCCACCTATGTAGATTCGCATGTTTGTAGTAGATCAACTCATAATATAAATGTACACAAACCCTACTAAGCAGGTCATCTCCCATGTAGTTATTTATATTAATGGAAAGGGTCTTCAACCCCAATGTTTCCTAGTCTCAATCTAGATTCTCATGTATCATTCCACTTCTTGTAGCATTTCATAAAAAAAATTTGTTGTGTGTGTGTGTGTGTGTGTGTGTGTGTGTTAACAACACAACTCGACAGTTTATAGGGGACACAATTCTAGTCCCAGGTTGTAACATAATCCTTGTTATCATGTAAAGCCTCACACATTAGATCTTATCTATATTTATTATAAATAACTATAGCGAGCATTTCATACAACACTTCATTTCCAATCCATAATCACACACTTTCTTGACTTGTTTATAACCAACATTCATCTCAAAGATGCAGTATATTTATATATATATATGATTTCATCACAGTTATAAGAGTCATTTTCACACAAAGATGTAACCAGATACTAATTAAATTAATAACATTATTATAGTCTAGAAATCTATAGCCATTCCAAACCATAAATGCATCATATTTCATTAACCTTTAAACAATTACAAAAAGATTCTTATCTTTAAATTTGCAGGGCAACTAAGACTTGGATAAAGACTCCACTCAACCGTAGACAAGTTGTAGATAAGTTACTTGCAGTTGTACCCCTGAGTCAAATTACAAGGGTCTGGGGTGGTATTTCTCTAGGGAATAAGCACCATTCAGTTGAAATAGGGACTCTAGAGGTTATTCTTTCTCCACCCACCAGCTTCCCAAAAATTCACCAATGCACAAGGAGTTACAAATGCCAACTTGTTTCACCCTCCATTTATCCAATAAATGACAAACAATACTTAGATAAAAATATAGGCTTGTTTCCTCTCCTCTCTTCTATGCTACATCTTGTAACTCAATTATCCTTCTATATTATATGCAGAATTTGAACTCTCTAAGGTTGATACTCTGCTTCCCATCTACGCTGCCTCCCGTAACTCAATTCCCTTTCCTACATAATTCAAACTCTCACTCCATCGTCATCTCTCTTGCGCATCTCTCGCTTTTCTTGTCCATTGGTTAATGAATTTGAGATCTCTCTACCCACTAAAGTCTAAGATCTAGCTCTCTCTAATGAAAGAACTGAAACTCCTCTTCATCTCTGCTAAATTGCGACTTAGTGAGATCTAGCTTCTCTCTTCTTATTTTTTCTCTACTTGTTTCCCTTTGTCCCTAAGGTCAAGTTTCCTTCCTTTGAATGAGTCAACCCCTATGAATGAGAGCGACTTCCTTCGCTCTCTATCTTTTTTGTTGTTGCGTAGTTCCCCTTCTAGCAAATTTGTTGCTTATTATTATTTTTCCCTTTTTGTCTTTTTTTTCCTTGTTGTGGTTTCTATGCTAGTATGGGCTTATCCCTGGTGTTTCAGCCCAATTAATTTCCAATAGCATCCCCATTCCATAGACCATTCCCTTGCATTTAAATCTTAACAACCATCCTTTAATGGTTGTCATATAGTTCAAATTTTTCCTTCCTTCAACAAGCAAGTTGATTTTTCCAAAAAAATTAACCTCCCTCAGACCTCTGGGAACCTGTGTCCCTCACTAAACCCATTTAATTTTTAAATTAAATTACTTGGTGTAATTACATGGAAAAATCAACCATTCATGGGCTAGGCTATTACAACCCCTTGCTAAGTAGATAGGTCCTTTGTAAACTCGATGAAGATATGACTCAATCTACTTGTAAAGGATACAAAACATATCCAACGCCAATAATAATATGATGATTAAGTAATAAAGGTTTAATTAGTTTGACATGAATAGATATAGGAAGCAAAGACTAGCTAATCTACAAAATATGTTTTGGTATCAAAGAAGGCATTTCCTAGTAGAATGAGTTTCCTCTTAAGAAGAGACTACCATGAAGTTGTTGGATGGTGAGAAGTTTTCCTTATATAAGTGGTGAGTATTCATAGAAAGGAGGAGATACCAAAAATGTAACACAATTAATGGCCCATGGCAAGTGAATATAATAGGGTGATAATGTATAAGGAAGAGTTTGGCTCCCCTTATGAGGCATTGATAATTGTTAAGCATGAGGTTTAGTCCCTTCTATTGAGTATGCAATGGCATTTGCCACTTTTCTAACATATCACTAACACTTTAATTTCACCGGTTTAACCTAATCCAATGAGCATAGTATTTCTTCCCCCACATGATGTTGGTTTCTTTGTTAGTAACTTGAAAATAACAACTAATACAACTATCAACATCATAGTTGGGTCTACATTAATGTGAAGATTTATCATAACGTTTAGAAATGTTGGAAAATTTTACTACTCCATAAATACTATTTGTAAAATGTTTAGGAATATTTTTGTAAAAATATTAAAAAATTATCTAATCTATCTCTAAAATTTGGAATCATCTTTGGAAAAAAAAACAAAAACATAAAAATTTGTAGAATCTATCTCTAAAACTTTTCATTATTTAGTCATTAAGTAAAATAAGAACTATTATCACCACCACTAAATATGAGAATCTGTTATAAACACCATTTAGAATGCTACAACCCTCTAAAACGATGATAAAATTTAAATAATTTAATAAATCATTGAATATTATGAGATACATAATTAGTTATAATAACTTTAAAATATATTTCAATAATTAATAATTTCTAAATACTTAATTAAATATAATGAGAAATCTCTTCAAAACCATGTGACCTAAAAAAATACACCTCAAAATTCCATTGCCTGTCAATCAAATCAAGTTATTCTTCCATTTTCCTTTGATTCCATTTCAAAAGATAGAGTTAAAACACTTTCTTTCCATTTTCCTTTAATCTCTTTTTTTTTATAATGTATTCTTTATTGATTAAAGATGATGGAAATGGCTGACTGCTCGAGAATAATTACTATGTTAAATCGAGAATGTTGGGCCTCCACAGATCGACTCCTACATTATCACTACGCATAAGAGGCCTACTCTCCACTAAAAAACTCTTGATAAGAAAATCCCCCTTTTCTTAAAAACGTAACAATATTATAAAGGAGAAAATGGCTAAAGGTCAAACATTTCACACTCGAAAACGACAAGGAATAAATGGAAATTGAACTACATGGGTTTCCTTTAATATTCTAAAACAAAAGTTGTTCCCTCTTATGATTACTATGCAACTGAGATTCCCATCTAGAAACGCTGAAAGACCCATGCTAGTGACTTCTTATCGAAATAACCTCTACACATAGGCCCCTTACCACATCATTCCCCATAAACCGAGTCAACTAGGGATTTGATTTGTCTCCATAACTAGATTTAAATTCTTTTGATGTGGCTTTACAACGAGATCAAATTTAAAAAAAAAAAAAATGCTCTCATTCCCCACTACTCAACCTCGTCATAAGTGAAGGCGTGGATTTGTTCATAAAATGAACATATGAGAGTGGGTGGGTGGGGTAAAAATATAAATTTGTGTCTGATAAAGGTGGCTGGTGGAAGTTGAATGTGAAATCCATTAATAATTGCCATGGTTCCAATGCATTGCAATCAATATTTGTTACCCACCTTACTGATATTCTTAAGTGGTGTTCAAACCTGCCCGGGCACAGCCTATATGTGGAAGCAAGCATCTAGAGCTCATTATTTGGCCTCCATGGCTGATCCCTACAAAACTGCACTTTGGAGCACAGTGAAATCTATCCCTCCTCATCACCCAAAAGGGAGACAGATGCCAATATTTTAATGCCACCACTATATATTCCTCTCCACTTTTCCTTTATTTGTATTCCAAAGTACCAGGCGAGGCAATCCTAGTGATGGGTCATATTGAAGAGAATAAAGCAATGAGTTTCCAGTACAAAGAAACAAACGTGTAGTATACACATAGAATATATTATCTTTAATAACCTGAAAAATGAATTCTCTCCTTTATCTTATTTTAAAGTGGGCAATTTACGCGTTGCAAATAGGCTCCCCGTACACTTCGCTCATGCCGAATTTCCTGAGAGAATATTTTATTAAGATTGTACCCTAAAGTTTTTTTTTTGGAAAAAAAAAAGAAGAGAGCGCACATACAACCGACTGCTTTATCTGCTCTAACTGTACAACGCTCTCAGAGATTTTATGTAAATTCTACGCAAATTAAATTTAGGAGTTTGTTGGGCTTCAGTTAATTCCCACTATTAGATTTAAGCAAGTAGATTAAGAAAAATAACAATATACGTAGCAAGTTGGATAAATCTTGCTGTGAGTTTTTGCAGATTAATAGTACGTTTCTGAAAAAAAGATTAATAGTACGTTAGAGTTAATATCATTAAATCTCCTAATCATAAAAGTTCTGCCAAGATACGTATAGTTGTGAAAAACTAGTGTGATTTTCTTACGTATTCACATATCGAAACTGTACAACTAAGTTTGTCCAGGTAAACTTATAACTGTATTTATTTAAATGTGGCATCTTATCTTATCTCGTCTCTATTATGTCTGGTCAAAGAAATACAACACCTTTCTTGCAAATTGCAGGGAATAATATTGATTCCATGATTTGAATATGGCTGAAAAAGCTCTTCTACGGAGCGTTTTGGACAGAGTGATCAGATCAGCTTGATTGCTGCAACAGTAAGCTTTTAACTTTTATGTGCTCTCCACCTGTTTCCTGCATGTCGAGCTTCCACACGATAATCAAGGTAGAGTATATGGGTTTCTAATAATCCCATCAAGGATGAAATTTAAATCTGACCCACATATGAACCCTCGTACTCTGGTAAATTACACCCGAGCTCTATTTTAATCAAACAAATTATAAGTATCGTTCGTTCCATTAAAACCTAATATACTCGAAAGAAAGCCTACTTTTAAAAGAACATATTTATACATACAATTATAATTTTTTTAAGGGTTTAAGGATACCCTATATTCCATCATACATCTTTTCAAATCAACACATATTTAACACCATTCCATCTATACATATTTTCAAATCAAAATATGTTTAAAAAATGAGGAAGCCACAGTACGAGATCTTTTAATGAGAATTTAAATATAGAAAGTGCAAGGATACTGAATTTTTTTGATGTTCAAAATGTATAGCTTCTCTGGGGTATTTTTCTTATTGATCATTATGTAATAGTTTTATTTTGTTCTTTTAATTTAATTTTTTATTCTTTATACTTATCAATATATGAAATTATAAATTATATTTTGAGTAATTATATAGAAATAAATTAAAAATAAATTTAAGAATATTTATGTGTGTATGTGTATGTTGAGATTAGTAAATAAGACAATATAATTGTAAATAAGTTGATTTAGATGATGGTAATATATATTTTTTTAGTGTTAGTTGTAGATTATGATAATACAATTTTCTGATATTACTTAAACAAATAATGCTTCTCTAGAATTCTTTTTTTTAAGCGTATGACTATTGCAAATAGGAAAAATAATATAAATCTACATTAAAATGATAGTAAGAATATGAGTAAAAACTTCTTCTAAGGATGACAGTGTATAGTGAACCATCAATTTAGAGAATGTGAAGATTATTTATCAAAAGTACTTAATGAGGTTCACTATTCTTTTATTCTCTCTTAGAGGATATAGAAGACAGCATACATGACTTTCAAACTCATCTACATCAAAATGATGGCAAGATTATTTATCCAAAAGTGGTTAATCAGGAACCTTATTCTCTTTGAGAGGATAGAGAAGAATACATTATGCATGACTTTCATTGAAGGGACTACAAAATTGACTCTTGTTATACTAATTTTAACCAGGAATGGGTCCCCTCTATATATGATCAATTTAATATAATCAATATTAGGTTCTTGCCAAACTCGTTGTAAAATTTGTAATCAACAGGTAATTATTTTTTTAACCTTTTTGTTTTTGCAAACTTGAAGTGGAAACAAACCATTATGATGATTGGCCTCCCAAGGTAACCCACTAAAAGTAAAGCATGTACTAAAGAATGAATAAAAAAGGGATATGTGTTTCGGGGAAAATCACCCTAGAGGTTCGTTGGGTTACAACCTTCACAGAGCAGGGGCATGCTACTTAAGAAGGACTCACACAACCATGCATGTTCAGAAAAACTAAATAGAGTAGAATGAGGAAGTTACCCGTAGGTCCTACGGTTGAAGCAGATCCCGCAGGGTTCAAACCCCCAGCAACCATCCTTCCTTCTTAACCTGAAAGACAAGAAGAAACAAGCACAAAGAACTGGTTGTACAGCATATATCTACTCTAAATGTTAGTGAAATCCATATAAAACATCAGATGAACCATAATGAATGCTTAAATAACATTTTTTCTCATATATGTAAGCAGACACTAACACGTATATTTCGGGAACAAGATGGTACTTTTGTATTATAAATAGCATGTACAAAAGTCACGAGTGGAGAGATCACCTGAATCCTTCCACGATCTTCGAGCAGACCGTCGTCCGGATCCGTCCCGCCCTTGCCTCGCTAAAACTCCTTCCAAACTGGTGCATACGAGATGACATATAGGGAGATGAGCATCTCAAGGAAATAAGGGTTTCCTGTAATGAACTGGGAAAGTGCAGGAGGCACAGGGAATCAGACTTGGATAGGGAATACCAACAAAGTATAATATCAATAATTCTCTCTCTCCCTTAGGCCATACACATGAGGGGTTTTTATACTCCCTCCAAGTAGTTTCAACAGTTGGAAACAGTTGGCCACGTGCTGGGGTGGTTGAACTACCTGAGTAACCATCAACCCAGCCCGAAAATAGGGAATAATTATATATTTTTTCATAATTTTAATGGCATACGCAGAAAAGTGCAGCTGGACTCGCGTATACACGCGGAAAAATATGGGCATAGTCGTGTATGGGGATTTTTACACTGTTTTTAAGTGAATTTGTCCAAGTCTGTAGGAATGGGTGCCCAAAACCATCAAAGCAATCATGAATCATGCGAAGGTGAGAAATGATGCTATAACAGATGCCCC
Source organism: Pinus albicaulis (assembly GCA_034641835.2). Taxonomy (NCBI): domain Eukaryota; kingdom Viridiplantae; phylum Streptophyta; class Pinopsida; order Pinales; family Pinaceae; genus Pinus; species Pinus albicaulis. The sequence continues at coordinate 1,014,725,231 of CM076580.1, read as the reverse complement.
CTAATATATGAGGTCAGAAGGGGTACATGATGGCCAAAATGTATTATGCACATAGAAAGAACTTCGCAAGGACAAGAGAGGACTTCACCAAATTTCAGCCTGCCAAAAACCAATGAAAGAAACCAGAGAGTCAACTCATGCTGAGGCGGGCATACCCATGCTCAGTCAAAAATACATCATATAGAAAGTAGTGAATAGATCCAACATGTATACAAGTATAGTTGAACTGAAAGTACACAATGAATCATCTGAGCATGGCCCAGAAATACAAGTCTGAATCAATGTCCAAGTATCACATATAGAAAGCTGATCAATGATGCTGAAACTGGATGTCTGATCATATAAGTAACTGAATCTCCAAGTACCAAATCATAAAAAGTGGAATAAACGGTACAATCACGCAACTCGGGAGCCAACATATAGGATGCTGCTGTACTGACACTGCAACATATAAGGGTGAACGGCATCACTGGCAGAAACTGAATGGACTGTCAAAAGTGAACCGAGAAATGCTGATGCAACCCGAGGTCTTCACCGATCACTATGGCACAATCCTACACAATGGGAATAAATGAGCTGAAGTCGACCATGTGAGAAATCGTTGGATTACCGGGCATTGATGTATCCCGTTAACCAACGCGAGACAACCCACCGATAATGATAATGAGTGTCAAGGTGCCCCAGTACAATCTGACAAGTGCGAATGAATGAGTTGAAGTCGAACACTTGAAAGAATCTACCAATCAGGAGGCAATGATGAATCTCCACTGTCGATAGCGAAGAGTCTGCCACTGATGACTGCAAACCCTAAGGTACTGACAAAAAGACTCTAGACCTTATTCCCAGAGCAATGAGTCGAAGTCGATGGGAAAAGATCTGCTGGAAGGAAGGCATTAAGGCATCCCACATCAGTCCAGCGCGAGTGTAACCTGCAGGCCAAGATTTGGAAGGAATCGGACGAAGTAGAGTGACGGAACCAAAACCGAAGTACGTTTCCGACATGCACAAGATGAAGCTAGCACACGGAAGAAACCCTCTGAACCAACCAATAATGAAAGCTGACACAGAGGCGAGAAATCCACCAATAGGGTCAAATGGAAATCAAGGTACTGCACGAATCCCAAGTGTGATAATGTGTGCTAACGTCGAACACAGGGGAAACCACTCAGTCAAAGACCCATGATGATGATCAAATGCTGAGCACAAGGTCACCTATCAATGATGGAAATAGGCCCAGGGTGCGGCTCTAGGTTTGTTCTCAGAGCAATGTGTCATAGTCGATAAGAGACAAACCCGCCAGCAAGAAGTCAATGGGGACCTTCTCAAACCAGCACGAGCAGAAGACCAAAACATCTGATGTGATAGAACGTGATACTGACAAGACTGGGAAGGCCGACTGAATAATGAGTCAAGAGACACCGCAGAATGGCCGACTCAAGTTAGACTTCCCTTGAACAAAAGCACGACTCGTGATGACCATGGCAGTAAAAAGTGACACTGTATAAGTCTGTTATGCAGGAGGCAGAACAAACTCTCCATATGATTGGAAGAGATAACCAACCGGGGGAGAACTGACAAGTGAGACATGGTAAAGGCTAAACCTAGGTCAAAAACTAAAACCATCCCAAATGAAGGAAATATATATAAGTATATGGGCTTTGCTCAAGGGCGACAAACTGACTCTGTACTGCCATCAAAACAACGAAGATACATCCCATTCCCGCTCTTTTTTTTATATTTGATTTTTTTGTCTTTTTCATATAATAAGCCTGAAAAAGAATAAAAGAATGCTATGGTATAATGGATAGAACGAGTATCAAAAAATCAAATGCACTAGTTCCTGGGACTGGAACAATCCTATGCTCAATGCAAGGTGGCGAAGACTAGTAAGTGATACTCAAAGGAACGTTCCATCCATGGGAAAAAGGTGTCAAGTCGTGATAGCTAAGTGCATGCAATGGTTAACTTGTACAGAGAGTCAAGGTCAAAAGTTGGCTTAAACATCGAGTCCAAATGAAACCGGCTAAAGGCCAGGATAAACAAGTAGCCAATATGCAATGCAATAATACAACTTAACGACACCAGGGAACCTCTAGGGTAAAAGCCAGAAAAAATGATAGTGATGAAGAAGAAGAATGAAGCTTCAACACATAAGACATGGCGGGACTAAAGAGGAATCCCGAGCCTACATAAAATGCAGCATGGGCAACAAGTGATAGCGAGGAACTAACTAGGAAGCCCATGTAAAGGAAGGCTCTACCATCAAGTCATGATTAAATAATCGGCGAGTGAAATGGGTGTAATACTCATGACCTGATGGGATCGACCCTAAGGCAAGTGATCAATATGGAGGCTAGTATGCAAGATGCAACGGAAAGTGATTTCCCTAACCTATATGCCAGTGAAGATCATATACCTGCCGTGACGAGTCGGTAATCATGGATCAAAAACCGGGAAAAATCTCAAAATCGTCAAAATGTACCTGAAAACATACCAAACTGGGCACTTCCAAGCATTCGAGTTATGCAGCTTAAGATAGATCGAAAAAATGAGCATAATGAATTTTTGTGAAAATTTACAACTTTTTAGGCATAAATAGACAAATTACCTCATATTTGGTTCATTATTGCATTGCTTATTTGGAAAAAAGTGCTCTGGAGCAAAAAACTTCTTTCGTCAAATCAGGAACAACCGACCGTCGAATCGCGCCGAAATTTCAGGTAGGCTCCTAAATCATCCTTGCAAATCATTTTGTCTGTTTGGAAATTAAAATTAAGTGAATTTTAGCTTTAAAACCCTTGCTAAAAAATGCGGACTTGCGCATACGCGGGTTCATTACAGGAAACTCGTGTATACACACGACTGTGCAAAGAAAAAGTCGCGTATGCGCAGGTCCGAAACGTAAAAAGCGTGGCTAATGCATGATTTGATGAAATTTGACAGGATGAAAATCTCATGGAGAGAACGTGAGCATAGCGCAATTGACCAAGAGGTCATGCAAGATCGAGCAACACAAAATATCCTTCGAAATTGCAGATTGCTCAAATTCTTTAAAATGCCAAATATGAAAAGCAATGTGCAGTTGCTAGAAATGCTCGTAAATTACTGGGAACCGGACCAAGACTGTTTCATGATAGATCAAATGCCACTACGCATTGAAGTGGAATACATATACTTTATTACTGGACTTTCCCGGAGGGGAGAACCAGTAGACTTGCACGGGAAACCCCTGGGAGGGTTAACCGTGGAAGACTATGTCCACGTATATTGCGTAGACAGTTCCAAAAAGGTTGGAACTCAGATTGCAATTAAATATTTACAGGATTTTCACATGAAAATCCTCCTTTTCACCATCGGCAGAGTGGCAGGATCTGCCTCTCTACATCAGGCGTCCAGGACGCAAATGAGCATAGTAGTAGAATGTTTGACTCATGTGTATGATTGGTGCACAACCCTTTTACTGAACATGAAACAACAGTTGACCTCAATCCGCCAAGCAAAGACCAAACATTTTGGCTACGGTACAATTTTGACAACATTCTTCTTTGAGAAGATTCCAGCATTGAGACCCAGAGTCATCTCTACCATCAGTAGCCCGTGGGACCCAAGAATTGCCCATTGGGCGGACATGATGAAGAGATTGGGGGGTAGTGAGGTACCTCGGACCACATGGGACAATGAGTTCTTCCGCTGGTGGGGAGAACAAATCATCGCAGTGGACGACTATCCCTATGCCGGGATGGACTTCCATGGAGATCCAGATCTAGTTCTTCCACCAGGCACAGCATGGGGCACAGTCGGTAAGTTTGCAAAATTTTTTGACTTATATAATTTTTTGGATTTTTTCAAATATGTGTGAAAAAATGAAAAACAAACATGTTTTTGATTGGATTCATAATGACTGACAATTTAAAATGATCATGTTTCAGATGTTGGACCAATTCGACCTGAGGGTCTCCCACGCCACAAGCGCCGCAGGGGCGAAGCAGATACTGTGGATTCAGATAGGACTCTCTAGGCCGTGCAGAGGAATTTGGAGGGACTAACCCGCCAAATACCTATGGCTGCTGTGGAGGATCTACCGGAAGCCATCCAGAGACGGGTGGTAGGAGTGCCCCGAGACTGGGTTAGATTATTCCGCCGAGTTGCCACTGCAGTCACGTTCTATAGGAACACGACTTCTGGGCAGGGACCTCAGGAGTAGACAGATATTATGTATTAGATGACTGTATATTCTTTTTTGAGACTGAACATGATGGGGGCATAAGCCCAAGTTTTGTACGACATTATGGATCCAAATTTTGTAAAGTTTTTGAACACTCCGATGATATATATACAGCAATATTTGATGTGATGTGATAAATGTATCAAATGTATGATGTTTTTGATGATTAAAAATTTATTGTATGGAATGATTAATGTGCCAATCTAATGCTTGATTAGCTAATGAGTCAGCAAACCAATTGTCAGCTCGAGGAATATGAATGAATGTTAAAAATTGAAATGACCTTTGTAACAAATGTACCCTCAAGAACAATCGTAATAAAAAGGGATCTTGTACCCGATAAGTGTTGTTCAACTGCGACACCACCAGCTGAGAGTCCAAGAAAACTACCAACGAATCAACACCCAAAGATATTGCCTCCGAGAGTAGATGAATAACTGCAGTGTATTCTGCTATATTATTGGAAGCAGGACCAATGCAGACCCCTCTTGATACCAACAACTGACCGGATGGATAATGAAGCACCCAAGCCGCGGAAGCTAAGTTCCGGGTGTGTCTACTAGCACCATCGGCGAAACCAAAATGACTCATGACATCCAACACAACCTTCCAAAGAAAATCAAAAACATCACCAACTCATCAAAAATCGAAAATCAATCAGATATGTACAAAGCAAAAAACTACTATATACAAAAGCAACATGCCCGACCAAAGCCTAGGCATAATACTTCTTCAAATAGAGCCCATTTCGGGGTTCCGGCAACTCGTTCCCTTCGAAATCAACCAAGGTATACGCTCCTTTCTTAAGGACTTTTTTAACGATATAGGGGCCATACCACATAGACTTAAACTTTCCTACCCCCAGGGCATCTTTTTCTTGGGCATAGACCAAAACAAGGTCACCTTCCGAAAAGACCCTAGGCTTGACCGCCTTATCGTACTGAACTTTTACTCGGTTTTTATGCGTTTCATTCATCGTGGCGGCATCTCGACGCTGCTCATCGAGATGTTCCAGATGAAGAAGTCGTTCTGCCAGACTATAAGTGTTAGGAAGAAGTTCAACAGCTAATTTAAGAGAAGGAATCTCGCATTCAATAGGAAATACGGATTCCACCCCGTGCACTAACTAAAACGGAGTAAAGCCAGTTGCAGTTTTCACGGACGTCCTATATGCCCAAAGTGCAGGATATAGCATAATATGCCAGTTGGATCTAGCTTTATCAATTTTCCTTTGAAGAATTGTCTTCAAGGATTTATTCATGGCTTCCACTTGCCCATTGGCTTGAGGATAATATGGAGATGAATGCTCCTGCCAGAAACCCAATTTGAGAGCCAACTCAGCCATCATACTATTCTGAAAATGACTGCCATGGTCAGTGACAATCTCTCTAGGAATACCAAAATGAGCGATAACTTGATTGAAAAGGAACAAAGCTGCAGTCTCACCATCATTCCCAAAAGTAGGCATAGCCTCAACCCACTTCGTAAAGTAGTCTACTGCTACGATAATGTACTTGTGACCTTTTGCTGAAGGCGGGTTACAAGTAGTATAATCAATACCCCACTTTATAAAGGGTCCGACAGTAACGACTGGAAAAATCAGAGCTGGATGAGCACGCATTTTTCGAGTATAAACCTGACATGGATGACACTTTTTGACCGATTCAATACAATCTTTGAAAATCGAGGGCCAAAAGTATCCAGCACGCAAAATCTTTTGGGCTGTAGCAAGCCTAGATAAATGACCCCCACAAGCTCCACTGTGAGAATCATTGAGCACAGCCTCAGCTTCTTCGAAAGTTAAGCAGCGTCTTAGGATTGAATCAACCCCTCGACGGTACAAAGCATCACCAATAATCAGATAATTCTTGGCCAAGTGACGCAACTTACGACGCTCATCTTTCGAAAAAGAAGAGGGAAACTTCGCAGTCTGGAGATACACAATGATATCCCCATACCAAGGATCTTGTGGAGAGATAAGAAACAAGTGTTCGTCCGAAAAGGACTCATCATAGATCATCTCCTCTCCACAAGGAAACTCGGAGATCAATTCCGCAAAGACTAATGACTTCTTGGATTTGGCAGACATGAACTCGAGATCAAATTCTTGTAAAATTACAATCCATCTATTATATTTTCCCCCAATCACTCGCCTGCTGAGGACAAATTGAAATGGATTGGCAGCTGCCAAGACATAAGTTTTGCGAAGAATAATGTAATGCCGGAGTCGCTGCACAACATGAACTGCTGCTAAGGCTAACTTTTCTATCGGAGTGTATCGCAGTTCAGGTCCTACCAGTCCTCGACTAAGGTAGTAAATAACATGCTCAGCAAGAGCATCATCCTCCTGAACCAGAACCATACCAATGGTAGATTTTGCTGTAGCCAGATACAAAAGAAAATCTCTGCTATAATCGGGTGGACTCAGTAAAGGAGCAGAGGTCAATGCCTTTTTCAAGGCATCGAATGAGCGTTGAGCGTAGTCGTCCCAAAGAAAAGGAACTCCTTTCTTCAACAGTCTCATATATCCCTTTGTAATCTCAACATAGTTGACGATAAACCTCCGAAGAAAATTAGACTTCCCTTGGAGACTTTGAAGCTGACGAATTGAAGACGGGGGAGGCAACCGAAGTATTGCCTCAACCTTGAAGGGATCTACCCTTATCCCTTCCCTAGACACAATGAATCCCAATAGCCGACCGGATGTAACCACGAAAACGCACTTGTTCAGATTCAATCGAATTTTATAAAAACGACATCTTTCAAATATTTGCCAGAGGTGACCAGGATGATCCATCCTCTTTCGAGAATGAGCAGCTAGATCATCTAAGTATGCCTCGATAATATTCTTGATGTCGTGGAAGGCGTAAGAAATGGCCCGCTGAAAGGTAGCCCGAGCATTTTTAAGACCAAAAGGCATCTTCTTGTATGCAAACGTACCCCAGGGATAAATAAATGCAGTCTTATGTTGATCTTCAGGACAGATAGTAATTTGATTGTATCCGGAGAAACTGTCCATGAAGGAGAAAATCTCATTACCGGCACACTCGTCAATGATCTGATCGATGAATGGTGTGGGGTAATTGTCTTTAGGACATGCTTTATTTAGGTCTCTGAAATCGATGCACACTCGAATCGTTCCTTGCTTTTTATCTACGGGAACGGGGTTTGAAACCCATTCAGTTAGAGGAACAGGGAAAATGAATCCCGCCTTAAGCAGCTTTTCAAATTCAGCTTTGATAGCTGCTGCCTTCCTAGGATTGACCAGATGAAGTTTTTGCCTCACCGGCTTAGCGTTTTCATACGTCTTGATCTCATGCTGGACAATAGATGGGTCTATGCCAGGCATTTCCTCATAAGACCAAGAAAATACATCCCTATACTCTTTGAAGAGCTCGGTATAAATTTGAACCTCTTCACGGGAACATTCAACTCCAATGAAGACATTCTCAATAATATTGGGATCCCTGGAAATGTTCACCGGGATAGTAGGAGAAATCACAGCCATGTTCCCTTCAGCATAAACCTGTGTTGGTGCCAAAGGGTTCAAGACTGGGTGAGCAGGACCAGGGGACGGAGGACTCGGAAAACTTGTTTCAACTTTGTTCAAATCAGGTAGGAAGTAAGACCGATGATGCAAATCATCCCACGGTCTATCTATACCTGTCATGGCTTCCAGGATGGCCTCTTCAGATGGAAGGGTGGTATCAAGGCAATCCTGGGCTGAAGAAGAACTAAGTGTCCAAGCCGAAGCCACATCACCATCCAACTCTTCCGGTGAAAGAGGAGCTGGGATGGATTCTGCAGTGTCAACAATAGACTGATATGCAATCTCAGCTGCAGAAATCGGAAATGCCATTCCACCCACTTGACCTTCCGCTAAAGTGGCAGTAGGGGAAGGTAAGGTCCAAGGGTCCGAAAAATAATGAGTTCTGAAGAACTCTCTTCGAAGGGGAGCCTTGGAGGATGAAATAGCATTAATATGCACCATAGGAGGAGGAAGATCGAAAGTACCCATCAAGGAAGAATACATTCCAACTCCTAGATTCTCAACATGCGCCTTAGTATTATCCAACTTTGGAACAGATGAGTCAGAAGGCGCATTCAGGTCTACAGGAGGATAGTCCAGTTGATCCACTGTAATGATCCTTCCTTCGTGGGGGAAACATACAATCTGAAATAATGAGGATGCAATGGCATCCATCTCATAAATCCAATTCCTCCCCAACAGAAGGTTGTATTCCAAGGCTGCATCTACTACCTTAACCTCTATATTAACGGTTTTGCCCCCAACACAGATGGGCAAAGCCGGGACAATACCATGGGGTCTGTGAGAATGACCATCGAACGCAGTAAGAAAAGTGCTAGATGGAACAACTTTGGGAGATCCAAGTGTCTTCCAGCATGCGAGAGACATCACGCATGTGGAAGCACCCTCATCAATGACTGTTCGAAAGATATTGCACTTCCGATACGACGATTTAATATGAAAAGCCATGTGATGAGGAAGTCTCTTCTTAAAATTATTCATATCAAAAGTAATCAAAAGAGAATTTTTTGGATCAATAGCCCCAATGGCAGTGAGCAAAGCACTGCGCTGAGCCGGACAAGACTAGAGTACCTCTAAAGCTGACATAGCACAAGGAATCTGCGCCAAATCTTCCACAATCGAGTAGTTCTAGGCAGCCCTAGCGTTTGGATTAATCGTTGACCGCTTAGAAGACGCTTTGGGCATCCAAGGCATAGACTCAACAGTAGGCTTCGTAATGTGAAGCAGCTCAGTAGCATCAGGAACTTCCTTAGCTTTCGAAGACTCTTCTCCGCCATAATCACGGGATATCGTAGCGATATCCGCGTGAGCACTCATCATAAAAATGTTTGATGGAATTTCCCCTTCCTGGGTGCCCCCAGAGGAAGCCCCAGGATTTTGGTTCGCGCCAGCAACTAACTACTGCCCTTGGGGAAAAGGGTTTGTTAACACAGCCTGGGAACTAGAAGAACCCTGCTGAGCTAATAAGCGCTGAGCATCCTGAATTTTAGGGCAAAGGTGTGTGAGATGGTCTCCAGCACAGAGCTTGCATGGAAACTTCACTTTCTTCTTCTCCTTTTGACCCTCACCAACACGCTCGTTGGTTTTATTTGCATTACCCTTCCCGTTCTTGCCCTTCTTCTTGTTATTTCATCCCTTCTTCTTCCCATCGGATTGTTGATTTCCTTTGGGATCAGAAGCTTGGACAGCATTTATGGACAAAGACTAGGAAGGTGATGACTCGGCAGGCACAGCCTGACTAGAAGGAGTAGATTGCAAAGACAACTGCTGCAGTTGAGAAAGCAGGCTGGCTGCACCACTATTGATCGATCCAACAAGCCCATCACCATGCGGACCGGGTTTAGTTTTCGATAAATCCAATTTGGAGCGAGGAGCATTGGGCAAATATTTATAAAGGACCCCAGACTGAGAATAGATCAGTTCCAGCTGCTGGGCCCTAAAAATGGCCTGCTCCTCAGAAAATACCCCAGATAGGGATACATATTTTGAAATGTCTGACTGCAGAGATTTCAGAAACCATTCGAGAAGGAATTCTCCTAGAATATGAGCTTTAATAAGCCTCTTCCTTCTCCTCCATTCCTGAATGTGATCAGAAATGTGATTTGCCTCATCCTGCTTAAAATTAGCCAGGAGTTCGGTCCCAGCCTCATATCTGACAGGCAACTGAAAATGGTTTAGAAATGTGACAGCCAGTTCTCCAAATGTGGCAAAACTGCCCCCAGTGAGCTCGATATACCATTTGGCAGCATTTCCAGTTAGGGTGCGTTGAAATAATCTCAACCTAATCAAATCATCGATCAGGGAGTTCGAAGAACACCATAAGTGGAAAGTGGTGATGTGGTCAGTCGGATCCTCCCCATTCTTACCTTCAAATTTTGGAATATCTGAAGGAAGTTTGGTCGGGACCGGAGGCCACCCCGGACTATAACGAATCGGATCATTAGTCAACTTCGACAGATCTGGCAAGTTCAACGTTGCCAGAAAAGGTAAGTGAGGCGGAGCCTGACGATTCCATCCTTGATGGGATGGATTCCCAACATTCTGAAAATAATAGCCTGGATTTGATAAGGCACCAGGTTGCCAGAAAGGACTTGTAGAAAAAGGAGAAGAACCTCCTCCCAACGCAGAGTTACCAAAGCCCAGACCAGTTCCCCCCGTTGAAGTATTGAATGAAGAGGAGAGCCCTTGATAGGGGTTCCAGGCATTAGAAAGAGGAGAAAAGGTCTGGTAAGCACTCGACGAAGGGAAAGAAGCATTCCCTTGATGACCTGCGTAAAACTGATTCCCTGCCCCCGCTGTAGTAAACACAGGATTCCATCCTGTAAAAGTAGTCGAACTCTGCCCCCCAGACCAAGGGTTGAAACTCTGGGTCTGGGAAGTAAATAGAAACGACCCTAAAGAAGGATTGGAACTAGGAATGTGTCCAGTCCCAAAGGGGAAACCCTGAAAAGAAGCTGATCCACTAGCCATAGAAGACATGGGTGTAGATCCAGCTACAGCAGCAGAAAAGGAAAAAGAGGGATTCCCACTAGAGGGCATCCCTGAACAGAAGGGACCAGAATGAGAAGCATGTGCTTGGGTGAAACCAGAGCCAAACACAGCAGCACTAGAAGCAATCGAAGATAAAGCAATAGTGCCCCCTCCTTCAACAGAAGTAGGGGTCTGAATGCCTGCAGCACTCACGGCAGAGGCCGCGTTCCCAGTCGTGGCCATCGAAAGATAGGAAAGATACGGAAGATCTTCCAGTCTCTGAGACTCAGGTCCGATGTACTGAACAACGAACGGATAGTCAGGAGGAAGAGGAGATGGACCTGTCGCCGGAGGCTCAGGTACGTCTTCAATTTGAAAATCTTCTTCCTGAGGAAATAAAACTCGCGAGGTGAGCGGAACGCTCCTCTCGGAACCGACACCAGAATCAACTATGAAACCTTCAGACCTTTGTGGAGGATCTCTCTCCACTGCGTCAGACGCCACAGGGTGGTAACCACCTGCTAAATCACTCCTACGCCTTCTCGAAGAAGGCTCTGGACTCTCGGGAGATAACCCCCGGATTCTCCTCGATTGACGAGGCGCTTGATCAACCACTTTTATAGATTTTAAATTAGACTCAAAAAAGTGAAAAGCTAGGCAAGCTAGGAGCAAAGAGCACTCACTAAAATAAAAATCCTTGAGATACAGTCAAGCAAACAGCCTCCAAGTATTTCCGCTCCGGGTGATGAGGACCGGACACCAAAATACAGGAAAGCGAAATATAGGACCTCCCGAAAGCAGTCTGGGATGATTAGGGCCCAGAACAACTAGCGAAGGTATCAGAAACAGTTACGCCGACCTCCTAACGACAACCTTTGCCGGCTCAAGCACCCAAGCTTCGTAAGGGCACCCCCCAGAAGTACTGCTGAAAGTGATGCGACGTCTGCCTCAGGTACCACGGGTATTCCCCCCCGCAGTCACCTGTGTGGAACCTAGGAGTGGCAACTATGGGCACCAATCCGTGTCAGAAGCCGGGCGGAACGGTCTTGAGGTCAGATTCAGCTAATTGGAGAGGGGGTATCCCTCTTCTCATCCTTCACTTCCCCTCGCGCTTGACTCTCTGGAGGAGAGCTTTCCCGGTCCACCTAACGGAGTTAGATTTCGCTCAATTAATCAACTTCTATGTTTTGTTTGAGCGGCCTTGGAGAGTTAACTCTCCACTCACCTAATCCAAGGCCCTACAACCTAGCTAGTTGGTGTATGCCACTTAGAAAACTTGCTAGTTGATTTTAAATTAAATCGCTTATTTTAATGGGCTGTTATGTTAAGTCACAAGGATATGGAGATGAAACTTATGATGTTTTTGACGCAGAAAGAAATTAATAAAAACTTAACTACATGCAGATGCAGTTATTGTCTTTCGATGAAAAGCAATCTCTACACAGGTTCTACGAGATTAAAAATTGTATTTTTTCTTTTCAAATAGCAAACTCACACTCACAAAAACTACGAAATTGACTAAATGTTTAAATGCACCTTATGCAAATCACTACAAGCATGCAAATCCTAAGATGCAAATCTCCTAAAGCAGAATGAAATTTCCCAAAAAGTCCTTCAGTTTTAACTTGTCTTGGTTGTCCAGAAAGCTAGTTCCCGAAATCAAGAACTCTTAATATGAAGACACCCAAAAATGCTTAAAAACAAGAAGAAGAAATGAATGACAACTCCCTTCCAATTATCAAGCCAAAAACCAAAAGCAAGAAACCTCACAAAAGCTTCAAAAGATATGGCAAAACGAAAATGAAAATGCAACAACAAAAGCAAATAACAAGAGAAAATGTTTTTTGAGCCTTTGAAATGTAAAAACAAAAATCAAAACAAATGTTTTTTGAGCTTTTTAGTTTTATAGAGAAAGAGCTCGAAAAGACCAAGCAAAACTATCAAAATCCAAACCAAACAAGACTGAATTTCAAGCACAAACTTCAACAATGCTCCAAACCTTATAAAGCTAACTAGTAGCAAGATCAATGAGAGCAAAAGAAGACAAGAAAACACAGTCGCCCAGCCTAGAAGAATAGTATAAACTTGCCACAAGAAAAGACTTCGAAGAAGCAAGAAAAACTCTTCAAAAGTTGCAACACGACCTAGCCTACTGAACTCAAGAAAACCAATCAAGAAACGAGCAAAAATCGTAGTGCCAAGCAAAACACAAAGATAGGAAAGAGTAAATGAGTAGGAGCTCACTGTTCTGATAAAGCAGAACAGCTAAGAATGCTCAGAAAGCTATCTTGGTACTCAAACCAGGAGTGCCAGCACCAGAAACAACACTTTGCCAAAAAGACTAGTTTTCAATCAAACGAAAGAGAGAAAAGACCAGAAACCACTTCCTTCACAATCCAGAGAGTACAGAGACACTGTAGGAACAAGTCTCCACAGCCAGAAAGGACCAAAAAGTCAAGAAACCCAAAAATTCAAAATCTGCCTAGGTATACGCTACTTCACAGTTTAGCAACCAGCGTGCATACGTGTCTGTGCGAAGGGAAACTCGCGTATACGCGGGTCCCTTTAGACAAAATTGCGTGTATACGCGACTGTGTGCAGAAAAAAGCGCGTATACAAAGGTAAATAATGAAAAAACAAAAAGGACAAGCCTGGAAAAGAAACCAGGACTTCAGACTGACTGAGAAAAAGTAAACTGGACTGCAAATGAAAGTTAAAACTGTCGGCAACCTACCAAACAGCTGAAACCAACCAACAGGGGAGTCACAAGAATGTGGTCCCTAGTGGAGTCGCCAGTTCTGTTTTGGGTAAAATCACCCTAGAGGTTTGTTGGGTTACAACCTCTACAGAGCAGGGGCATGCTACTTAAGAAGGACTCACACAACCATGCATGTTCAGAAAAACTAAATAGAGTAGAATGAGGAAGTTACCCATAGGTCCTACGGTTGAAGCAGATCCCGCAGGGTTCAAACCCCCAGCAACCGTCCTTCCTTCTTAACCTGAAAGACAAGAAGAAACAAGCACGAAGAACTGGTTGTACAACATATATCTACTCTAAATGTTAGTGAAATCCATATAAAACATCAGATGAACCATAATGAATGCTTAAATAACAATTTTTCTCATATATGTAAGCAGACACTAACACGTATATTTCGGGAACAAGATGGTACTTCTGTATTATAAATAGCATGTACAGAAATAACGAGTGGAGAGATCACCTGAATCCTTCCACGATCTTCGAGCAGACCGTCGTCTGGATCCGTCCCGCCCTTGCCTCACTAAGATTCCTTCCAAACTGGTGCATACGAGATGACATATAGGAAGATGAGCATCTCAAGGAAACAAGGGTTTCCTGTAATGAACTGGGAAAGTGCAGGAGGCACGGGGAATCAGACTTGGATAGGGAATACCAACAGAGTATAATATCAATAATTCTCTCTCTCTCTTAGGCCATACACATGAGGGGTTTTTATACTTCCTCCAAGTAGTTTCAACAGTTGGAAACAGTTGGCCACGTGCTGGGGTGGTTGAACTACCTGAGTAACCATCAACCCAGCCCGAAAATAGGGAATTTTTATATATTTTTTCATAATTTTAATGGCATACGCGGAAAAGTGCAGCTGGACTCGCGTATACACGCGGAAAAGTACGGGCATAGTTGCGTATGGGGATTTTTACACTGTTTTTAAGTGAATTTGTCCAAGTCTGTAGGAATGGGTGCCCAAAACCATCAAAGCAATCATGAATCATGTGAAGGTGAGAAATGATGCTATAACAATATGCAAAGAGAGTTGAGGAAGCTAGTAGGGTAGTAATTGAGATAAAATCTAGGAAAGTGCAACCTACATGAATTTTTTAGGACAAAGTAATCGAGGAGATTATAGTGAAGAGTGGATCAACAAGGGAGATGCATATAAAACTAGGGAAGCTGGAAAAGGTGTCCCTAAACCATGAGCATCTAAAATTTTATTTATTTATTTATGGAAAAAAAATGAAATCTTTTATGGTTCATTAATTATCATTTGAAAAGTAGTGTGATAAAGCGTAAGAATCATCATGATTCATTCAATAAATATTAAACAAATTTAATTTTGTGGGGCAACAATGCATCATATTTTTGAACATGCATATCTCACCATTTGTAATAAATTTCTAGAGCATAATAAAGTGCTCAATGGATGTGGATTTCATATTTGGGTTCCAAAGTAAATATTGTGTTGATGTGTGATTGAATACTCCCATTATGGGATGATTTTTTCTCTTTTTATTCTTCTAGTTAGGTTAAATAAATTGCTAGAATGGAATCAAGTTGCCATTTGGGTTGATGGTATTAGCTACAACTTTAGTAATTAGATATAGATGCATTGGTTTAACATTGAGTAATATAATGTGGTAGTAGTGCAATTGTCTAATTTAGCATCCTTTGTTATATATCATATTATTTGAGTTTTTTTCATTCACCAAGAACTTTGTTATTAATTATCTTAATGACTAGTTCCAGTATTGGTGTGTTTCATTAATTTATTGTTGGGTATTTTATCCCATAAATTTACTAATTGAATAATTATTTTATGCATTATGTGTTCATATGTAATAGTAAATGTGTAGAAATAGCGTTGAAATTTGCAGTTGCCAGTGAATTCAAACTGAAAATAAAAGAGAAAAAATTATTCTACACAATCTGTGGAAAGGAAAACATACAATAGAAACACATGCAATCATTAAATCACAATGTACTCAATATTTTCCTTGGAAACCCAAGTGCAAAAAACCCCTCCTGTGTTTTCTATTAAATCGTATGAGAATATGGATATATATCAATGACAACTTTAATCCTTGAAGCTCAACCTTCACTACAATATTGATCTCCTGCTCTCTGACCTACTTTGGCCAACAGTAAGCCAAAATAGGCCTTATACTTCCTCCTATTTTCTTGCGCAATCCTTCAGGAAATTTGCTCCTAAAAGATAAGGGAATTCCCTATTTTCTTGTGCAAATCCTAACATAATCGATCATCTGCTCCAATGCAAAACCTGTATACTCAAGTAGTATACAATTGATAATTACAATGTGCCTTTTCCTCCACTCAAGTAGGCAATTCAAATTTCATGCATGGCCATGGTTATTTTTAGTAAATTGATTAATTAACTGGGAGATCAATGAATTAACAATAGTTACTACTACTCAACTAAACTCCTACTAACTCTATTCATGAATAGAGCTTAGATAACAGATTTTAACTACCAATAACTCCACTAGATTTCTATATCTTAGCAATCAACTCATGCAAAACTCTACTTATATCCCATAAACTCAAATTGACTGATTTAACTAAGTGACAAGGCCATGTCACTACTTCTAACTGCAACTCAATTGATCATGCTGATCTAGAATTTCAAATTTCTCCACTTGATTAAGGCACAAGTCAAATGAAGCATTTTGTTATTATAATTTAACAAAATGTATATTAATTGAGTGGTGAGTGTTCTGTATTTAACTATAAAACATAAGGCCTCCATACCAATTTCTTATTATTTATGGTCGCCCCTTTCTTTTCTCATTCCAATAGCATCTTAGTGCAGTTACAACCCAACGCTTTGAATGCACCAATATATACAATAATGCACATAGGGGTTGACACATTCCCATCTTGATTACTTTATTTATCTATGTCTAGCCCCTTACACGCTAATACATATACCTGACTTGGATTGATTAGTTGGGAAGAAAGCACAATTCTTTATAAATAAGATTGTTAAGCTAGAATATTCATAGATGTAGTGTGTTTTACTTTTCCATTTGCACATTTAAATAAAATATTATACATTCAACCAGTACTTGAATTATTCCTTTGTATTTGTATAAGTATATTATAATGGGTTTGAGTGCTTTGAAGGGAAATTTCATTATTAAATTAACATGGTGAAATTTACTTGAATCATTTGTTGGCATTGTCACCATAATAAAACAAGATAGGCTTGCAGCTCTAAAATAAAACCAAGCCATCCTATCATGTTGGCTGGAGAAGAACATGAAGAAGAGCTTCTTCTTAGTCTAATAGGGATAAAATTTAAATTTCACAGTAAGCGTCTATGTTGGAAATTGTGTCGATTCTTAGTCCATCAATTACAGATAGTCTAGTATTAGAGTAGGTCATGAGGAATTGGAGAACGCCAACATGATAAATACTCAAAAACCCTACAAAATAGTGGACAAGAATTGTTGTTAGGATTATATAGAAGAAAATAACCATCAAAACAAGGATTCCTTATGAAGAGCATGATGGGGAAGACTTGAAGGTCAAATTTTCTCAACTAGAATATAGCATTAGTGAACTAACAAAGATGGTGACTTCACTTCTAGTAATGAATGATAAAAAAACACACTCAACGGAGACTAAACATGGAGAACAGAGGGCTAACATGGAAGGTTCCATAGGTGAGATGATTGGAAACTCATGTAACGATAACAATTTTTCACCTTTTGGTGTTCCTTTCAAACTTAAAGTGAACCTCGATATATCAATGTTAGATTGTCATCATTTCATTTTCAATGGTTTCTTAAAATACAATGAAGTATATGTTAGGTTTGACTAAAACCAAGAAGCACAATAGATTTATTTTAATCATTTGAAGATGTTCAAACATGCTCTATCATAGTGGGAGAGTTATATTGATACACCAAGGATAAGAAAGAATCCCATGATTATGAAATGGGAGCATTTTTGAAGTTACAATTTGATCCCATGGGATTTGAAGAGGATTAATTCATGAAGTGGTGTTACCTTCAGTAATAACATGCAAAAATAATGTAATAATATGTTTTTGAATTCAAGAGGCAAGCCATCAGGTTAGGTATCTCTTTAAAAGATCTAAGGGTGGTGATGAAGTACCTTAGATAGCATTTTAGTGATATTTGAATACAATTGCAACTTATTAGTGTTAAAAACATCGATGAGATGAGCAATAAGGATCTATATAATTTGTTGGACTCCATAATGGGGAAACAACATAAGAAAAAAGAATAAACTAGTAAGAGAATAGACAAGAAGATGGTAGCCACCATTTGAAAAGGGTATATATCCTAATAGGCATTGCAAACACTATGAAATGGATGGCCGCATGAAAAATAAGTCTTGGGAACTTCATCTGTAATTGTGTATAAAGTGGCTAAAGCCTAAGGGAAAGAAAGGGAATCTATCGATAGGAAATGATAAATGATAGAAAAAATTTCCAATTTAGGAAAAGCCATTGTTTGCACCACATTATACTAGAAAATGATGAGTGGAGTTAGACATGCACTATACAGAATGAAAATTCAAGTAAAGAATTGGAACGTAAATTCCCTATTTAGCAATGGTTCTCAGTGTAGCCTTATTTCTAAAACATTGATTGATGATCCTGGTCTATAAAATTATGATCTAGTAGAGCCAATATCAATACTATTATGAAAGTCACTCAAAGATGTAAAATCAAGTTTTCCATTAATTATAGCTATGTTAATGACGTATAATTTCAAGTTCCTCTAGTAGATGCATAATGTGTGTGCATTGATGTTTGGTAGCCCATACCTTTGGGAAATGGATGCTACCTTCTACATGAGAGAAAATATATTTCTCTTGGTCAAGGATGGCAAGGCATACTTCATGAAAGCACATAAAGGGAGAGAGATAATATCTCCTCTAGTAACAAATTAGGGGTAGGAATCTAAGAAGCAAGTAACCTTAGTTAGTAATAGAATGGTGCACAAGAAGAAGTCAATGGAGGCATGTGCCTCCATTTCCTAAATGGACTATCTTTTGGGGATCCAAAGCTTGCATATGAGGAGGTGTTATTAGAATTGGATAGTTGCCAAACCTCTTGTAATTTTTGTAATAAGCATATAAATGTTTCTTTTAATTTTGATTTCTTCTTTTAGCAAAGTTTGGAAGTGAGACAAACCATTGTGATGGTTGACCTTCTATGGAAAACCATTAAAAATGAATGTTGTCATGAAGAAGGGATCAATAAGGGAGATGCAAATATAATTGGGGAAGCTTGGAGGGAAGTAGCAGAGATGGGAGCTAAAAGAGTGAAACCTACTTGAATTTCAAAGGAGTGAGGAGCCATGAAGCTTTTCCATGAGAAGTAAAGGTGTCTTCAAGTCATGGACACTTGAAAAAAATTTCTATGAGTAATAATGAATGATATTTCTAAACACTCATGGCTCACTTTATAATAAATTTCTAGAGCATAATAAAATTTGAAATCTATATGGGTTTCATGTTTGCTTTTTCATGTTTTCATTTTACAGTAATATTGTGTTTTGTTGTGTGAATGAACACTCAACAAAGTGACCTGCTTTCTTCTCATCTTATTGTTTTAGTTGTGTTATGCAAACTACTAAAATAAAATCAACTTAATTCTTATGTTGATAATATTAATTATAACTCTAATTATTAGTTAGATATTTAGTCATTATATATTATACAATAACATATTATTAATAGTAGAATCCTATTCGACATGTTTCAACATTACTTATTGAAATATTTAATGTAAATACTTCATTTAAATATAGCTAAATTTAAGTAAAAAAATTGAATTCAAGTTAGTGTTGAGGTTTAGAATCCAATCAATTTAGGCTTTAAATTGAGGTATTTTGTTAATTTTAATTCTGCATTATGGTGGCAGAGAATTAAATCCTAGCCAACAACAATAATAATGTCATATTGTAGTGATGATGTTTTTGTAGAGTTATAATTTTTTGTGTAAAGTATAGATAGATATATTTTAAAGGGTAGTTGTTCTTGCATGTGAAAGATAGGTTGAATATATTCCGTAAAAAAAATATAAATATTAAAAAATGTAGTTGTTTTATTTACTTATTTGTGAAAGATAGGTTTTTCTTTTGTAAGTTTGGTAGGACTACATTGTAGAAATTAGTATACACTAAGCATGCATACATCCAAATTCCCCTGATCTCACAATATTTAACTTCTTGAAAAATACAGAATCATTCCACTGTTAATCTTTTGCAGAAAATTGATTGCAAACACATGTGAAGCATAAATAAAAACAATCGCACATAACACAGTTTTTTAATGGGAAAGCCTGAAGCTGAAAACCTCAACTATCATATATTATGTATCATGGAGATCATGTAACAATCTCATACAAAGCTTAGTACATCAAGCTCTCAGTACAATCAATCGTCACACACTAATCAAGAAAAATCTGCAAATCCATGCATTGATATTTTCCCTCCTGCTAGCCTGCCTCCACTACACAATCCCTGCTTAAGAACAGCTTTGAATGAATTTGAATTACCCTTGCCTTGATTTTGCAATACTCATTGGCAACTCCAATGTGTGTGTGATGCAATCAATGCATCACTATAGTCACAACAGATAGTCCATCTTGCCCTTTCACCTATCTCTCCACTGGGTCTCCACTGGAACTGTCATGCACTGTAGTTAACTATTGTATTGTTCGGTTGATTAATGAGTTATTATTTGTGAATTAATTAACTAATTAATTCAGTCCACTCTCACTAGTTTATCATTCAGTTAGACTAGATACAACTAGCTCAAATGAGTCTGATTGAGTTTAACTGAATACAACTCCATGAACTACTCTTCCAACTCTGTCATGACTTTGCCACTTTAGTTATAACTGAGTCCTCCATGCATGAAACACCAGTTGTGATTGAGAATTACGTAATTCCCTCAGCCCACTGATTTGCCAATTCTGTGCACTGAAATTAAGTGCTCCAAGAGAATAAGTTGTTGTTTATTGTCAGATTATTATTAAGAGATAATAATAATCGACACTTCTATTTTTAGATCGACGATCTATAAATAGACTTCGCCCAATATTTTAAAAATAGAATTTCATCTACTTTTCCAACTTGATCAACCATCCACAAATAACATCTTGCAACTTCTGAAATATGATCACCATGTCTAAAAATAGACTTGCGCCAAAAATAGCCTGCGGGCCCACTTAGTAAAGGCGACTCTTTTCACTAAACTCATCATATTTTTGAATCTCAACACTCCCTCTCAACAAGATAGGGATTATCCTTCACCCCGATCCTACCTCTATGGTATTCAAATTTTCTCCTGCTGAGCACCTTCATCAAAATATCTGCATCCTGATCCTCCGTAGGAATGTACTGAAGCAACATGATCTTCCACTGCACACAATCTCTGATACGATGATACTGGATATCAATATGTTTAGATATATCATGAAACACAAGATTAACTGAGAGTTTAATGCAACTATGATTATCACAATGTATCATTGTAGGATCTAAATGTGAACCAAACAAACTAACCAGGATCTTCCTCATCCATATAGCCTCACATGCAGCTTGACTTGCTGCCATGTATTCTGCTTCCGCTGAACTGAGTGCCATGGATATTTTTTTCCTACTGTACCAAGAAACTGTCGTAGATCCGATACTGAAAATCCCTCCTAATGTGCTCTTTCTGTCTGTTGGGCTTCCTGCCCAATCTGAATCCATGAAGCCATGCAACTTCACCTCATCTGTCTGTCTGTACCATAAACCATACTCATATGTGCCCCTGAGATATCTCAGGACATGCTTGCCTGCCTTCCAAAACAGCTTGGTAGGCTTAACCATCACTTGTGAAAGCTGGTTCACCGCATAGCATATGTCTGGTCTTGTATTGACTAAATACATGAGTGAACCCACCAACTGTCGATAAACAGTGGCATCCACTACCTCTGTCGATGTACATCCTCTTCTCTCTCAATTTCCTCGGAAGAGGAGTGTCGATAGGCTTGCAAATTTTGCACATGTGAAACTTCTAGTATCTCCTGCACATTTTCGAGACACAAATAGTTCACCTTCTTGCTACCATATTTCCAATCCAAGGAAATAATGAAGGAGGCCCAAATCCTTTATCTCTAACTCCTTTGCAAGATCTGCTTTGCATGAGTGTATCAACTGCTCATCACCCGTTAGTATTAAATCATCAACATAAAGAACAATGATTAAAATCTTACCCTCCACCACAATTTGGTACAGGTTTGCATCTGCCTCACTCTTGGTGAAGCCAAGTCTAGTGAAATAGTTGTCAATTCGAGTGTACCAAGTAGGTGGTGCTTGTTTCAGCCCATACAACGCTCTTTTGAGCCTACACACATGCGACTCGTTGTTGAAGATCTCAAATCCTTCAGGCTGCTTAATGTACACCTCTTCCTCAATGATCCCATTAAGGAATGCAGTACTCACATCCATCTGATGAATGTGCCAGCCCATATGCGTTGAGAGAGCAAGGATGGTCTGTATGGAAGAATACCGTGCGAAAGGTGCAAAGGTCTCTTCATAGTCAATCCCCTCAATCTGTGAGAAGCCCCGAGCAACAAATCTTGCCTTATAATTCTTGACGCTCCCATCAGCAACTTGCTTTATCTTGTAGATCCATATTGATCCTACAACTAATTTTCCCATCGGCCTTGGAACAATCTCCCAAGCACTGTTTCTAACAATGGAGTCATACTCCTCCACCATGGCATCTACCCATGTGGGCTCCTGCACTGCTTCTTAGAAAGAAGATGGCTCTGTCACGATACACTTTCTCATAAGAGCCATGTATCCAGTAAATCAGTCAGGTCATTGTCTCTGTCTGCGATGTGATGTAGGGACTCCTACATTCTGTGTTGTATCAAGCTTCAGTCTCTCAGCTTCTGTGGTATGCTTTCTGCCTTGTCTGATGTGTGGTTCTGCATGAGTGGAATCCTCCACTCCATGAATCTCCTCCTATGGCTGATCCACATCAACAAGCTCATCTTTGGGAAGAAGAAGTTCCTCCTCTGCATGCAAGTGTAGCAACCTCTCAAGCGACAACTTCATGGCTTTCACCTCATTGAATTTTATATCCCGTCGCACCACAGTCATCCGACTGTCTGGAAAATACACACGATAATTATGGGGTGTTCCTGTGTACCCCACAAATATCCCAACTTCTGTAGTCGGCTCCAGCTTCTTCCTGGAGTCCTTTGTCACATGAATGTAAACAAATGAGACAAAAATCTTCAACTGAGATATATCAGGCTTCTTACCAGTAAAATATTCTTCAGGTGTACTCATGCCAAGTACTCTATGAGGACAACGGTTTTGCACATAAACCACAGTGTTGCATGCTTCTGCCCACAAGTGCATCGATAGGCCCTAGTCATGTAGCATCGCTCGTGCAGCACCCACGATCGTTCTGTTCTTCCTCTCAGCGACCCCATTATGATGTGGGTTATGAGGCGCTATGAGTTCTCTTCTAATTCCTTCTTTGCTACAGAAGTCTTTGAATTCACCCAAGATGTATTCACCACCATTATCACTCCGTAGAGCTTTCACTTGCTTCCCCGACTCCTTCTCCACCAATGCTTTGAACTCACAGAACTTTGAGAACGTTTCACTCTTCTTCTACATGAATAATATCCAACATATACTAGAATAGTCATCAAAAAATATAACATAATACCTGTGTTTTTTTGTTGAAGCAACCAAGAAAGGTCCACACACGTCTGTGTGAATTCTCTCCAGGATCACCGAAGCACGGTTCTCCTTCTCATGAAAGGTGGTCTTCACAAACTTACCCATAGTACATCCCTTGCACTGATATGACTGTGCAATAGTACCCTTGGGAAGTCTAGTAGAAATATGCTGCAAAATCTTCAAAGTGCCATGGTGAAGATGGCCCAATCTCCTATGCCATAATTCGCCCTCATCCTGGCTCACCACTTCTTCTACTTTGCCCACCATTGCAACGCAGCCATCTACCTCCAGCTTGTAGAGATTCTTAATTAAAACCCCTATCTTCTTGGTTTGACCTGTTGTTTTATGTCAAAGGAAGAATTTTCCCTCACTGAAAACAACATCATAACCTTTGTCTTCCAGCGTTGCGACCGAGAGCAAGTTCTTCTTTAGACCTGGAACATGCATAACATCCTTCAACAAGAATGGATTACCAGACTCCCTCTCAAAGGTAATGGTCCCAATGCCAATCGCACTGTACTGACCATCATTTCCCATCTCTATATGCATCTGGAGGTCCTTCTCCTCCAAGTCACTGAAAAACTCCTTGTCTACCGTCATATGGAAAGACGCACCACTATCAAGATACCACACTGATGCCATTGCGCTTGAAACCAAGCATGCAATCAAAGAGAAATCAAGTTCAAATTGCGAGGCTAAGGCCTCTCCAGCTGCAACTCCAGCAGCCTTCTTGTTCTTCTTCTTCTGTGGGCAGTTAGTGGTGAAATGCCCATGTTCGTGACAGTGAAAACACTTCACTTTGGACAAATCCTACTTCTTGCCTTTAGCATCGGATTTTGAAAGAAATTTCTTCCCCTTCCCTTTCCTTACTTTGGCAGCCAAAGCGCAATTCTCTTCATCTTCATTTTTCGATGAAGAGCCATCCCTGGTACCCCGCCTTATTTCCTCCTGCACAAGATCCGACCAAAGTCGCTCCCACCCCGGTAGTTTCTCTCGTCCATTGACAGAGTCTTCGTAGCTATGCCAACTCTTTGAAAGCCCAGGGAGAGCCAAGCTCACCAAGTCTTCATCATCAACAGTAACCCCCACACTTCCCAGTTCATCCTTGCAGTGGACAAACTTCGTGAGGTATTTTGGAATACTATCGCCCTTCTCCATTTTTATTTTCCTGAGCTTGTTTTTAAGCTCCAACTTCCTCTGGTCTCCTCTGCTTTGGAAAAATTCTGTCAAAGCCTTCCACATTAAGAATGGAGTGGCTTTCTCATGAAGGCTGGACACAATATGGTCCTTCATACCTTCCAATAGAATTCTTCTTATCTTTGCTGTCTTCATTTTCCATGCATCAAGTAATGCAGCATCGCTAGATCCCAGCTTAGGAACATCGTTATCGATGAAATCCTTCAGTCCATTATCCTCTAGCACCGCATCCATCCTATCCTTCCAGGCTATGTAATTTGATCTCCCATCAAGGGCATACTCCAATCGCAACCCATTGAAATACATTTCATGTATACTCAACTTCTGCACCAAGAATCTTCTGTAGCAAATTCGAATTGTCTACCAGCACAAATTCACCAATTCTTCACAATTGCAATCTCCAAGAATTAACAATGCTCTGATACCATGTAGAAATTAGTATACACTAAGCATGCATACATCCATATTCCCCTAATCTCACAATATTTAACTTCTTGCAAAATACAGAATCATTCCACTGTTAATCTTTTGTGGAAAATTGATTTCAAACACATGTGAAACATAAATAAAAACAATCGCACATAACACAGTTGTTTAATGGGAAAGCCTGAAGCTGAAAACCCCAACTATCATATATTATGTATCATAGAGATCATGTAACAATATCATACAAAGCTTAGTACATCAAGCTCTCAATACAATCAATCGTCACACACTAATCAGGAAAAATCTGCAAATCCATGCACCGATCTTTTCCCTCCTGCTAGCTTTCCTCCACTGCACAATCCCTGCTGAAGAGTAGCTCTAAATGAATTCGAATTACCCTTGCCTTGACTATGCAATTCTCATTGGCAACTCCACTGTGTGTGTGATGCAATCAATGCATCACTATAGTCACAACAGATATTCCATCTTGCCCTTTCACCTATCTCTCCACTGGGTATCCATTGGAACTGTCATGCACTATAGTTAACTGTTGTATTTCTATGTTGATTAATGAGTTATTATTTGTGAATTAATTAACTAATTAATTCAGTCCACTCTCACTAGTGTATCATTCAGTTAGACTAGATACAACTAGCTCAACTGAGTTTAACTAAGTTAAACTGAATACAACTCCATGAACTAATCTTCCAACTCTGTCATAACTTTTCCACTTCAGTTCTAACTGAGTCTTCCATGCATTAACCACTAGTTTCCCTTTGGAATTGCGTAACTCCCTCAGCCTATTGATTTTCCAAATCTGTGCACTGAAATTAAGTGCTCCAAGAGAATAAGTTGTTGTTTATTGTTGGATTATTATTAAGAGCTAATAATAATCGACACTTCTATTTTTAGATCAACAATCTATAAATAGACTTCGTCCAATATTCTAAAAATATAATTTGATCTATTTTTCCAACTTGATCAACCATCCACAAATAGCATCCTACAACTTCTGAAATATGATCACCATGTCTAAAAATAGACTTGCGCCAAAAATAGCCTGCGGGCCCACTTAGTGAAGGCTCCTCTTTTAACTAAGCTCATCATCTTGTTGAATCTCAACATACATCTTCATCATGTCCACTATATCACCCCTATTTGGGAGGGGAATTGAACCAGTGACTTCACATCAAGGAGTGTCCAGTATATCATCCCCGATTGAGGAGGGGAATTGAACCTGTGACTTCACATCAAGGAGTGTCTGAACAGAGCACACATGATCACCATCTATCCAAGACCTTGTGGACAAATGTGAAATATAGGTTGAATATATTCCTTAAAAAAAATATAAATATTAAAAAATGTAGTTGTTTTATTTACTTAATTATTTGTTGTTTGAATTGAGAACCATTTTAATTTATTCATTAGTGTGTTTTTACTGATTTCTTATTGGTATTAAGTAAATTGTATAATTATTTTACTATAATTTAATTTATTTTTTAAAAAATATTTCATTTTCATGCATTTAAACAAAATTTTGTAATAAACAATAAATAATAGGTAATATAAATAGGTGATTTTTATTTTTAAAATAATTATATATATTATTTTTTTGAAATGTGATTTTTTTTAACATATGAAATAAAAATTTATGGTTTGAATCAAGTTTCACTTAATTATTATGAGTTTATCCCATTGTATTTGTTTATGAATAGAGTTATTTAATTTGACTAATAAAATTTTAAACCTGTTAACTAACAATATTTATTAATTATGAACTTGATATATGAAATTGAAAAATTAATTGTCTACTAAGGGGCAAACACTTGCATAAAATTTGGCATGTGGTAACCATTAAAAGGAGGTATGGACATTTACATTTTTACTTCTATCTATTAAAGTTTTAAAGAAAACATAAATGATGGTGGGCAGTAACAACTCCTCGTAAGTGTATTTATTTACATCAGGAAAATCTAAGGCAATTATCCCATGGCATTATGTTGTGCAAAGGCTACAATTACAATCATTAGAGGATAAGACTTAAACCAATAATGCTGTAGATAAATAATTTTAAATATTAATAAAAAATAATAAAATTCACTTCAACGTGTTTTTTTTTTGTTCAATTGTAGAAAATTATACTACTTCAAAAAAAATTACTTGACGACTACATCCATTGTCAAATTGTTCTATTACCAGAAATAGATAACCTCAGACAACTATAAAGATGGACTCCTCATAACTAGCATAGGACGATTTCCAATCTCTAGGGAGTCCAAACAAGAGAAAATAAAACCTAACCCAAATGCCAAGCATGCCATGAACCAAAGGTCACTGTAGAAGAACAATGCTAAAATAATGTCCACTATCCTTACAGCCAATATCGAGAAACAACAACAAAGCAACAATAATTTTCCAAAGAGACAAGCCACATGTAGCAACTTGCACATTGTGTTGGTCACAGATTTCTTCTCTTATAAAAGAAGAGGTCAACCGATGTTTCTGCTTAACAAAACCAATGTAGAAGGGAAGGTCGTTACAAATGGTGAACATATAGCTATCAAGGAAAATAGACTGTGACAAACCTTGAACATCAGAAACCGAAAGAGTAATGAGTTGCAAGTGCCTGCTCACATATAAACAAATAAAAAACCAGGGATTCTACAAATATGACCAACTATCTCCACAAGTCCTTGCTATTGAGAGAAAGAAAACCATCAACATCACTGAAACATGCTTGTCAAGCACAAGCCAAAACTCATATATGTTTTTTTTAGTCTTGATCAAAGGAAATAATGGTATAGTCTTAAGCACTGCTAATTGGTGGATCAGTAGGATCTCCAGGAGGGTCCGTGAGATCCCTTGAGGCTGAGTTCGACACCAAAAAACTCTCCACACGACTTAGAAAAGAATCAATGTTGTTAAGACAAAACATGTGATTCCTTAACATATGTTTGATATCTTCCAACCCAAAAAACACATTATAATTTTCAAATTTCTTGTCCTTGAAAATTAAATGTAACAGAGTATCCATTTGTTGATGCAGAGATAGAGAATGTAGGAAAATTGAGTATTCTCTTCCTAAATATACCCATTTCAACCCATCACCAATAATTTCCGAATCAGAATGATAAGGGTGATCCCCAAATTATTAACACTCCAAAACCATAATTACTTTACGAACTTCAAGAGTGATGGAATCAAAGAAAGTTGCCACTATGTCAAAGGAAAAAGGCTGAGACCATTTAACTCCAACATTACCTACACTACTTCGTCTGCTCACCATTCGTGACGAGGAGCCATAATGGCAGCACTAAGAGAACATTGCAAACAACCAGTAAGAGCACCACAACCAAAAAATAAAGCAAACAGACGAACCACTGCCCCTTTGAAACAAGACCGAAATACAACCAGGTTGTCCCTCAACCTTCAAACCATAGGACAAAATTCAAGTACGGTTTGAAATTCACCACACTATAAGGACATGAGACACCACAACCTCCAATACCATACCAACCTTTGGTGATTGTAAATACACAACAAGACCATAAGAAAATTCCACACACCAAGAGAAAATAACAACACACACAAGGTGGTTCCAAACCTAAAGCAACAATTAAGCTCCTCAAGTGACATAACAAAATCCCAATTCATAAGCCGAAAGAACTCCAAGGCCGAAAACTAGAAAGAGCGAAACAAAACCTTGAATAAATTCCAATCCTCTACTAACAAAATTAGGCTCCCTTCCACTTCAAAATTGATCAGGGATAAAAAAATATGCTCAAAAATAAAAATTCTCAGAATCGCATGAGACTAGTGCCAAATCGTAGATCACATCATTCTGATTCCATTGACGTGTGAATCACCTCAATCCAGAATTGTATGTGAAAGTTATCACTTTCTGAAGTTTTTAACAAACAACTGAAAAATCAACTTGCACGGTTGACTGGGAAGCTGACTAGGAAAGCCATATAGGTAACTTGGCACTAACGTTAGCAGCTGACTAGGCAGGCCATATAGGTGACGTGGAACTAACGTAAGCAACTGACTAGGAAGGTACAATGGGCAGTACATGCCAATAACGCGATGCCACATGGTAGCACCATACGGGTTGAGATGACAAGATTTGATTGGTTGGTTGTGTTTTGATGTGGGCCAATGAGGAGGTGCAACGTGGCCCAATGGAAAGGCACCACATGGCCCTCGTAAAATCGTGTCAAAATTTTCGTGAAAGGGTCGACCACCCTCTGCCGCATTCGACCACATGACATGTTGGTTACTACCACGCTCGACCGTTATACCACACATATAACCTATTAACTCTAGGTCGAAAACATTTATGTAAGGTTGATTGGTTGGTGTGT
Source organism: Pinus albicaulis (assembly GCA_034641835.2). Taxonomy (NCBI): domain Eukaryota; kingdom Viridiplantae; phylum Streptophyta; class Pinopsida; order Pinales; family Pinaceae; genus Pinus; species Pinus albicaulis. The sequence goes on along the minus strand of CM076580.1, from coordinate 1,014,695,992 downwards.
TTGGGGTAGTGACGGGGCACGTGGATCTAGGCTCTGGTCACATAACTATCCATATGACCGACGCATAGGCGGAGGGGCCGAGAGGTAAGCCCCATCCCGTGGTTCTAAGTGTGACCATAGGACCCGCGAGAACCCACAAGGCGCGTGTTTGAAATATGAAAAACCGGCGAGAGTTGTTGGGCGGTTAAGCCCTAACCCTAGGTTCTATGGCAGACCCATGTGACCGATAGTGGGGGCATCGAAGCCAGAGAAGTAGGTACATGGCCCAACCCCTGACCACACGGCACATATGACCAACACAAGAGCCGAAGAGTCATCGCTTAAGGGGTTATTGGCTCATTTAAGGACTCGATAATATTTACCTTTTTCGGCAGGATTTTCATTGTTCCCGAGGGAATTTTTCACTATGTTGTTTTCCAAAAGGCGGAGTTCATTGCTCAGCTATCCAGTCTTGTCATTTTGCACAGCAGATAGTAGAGAAATGTTTCAGGAGGCCTAACTTGGTAATTTTTTAGTCTCTTTGAGCCCAAGAAGAGCCTACATAGGGGGTTTTGAATTCAATGGCATTATTATTTTTGTGATTTGAGCATTGTATGTTGTACACTTTGTAGAGCCAAGTCCTTTTGTGTTGTAGACAAAAACCGTGTTTGGATTTTTGAGACCATATGGAGACCTTTTTTAGCATGGAAAGAGCCTAGACAAGGGTTTTCAAGCCTTGCTGATGCAGTTACAACACCTGTTTCTTCATTAGAGTAGCCAATTTCAATCTACTCTCAGTATGTTTGTGGGAAAAGACCATTTCAACTCTTCATTACGAAGCAGTTAGAAATTTGATTTTTTATCTCAGAAAGAGTACAAGGACCTATTGCCACATTAAGTGAGAGAGACATTTTTATTTTGATGCCATAATTTCTTCATAAAAGGGAGTCAACTCGTGAGTGAGAGTTCTCTAAAGGAGAACATTTATTTGAAGGAGAAACAATGCCACACTAGATGGAGGTTTACTCTATGAGTCAAAGATTTGTAATGTGACTATTTTTTTTGTTGAGATCAATAAAGCGACCTAGCCATTGGAGCAGGGCCTGAAGACATAGCTCGGGAGGGGTGAACTCTGTTATCAAATGGTTGTTCTCTTCTTCATTTTTACCATGTTAGATTGCATATGATTTTTCTTTATCTTTAAGTTCGTTTTAAAATTAACTATCCACATTTGATCAAGTTACGAACTAAGATAACTTTTGAAGACCCAAAATTTTCAAAAGTTGCGAAGTGTTAAAGGACGGTCGAGTTTCATTTTCAGATAAAAAATGAAACTGAGGGATGACTTGAGTACCAATAGCCACAAGCAAGAACTTGACAAGGATAAGATATACGTTTGAATTCACTATCCAAAGAAGGCGAAGTTGAATAGATGACCATCAACTCAAAAAACCTCTGTGGTATGCAAATACATGCAAAAAAAAATCAGTTCCACACTCTCACTAGCATGAACGAAATCACACATAATAAAAACTCCTTGCAAACAAACCTAAACTCGTCAACATGCAACCAAAAACCAAAGAAATGAATCGAGGTGCAAGAGGTGGAAGAATGAACCTCACCTTCACTCCCATACGTAACGTGCCTCTGCCACCCCATTAGAATGAGCATACATTTATAACGAAGAGACGTCAGGTGTAAAGACCGACCCTCTCAACTATGCACTGCCACCCCATGAACTAAATGAGATAAATACACACCAAACACATCTACCAAAATATTTTAATTCCCTCCACCATTCACACTCCATCGAGGAATTCCATTCCTAATGTTAAACTAGGAAAACACTAAACATTTTTTATAGTTAAAAACAAAATAATACCATGTCAAAAGAAACATTGAATATATAATACCATGTTGTAGGTAAATAATAACAATTTAATCTAATCTTTGCCTCTTCAAATAATACTTATTTAATCTCTATCCTTTTAAATAATAAAGCAATTTTTTTATCTACACGTCATATAACATTAAAAAAATAATAAATATTATTTTTTGAAAGGATAAAAAATAAATATCAATATATGACATTAAAAAAATAATAAATATTATTTTTTAAAAGGATAAAAGATAAATATACCTTATTGATATAATGTAAATATAATATAATATATAACAATGTATATCTGAAAAATGTATTTATTATTATTTTTTAATTAAACCAATGATTAATTTAAATTAAATATATATAATTTATTTTTTTTGTAGATATAGTATTCAGATATTCATTTACTAATGATAATGGAATTTAAATTTTCATAATAAGGGAACAAAGTTTCAAATCAATCAAAACTCTGATCCCCACATTTTTGTTCTGGGCCTGCCTTGGATTACAATAACGCCAGGGTAGATTCGCAAACTGACTGTCCAATCTTCTGGTGTTCGTTATCTTCACGACTCTCCCGAGAATCGTACCCGGGGCCTCCACTGGAAAAGCTAAGATTGATTGATTTACAGTGTGATCAACTCTGAGAGAAAAATATGGATATGATTGAATTTGTGGAGAATATACATCACTGACACGGTTTTAATCCCCACAAACGGAATCTGATCGCACCGAAAGAGTAGTAGACCGTGACGGATCTGCGGCTAATTACGGCAAAGATGAATTTCACTAACAGGTCATATTTAAAGCAAAAAGCAAAAGCTAAAGAGCAAAATTACGACTGGTTTGGCGAGGAAGGGCATCATGTAAAGATAGTCCATTTGTCTTTACTTTTGATTTTTTCGAACATTGGAAGCATCCAATGGAGGGAAAAGATTAATTTGAGCAGATTACCCACCTGGTGTGAAGGTTTTGAAGGCTGGTAAGTAAATATTTCAGTCATATTCAAATAATTGAGTATTCAAAGTCCCCGACCATTCACTGTTGACAGGGAGACTAAAAGTCGAATGTTGTTGTTGTTCTCTCTTTTATTAAGATGCCCGTTGCCTTTTTCAGTGGATTAAGTCATCTTTTCTCTGTACTTGTTTATATATTAAGTGGGTTGCTTGCGATATTATGACATGTTTCTCCTATGACAGATGATGAGTAGTAGTGTAGTTGCCTCTGTTTTTTTGCCCCTGTTTTTTCGCCCATAGTTCCATAGTTCTTGGAATTCTGTTCTGTTGTAGTTTCAATAAGGATATTGCCATCACAGATTTGAGTACAGGATGAGGCTGCAAAAACTTGCCTTGCAGGTCTCTGTTTTCTTCCTAGCCCTGTTTCTATACCCATCATCTGTTCTCCCCAATTCATCATTCCATGGAGATGCCAGGGTGCTGATTTTAATGAAAGCAGCAGTGGCTGATCCTAATCGCCTGTTAGATGACTGGAGCACGTCCAATGACAGTAGTCATTGTTTATGGACTGGCGTCAAATGTGACCATATAGGCCGAGTAGTGTCTCTGGATCTCTCAAACATGAATATTTCAGGGTCATTCCCCAGCCAACTGATCAGTCTGTCAGCCCTACGTTTGCTCAATGTCTCCAATAATTGCCTTGATGGAAGCTTTCCCTCCAATATATCAAAATTGAGGAACCTAGAGGTCCTGGATGTCTACAACAACAATCTGTCAGGAGCATTGCCCTTGGATTTGAGGTATCTCGTGAAGCTGAAGCATCTGAACCTCGGTGGAAATTACTTCTCAGGAAGCATTCCTGGTGAGTATGGGAAGCTTACAAATTTAGAATTTCTTGGATTGCATGGAAATAGTTTGGGTGGAAGAATACCCAGAGAGCTTGGCAATCTGGGGAACTTGATCTTTCTTTATTTGGGGTACTTTAATGAATTTGATAGTGGGATTCCTCCTGAGTTGGGAAATTTGAGTAAGCTTGTGTTTCTCGATATGTCTACTTGTAATCTCAGTGGTCCAATTCCTCCAGAGCTTAGTGCTCTGAAAAATCTGCATACATTGTTTTTGCATATCAATGTTCTTACTGGCCCTATTCCTCCTCAACTGGGTGGCCTTATGAGCTTAAAATCCATGGATCTGTCCCATAATGATCTCTCTGGTGAAATTCCCATGGAACTCTCGGAGCTGAAAGAGTTGAGGCTGCTGAATCTGTTCATGAACAGATTACATGGAGTGATTCCATCTTTCATCGGAGATTTGCCAAATTTGGAGGTTTTGCAGCTTTGGCAGAACAATTTCACAGGTTTGCTGCCTCAGCAATTGGGCGTTAGTGGGAAGCTATTGGAAGTGGATGTTTCTTCCAATAAATTGACTGGTTCCATTCCTCCGAATCTCTGCAAAGGTGGAATGCTGCAGATATTGATTATTCTCAATAATTTATTCTTTGGCCCGATTCCCGACTCTCTGGGCAAATGCAATTCTCTGGTTAAAGTCCGCTTGGGGCAAAATTATTTGAATGGTTGGATTCCTCAAGGCTTGCTTTACATACCCAATCTGACTATGATAGAATTGCACAATAATTATCTCAGTGGGAGCATACCAGAGGGATCAATTAACAATGGATCCTCTGTGCTAGGGTTGATGAAGCTTTCTAATAATCGGCTCAGTGGGCCTCTTCCTCCATCTATAGGTAAATTATCTTCTGTGCAAAATGTTCTTCTCAATGGAAATCGATTAACAGGTAATGTTCCACCAGAGATTGGCCAACTGGGCAAGGTTTCTAAGATTGATCTCAGCAACAACAGATTTTCTGGTATGATTCCCGAGGAGATTAGCCACTGTACTGTTCTGACATATCTTGATCTCAGCCAGAACGAGTTCAGTGGTCCCATCCCAGTGGAAATCACGAGGATGCGCATTCTGAACTATGTGAACTTATCGAGAAATCGCCTGAACGGGAGCATTCCAAGAGAATTTGAGAACATGCAGAGCTTGTCTTCTGCAGATTTCTCTTACAATAATCTCTCAGGCCTTGTTCCAGAGAATGGTCTGTTTTCTTTATTCAATGCAAGCTCTTTTGCAGGGAATCCAAATTTATGTGGACCACACTTGGACCCTTGCTCAATTGGGTCACCAATACAAGCCCACATCAAGGGCCGGGCTTCTCCCCCATTGAAGCTTGTTTTAGCTCTGGGACTTCTCTTCTGCTCCCTTGTTTTCGCGATTGGGGCCGTCCTTAAGGCCAGAGCCCTAAAAAAAGAACGCGACGCAGGGTCGCTGAAAATGACAGCCTTCCAGAAACTTAACTTTGGGGGCGATGATGTCTTGGAATGCATAAAAGAGGACACCGTAATTGGAAGAGGAGGAGCGGGAATTGTGTACAGAGGCATCATGCCCAATGGGGAAGAAGTTGCAGTGAAGAAACTCATGGGCATTGGCAGCAGCCAAGACTCTTCACATGATCATGGTTTCTCTGCAGAAATCCAGACTCTGGGCAGCATACGCCATCGCCACATAGTTAGATTGCTGGCGTTTTGTTCCAATCAGGACACCAATCTTCTGGTGTATGAATACATGCCCAATGGAAGCCTGGGCGAGCTGCTTCATGGAAACAAAGGCGGGCATCTGCATTGGCATACCAGATACAAAATTGCACTCGAGGCAGCCAAGGGGTTATGCTATCTTCACCATGATTGCTGCCCACTGATTGTCCATCGCGACGTGAAATCCAACAACATTCTTCTGGACTCCAACTTTGAAGCCCATGTTGCAGATTTCGGCCTTGCCAAGTTCTTGCAGGAGTCTGGTACCTCGGAATGCATGTCTGCCATTGCAGGATCCTATGGCTACATTGCTCCAGGTAAATTGTTTGTTTCACTTCTATCATTTCTTTGTCTTAATCCTAAAGTTCCTTTAACCCGCTAGAGTTTGTGTTTGATAAATTTACATAGCCCCCCATCCTAAACATAACGACATCATATGAAAGGGTCAGATATAGGCAACACTCCATGAAAAAGTCACTCATTTTCCTACACGAGACCCCACTGGTGCATCTCCCTAGTAGGGGCAATAATTCAATTCCCCACAAAACCTGTTCAGAATGATGGCCTAGGGCAAACTGACATATATTCAAATTCATTTCATAGTCACATTGGGGGTACTTTGCATCTTTCATAAAGCTTCTAGATTAGGTGGCCACAAGGAAATTTCAATCATTAATTTTGAATTGGATGAACCAGAAGAATGTCATTGACTGTTTTCAGTCTATCAAATTCCAAACTATCATCAATCTATAATCAAATTAAGGTTAGCTAATAATTTATCATATAAACAACACCACCTCCTCCATCCAAATATGTTATTTCTGCTATATATATATATATATATATATATATATATATATATATATATATATATATATATATATTATTTGACTGTTTTGTTAGGAGTTTTTAGGGAAATAAGAATGCTATTTATATATATTATTTGACTGTTTTGTTAGGAGTTTCTAGGGAAATAAGAATGGTTCAAGATCTAGAGTCATTCGATAGGAGTGAAATCCTGTACCAAGTGAAATCCTGTCAGAGAGTTCTTTGAATAATATAACTAGTCAATTTATCTTTGCGGATAATAACCAACAATAACTCTTCACTATTAATTTGACAACTAAATTATGAAAAAATTCACCCATTGATATATAATTTCATATATAATTTCCCATTTAAATATATTATTCCAGCAGATTCAGCTGATTTCCCATTTAAATATATTATTCCCTCTGCTGGATGATGAAAAGCAACTCCAAATCAATCCAATTTAAATGATTTTCAGATTACTTTACATCCATTTATCCGTTGGAATTTAAACTCACCCAAAAAGCAAATATTGTAAGAACAGACCGTGCAGCTTTAATCGCTTTATTTTTGTAAGCCAGAAACATTTCGTACCCTGCTTCGTTTTCTGCTGTGATTTTTGCCACCGCCCTTTCATCTAATATTTTCATTCAAGAATTTACAGAATACGCTTACACTCTGAAAGTGGACGAAAAGAGCGACGTATACAGCTTCGGGGTGGTTTTGCTTGAGCTGATTACTGGCAGAAAACCAGTGGGCGAGAAAGAATTTGGAGAGGGTGTGGACATCGTGCAGTGGGTGAAGAAAACGAGTAACTCCAAGAAAGAAGCAGTTCAGAAGGTCATAGATCCGCGCCTCAGCACCTTCCCTCTGGAGGAAGCCATGCATATTTTCTTCGTGGCTCTGCTCTGCGTTGAAGAACAAAGTGTGCAGAGACCCACAATGCGAGAGGTAGTGCAGATGCTAACAGATTCTCCAAAGGGTAAGCCCAATATGCAGAGTTTTTCGCTCTCGCCTGCCCATGGCAAGGAATCGAACAAGCCACTCTCCAGCCCGCCACCCGATCTCCTCAGCATATAACCTGAATAAGTACGTACCTGATTTGGTCAATAATTGTTTTGCAAATTCTGCCAATTTTTCCCATGCATCGAGTAGTTGCAAGCTTGTTCCTATAGTTGGTCCCATTATTCACTGATCCATTCTCTCTGTTAAGCTAAATTGTCTGGATTCCCAGTATTTTGGAGACCAGGCTCTAAATAGGTTACATGTCTGTTATGTTAAATGGCCTGGATTCCCAGTATTTTGGCAACCAGGCTCTAAATAGGTTAGGGTCATGTAACGTCCCACAAGTGTAATTGCAATATGTGTTTTTTTTTCAATCAGTATTAAATAAATAAGATCATTATCAAATAATTTTTTTTGGAAAATCACTTTATAGATTATGGTCTATGAGTTTCACAAGTTCATTATTTAAAAAAAATTATAAAATCTATGAGTTTCGAATTATCAAGTATAGTTCATCATTTTCTAGAAAATGAGATGATTTTAATAATAAATTTCAAACTATCAAATGTAATTTATCATTAAAAAAAAATAATATGATTCTAATAATGGTGACAAGATGGATGCAAAACTGTTTGAAATAATTCTGAGCTCCACATAATTCTGAGCTCCTCTTGAAGCTTCATTGTGCACACCGTTACAGAACTGCACTCAACAATTACGTCGAGGGACAAAGAACGCAATTTCAGAGGACATATTAAGACTCATCTTATTTGTGTGGGTGTCGACAAATAAAATGCTTTCCATAAACCAACAATGACTTGCTTGAGGGTTACCATTATTTCTAACTAATTTTTCTAATTATAATGAAAAAAATAAGATCATGCAAATCAATATAAGATTTAATGGAAGTAAAAATGATACTGAAAAAAATATGTTTTATTTTTAAGACAACGTATTATATATATTCTTCTCAAAGAAAAATCTATATATATGATTAAAAAAAATTAAATATAAAATTAAACCTGAGTTATAATATTTTTATTGATATAATTAAAATAAAATAATTACATTAAATTAAATTATTATTATTGATTTTGTTAGTATTTAAAATTAAACCTTAAACACAATTTCAAATAATAATAAATACATTTTTGAACCAATAATATAGCAATAATTTGATATTCATATATGTAAAATGTTATTTTAAATAATGTTTGAATATTATTTGAGTTTTAGATCTATTACAAATTTAAATATCTTTTCCATGTTCATATATTTAATGAGTTATTAATATTTTATTTCTTTAGAGTATGGATGCTTTGTGGGTAAGTTGGGTATAATAGTTATATGTGTGGGTACGTTGAAATTTTCAAGATTTATTTAAGTTAATTTTGGATTGTTAATTTAGAAAATTATAATTGTTATATTTAGTTTTAATTTGTGATATGAAAAATTGGAGATTGAATAATTATTGCTCATTTAAAATTCAAAAAAGGTTTAAAAGGGAAACATCAAAAAACATAAAGATGAATTATTTTTCTAATAAGAAAATTGGTGAGATAACTAGAAGCATAGTCTAGATTTTGAGAATGCGCATCAAGAACTGACAACTATAGTTTAAGAAATGAAATTGCTATCCTGTGAGTGGGAAAATTAGCATACAAACCAAAATTCTAGATATAGTGAACAAAGAAACCATGAATAAGAATCTGAGTCATAATGATAGAGAGGTGTGAGGTAGATGGGGTGGTTTGTGTCCTTATAGTGTGGCGTCGTCACTAGGCCAACAAGTGAGCTCATTTTAGTCATGTTAGATGTCTTTCCACATCCATCAACAATAGCTTCATCTCTTCCAACTTGTGCATGAGGTTGTCCAAAGCATCCCTTTGATTAACCAAACCATTCCCAAAAAGTAATTTAACATGCCAATATGTTGCGTTGGTAGTGGTTTTGAGGACCCCTTATTTCCAACATTCAGGATTCAGACCACAATATCATCCACCACCTCGGAATCCAATATAACTTCATGTTCACATAAACCCTCTTCTTCAGTTGTGTTGATTTCTGCTTGGATTTTCGAAGGAGTATCAATCTAATAACTATGAGCAAAGGATTAAGCTTGGAATTGAGCTTAAGTTTCACCAACATTTCCATGACCTCCACCATCCCTTTAGTTGTGGGCACATTGACATGTCATGGTGGCCAAGGAAAGAAGAAACCTAAAAGGACCAAGGAGACTCTGGGTTGAAGAGTGAATGAAGTGCACATCAAAGAATAGAACAAAACACAAGTTTGAAATCTCCTATGCATGTCCTCCATCATCTGTTAATGGAAACAATGGGAGGACAAAATCAAGTGAGAAACTATCTAAAAAATGACCAAGGAATAAGGAATTATAGTCAAGAGTCATGGCATAAGGGGGAAACAACAAGGAAGAGATAACCAGAGTGAGAATGGGAAACATAGCCATAGGTGAGGAAATAACACCCTCAATGAAGGCTTTGGAGGTTCCTATATGACTAGAGTTAACGGATTCCATCACACAATGAGGGTGGGAGATCGACCAAAGGTATGTTAATTAAATTTCCTCGTAGGTTGACAAATTGGGAAGGGGAGAAGTCGAGAGTCTTGGCTCGACTTATAGCATATGTTTTTCCACCAACAATCGACACCTTGTTTTAGGAACAATTTTAAACCCATTAAAGTTTTTGAATTTAGAAATAAATTGTGGCAAGTTCTTTCATCATATCATGTTAATATTAATGATCTTATTGAACAAATATTGTAGTTGTTATCCCAATGATAACAAAAAATTTATGTTTAACATATGTGACATTCATAAAATTTAAAAGGAAAATCTATATAAAAATTCATCTTGCATTTCATTGTTGCACTCTAGGGATTCCCTGTAGATATCTAGTTGAGTATATAAAACTAGATGCACATCTTATCTTCCTCCGCCAAGTATTTTTATTCCGTAATAGATAGTTTCATCCATAATTTAATTGTTTCTATGTTCTTATCCATGGATATTATTTATGAACACTGATAAATAAACATAATGAATTTTCCTATGCCTCAAGTAAGCTAAATAATTTTTCATTTAGCAAGGTTACTAGGAATTGGGTCTCTATCTTGGGCAAGACACCAAATGCACGTATCTCTACCCATTAACGAACTTCTAGACACTAGATTGCATCCTAAATAGATACCACTTCCTCACAAATTTATTTTGAATCACGATCTTTCGGCTAACAACTGGTAACAGGTTGAGCAAATAGAGGCCTCTTCACCTTGATTTGCATGCTTTGGCATTACAAGTGCACTTATTCAATCACTGAAATTTGAGCAACACATTCATTTTTAATGGGAAAATGAAGAATGATAATATTGTCATGAAAGAGATCATGATAAAATGGAATGTAACAACTCTTTGAAAATAAAAGAGAATTTCTTTTATTTACTTTTTTAACAAGGTTATACTGTTTTGTATGCAAAGTATAATGCATATGTTCTTGTCAGTGCAAATATTGAGACAAAAAATGACATAGTTTCATTAAAGGTATGTGCACTTGTAGAGAGTGTATTTCTCTCTCTCTCTCTCTCTCTCTCTCTCTCTCTATATATATATATATATATATTGTAACCCTAAATTTACGAAACTTAAGGGTCTTAATATATTAAAAAAACAAGGAAGACGTGTGTATGGATTAGTCTTTTTCCTTGCTATACCACACTTATTATAAAATTCTTCAAATTCATTACCAAATTCTTCACCATTATCTATCCTCAACACCTTAATTTTCCACAATAACCTTAAACTCATTGAAATTTTCAAAGACTTAAAATTTTTTCTTGAGAAAATAGATCCATGTATCTCTTGAGAATTCATCTAAAAATGAGACACAATACACATATTTACCCAGTGATGGAACCGACACAGGTTTAAACATATTGCTATGCACCAACAACAATATTCTCTTTGATATCGTAGAACTAGAGGACAATCTTACTCAATTCTACTTTCCATATAAACAATATTCACATAAATAAAAATACAAAGAGAAATTATACATACCTTCTACCATACCATTATTATGTAGTACTTGAAGGCCTTTCTCTTAGATATGTGCCAATCCTTTATGCCACAACATAGTCTTTTCTCTAGAGTTTTTCCTTCTTTTGCTCCACTCTCAAGGACAACATAATTGTTGCACCCTTCACTAATACTTCTTCTAAATAGATTATACAAAGTTTCAATTTGAACTCTCCTTATATATATCATTTCTCCTCAAACCATCCTATAGGTATCTTTTTCAAAAACTATTTTTACGCCTGCATTGATTTACAAAAATCAAATTTCTAGTTAATCTTAGGATGTGCTAAAAACCAGAGAGTGTTGTAATCCTTCCACCCATGACCTTCAAGTTGAATTTTATTCATCACGTATTATTCTAGATATTGATTCATCTCCTAAGAAAAAATCTCCACCATCGAATCTTTCATACTTGCAAAACCACTCATAGTGAGGAATCATTAGAAGGGATGTGCATGAGATGACAAACCATGCCTCATGACCTACTTTTGTACTTGAGGAAGCCAAGTACAAATCCCCTCCATATAAGGAGGTTTTTGCATCTGAAGATAGACCATGTTTAGATCTGTTCCTTTTCTCAGGAATTTTAGATCTACAATATTTCTTATAATTCCCATTATTTTTCACGTCTCCAACATACCTTTATGAACTTTCCTAGAGATTTATATCTTCCTCTAGATTTATATCTGCCATTAGATGACCTATTTTTATTTCTATTATGGAATGTCCTCTTATAGGAAAGACATTTATGTTTTGGATTTTCGTGTTTTTTCATCTCATCTCTTAAAATAACAAGGATGCGACTACTTTAGCAAAATTTAAAATATTTTCATTACTACCTATGGAAACGACTAAATTATACCATGAGTGTGATAGAGAGCATAAAAAAATTATGCACATATCTTCATCTGAAATATTAATATCAACAAATAATAGTTGTTTTACCACAATATTGAACACATTTAGATGTTTTGTCTTCGGGTCTCCATCCTTCATCTTCAAGTTATACAACTTCTTCCACAACATTTTTTTTCACTAGGGACTTAGACCGATACAATTTTCCTAACTTTGAAAATCCTTTGATGTAGCTTTCCTTGAAAAATGCAACAATACTAAATCTAAGAGAAACAATTGTATTTTTCTCTTTATTTTTTATCTAACTTGGTCTAGTCTTCTACTGACTTCCATTTTGGTGCAATGCCTATATCCACAACAATCCACTTATATATATCCACCAAAAAACATTACATTCTGAGCTTCCACATCTTAGAACTTTGGCCATTGAATTTCTCAATCTCTATCTTTGAACTGCTCACCATTTCATTTTGGCCACAAGAATCACTTTCACAAATTTCCCATTGTAACAAGGTCTACCATAGGTCCAACCCAAACCCATTAGCCACAAAGGAACCCCCTTGAAGCCTAAATTGCTCCAATACCAAATTTAGGTTTTAACCTTGTACAATTAATTACTAAAAACAAATTTTAATAAAACAAAAGAGATTTCATGGCTAACACACACATTAACACACATATTTTACCTTGGAACCCAAATCGAGAAATCCAACAAATTTTTTCAATATATATTCTTTTGTACAATATTACAATAAAATATATATATCATGGAATATATTAACCACCAATCCATTTACCATTTGATTAAAATAAAACTTTGGTTCCTTAACAAAAACTACAAAACCATAAGTAAAACCACCATGCACCATAAAACCACGTTTAGCAAAAAGTGTGTGTAGAAAACCACCAAACAAATATGCAAGGAGCACTCCCCCCAAACCCTCTGAACAAGGGGGATGCCACTAACCCCCCAAATGTTCATTACACATTTTTACAACACATGGGGATAGTCATGTAAAGAATATAGCACACCCAACAAAGAAGATACATACAACCTAAAAAACTTACATGGTTCATGCAGCAAAAGGAGGTCTTGAATTGCTACACCATTCTTTAGAGGGAATATTTAGCCACCAAATGTGATACATATACCATTAGGAGATTTTTTTAAATAGAGATGGGTCTTAAATCCTTAACCATGGTCATGTGGGAACCGCTATATGGTATTCCATACTATATTGTTCTTTGGACACCACCGTTGGTCCAAAGATAAATATAAATTTCATAGGGACTAAAAATATGCTTTTATGGTTCAAGGACCATGCATATGGTCTAAATACACTACACATCCTCATCACCTCAGTGCTTTCTGAATTCTAGCACAATTCATTCAAAATTCCGTAAATTCGACCACTTGCATGCACTAGCTAGTATACAGTTCAAATTTTAAAATATTCACCCTCCCGTTGATTGACCATTTTCCTTCAACCACATGGAACCTCCTCATTGGACATTTTATCCCTTTGAGAATATTCCTTTTGTATTTTCTAACTCATTAATCAATTAAACCTTTCATCAAGTTTCACTTTCTAATGGCCTTTTCATCTACCAAAATCTCTATTGATGTCCAAATGAAGGAGAAAAAAAAAGATATATATTTTTTTAATGATGGGGGCGGTAATGTCTAGGATCCTTTGATAACCACTTACGATAAGCGAAGAGCTATTCAGGTGGTTCAAAGTACATGTGATGTGATAAGAGACCACAATAAGTTATGCACATTATACTTGGTCTTGGATATTATTCCACAAGTATTTCACTTTATGGAAATGGTATCCTAGTGTGTAAGTAGATACTTGCTGGAAAAAAGAGTTATTGTATCATCCCAGGAAGACAAGGAAATAATCAAAACGACACCAAATGATATTCTAAACATGCTCTCATTTCCAGATAGGGCCGATTTGGAAGGACTAAACAAAGAGACACTTGAATAAAAGTGGAATGATCTTACTCCGAAACTCAAGTAGGAAATGATTACTGACTATATTAAACAATAATTTGTTTCTCCTCTTATCATCCTCCTTACCACATCACAAATTTTGACTCTATGCTAAAGTTGTATTTTTACATGGTTTCCCAAGTTCTCTCCCTTTATATTTATATTTATGTAACTGAGATGATTCTAGGTCTCTTAGCCTCCTTATATCATTAGATCACCATAGTTTGTACCAAGTTTGATTTTATAAAACTTTTGTCTCATGAAATTCATTCCCAAATGATAGAATTTGGGGAGGGTAGATCTTTTTGCTATTAAGCCTATCTAGTTCACCTATTCATCCACCAATAATATTTTCACATAGAACACTTGAAGCCCAAGATGGTGTATGAGCACAATGATTTCTTACTTGTTTATGAGTGGTTACCGATGGTCATAAACATGAAGACAAGTAGGGTTTATTCAAATATATATTCTCATTTATGTAAGTTTTTTATAACCTTCTACATGATCAACCATTACCTAGAGGCCCTCAATTCCTCAGGGAAAAGTTGCAGTTTACACCAAATACCATAGTATGTGATTGGTACCTCTTTAAAGATTACACAATCATCGAAGTATATTGGTTTAAAGGAAAACCTTACCAGTTTCTAGCATTCTTGACTCCTTGCATCTTTGCATTGGAGTACATCGGGTATAGATATGATAGTGACTATAGAAATTATACAACATGATTGTATATCATGGATTCAATCCGATCTAACAATGTACTAAAGTTAAATATTGAATCACTTCTATAAATCAATTGTGGAATTAAAAACACAGTCGCCAATCACTTGAAGCAAAAGAAGAATCAATCAAACCACAACACAGATAATTTCCCGAGGAAAGCTTGCTCCTCAAAACCCCTCTATAATATTTTGTATATTCCACAAGGAATCATGAAAAAATTACATACAACTCTTCTCACAAGATCCCTCCTGTATTCAGCTAATTGTCTCACATTGATCCAAACAAAATTGGGCCAATACTCAACCAATTCTCATCTTGTCTTCAACCTGCCTTGCTCACACAGTTCATGAGGAATGCAATCATTATTCACAAGGAATTCCAGCCTTCCTACACTGCGGTGAGTATCATGGGAATCCTATGGTGTTTTAACTATGCCTAGGTAGCTTGATAATATCACAACTGATAGTTACACTTCCCTTTCACCTAGATCTCAACTAGGTCTCCACTGAAACTGACATGCATGAAACTAATAATAGTAAATCCTCAGTTTCATGTGAGATCATTGATTTTGAATTAAATAATATTTAATTCACTTGATCTCTCACTAGTGCAACAAACAATTACAACTAGCACAACTGACTTTAACTCACTTAACTGATTTAACTGATTACAACATGCATTAAAATAATGCACCACTGCACTTCGAACTCTGTTACAACTAGAATTACTCTGCATACCTCACCAACTACCCTCAACTCTAAATTCACGAGTTAACTGAGTTTATCACACTCAGTTAACTATTACAATTTATTTTGAGATTAAATTACATTTTATTTTCCATCTTAATTAAGGGATAACTAAAATAGACATGCACCAAATTTAGCCCACACCAGTGTAGGTGCTGCTAAGACCTGTGGTCCCACTCAAGTGTAGGTGCTTCTTGGACCTCATAGTCCCACACTTAGTGTAGGTGTTGCTTGTTGTTTCTGGATGGTCCTACTATTGGGTGAAATGCAACTAATGCTGCTGACTTAGATGCTTATGGGCAGGATGCTGGATCTACTGCTGCTGGTGTAGGTAGTGGTGGATAAGCTACTGCTGGATCTACTTCTTGGAACCTTTGATTGCCGAAACAACTATGAAGGAATTTACCATACTTCCCCATATTTTGGGTTGCGTACCTGAGAGTTTCCTACCTCATACGACTCAATCCACTATTCTTTAGTCCTCTACCAGTTTCACTGTTTCTTGTTGCAAACTTCAACACTCCCTCTCAACAAGAAAGGATTTTCCTTGCATGCAACATGCACCTCTTGCATGTAACATGCAACCCTTGCATGCAACATGCAACACTTCTCTAGTGTTTCTCGCTCATGCAACACTTCGCTAGTGTTTCTCACACATGCAACACTTCTGAAACTGAATAACCTCCAAACAACTGAATCAATATAATGCATATGTCATCAAATTCTCCTTATTGTTGTTAGCTACTGCACATGTCTATTGGATTCTCTGCGTTGTTGACATCTTCATCCATATACTCTGCACTGCTGCCAAATTTGATCTGCGTTCCAGTATCCGACACCTGGCACTCTGATTTATGTCCTCCTGACATCTAACTTCATCAATCTAAATGATATTGTTATTGCTTCTTTGTGGGCTCCTTCTAGCCAGGTTCAATCCATGAGACATGCCATCTCTAGGACCCTGCACAAATTTCTTCTTAGGATTATTCTTTCACATCGCCCCACCTAACACCTAGAGGTATAGCTGTGTGTACTCCCTCTACCCATCTGGATCGAAATCTCTCTGCATGAGTGGTTTCTGCCACTCCATGATCCTCACCTTGTGGTTGCTCCACATCCTAAGGTTCATTATTTGGAACCAAGAGTTCCTCACCTTCATGAAAATCAAGCTCCCTCTCAGGGGACAATTGCATGGTTTTCTCATACTTCCATTTTCTTACTTGCACACATTGTAATTGTCCCACCGTCACAAAATTTTCTAAGAAAAGAGTTGATTTTAAATCAATGATATTTCCCTCATCCAAGCTCCAATTCAACCGCTTTTTTTTTTTTTTTTTTTTTTAATTTGGGTATTTTTTCACAAGGAATCCAAATATGCTATTTTTTTCAAAAATGGTGCATTAAAATTTTCAGATATTTTCTGCAGACTCGCGCACCCAAATAATTCTTGCTCTCCTACCATGTTGAAAATTTATAACATAGCTCTGATACCATGTATAAATTATACAACATGCATGTATATCATAGATTCAATCCGATCTAACAATGTAATAAAGTTAAATACTAAATCACTTCTACAAAAAAATTGTGGAATTAAAAACACAATCACCAATCACATGAAGCAAAGAAGAATAATCAAACCACAACACAAATAATTTCCCAGGGAAATCTTGTTGCTCAAAACCCCTCTATCATATATTTTATATTCCACAAGGAATCATGAAACAATTACATACAAATCTTCTCACAAGAGCCCTCCTTTATTCAATTAATTGTCTCACACTAATCCAGACAAAATTGGACCAATACTCAGCCAATTCGCAGCCTATCTTCAGCTTGCCTTGCTCACACAGTTCATGAGGAATGAAATCCTTATTCAAAAGGAATTCCATCCTTCCTACATTTCACTGAGTATCATGAGAATCCTATGGTGTTTTAACTACACCTGGGTAGCCTGCTAATATCACAACTGATAGTTACACTTCCCTTTCACTTAGATCTCAACTGAGTCTCCTCTAGAACTGACATGCATGCAGCTAATAATAGTAAATCCTCAGTTTCATGTGAGATTAATGATTGTGAATTAAATAATATTCAATTCACTTGATCTCTTACTAGTGCAACAAACAGTTACAACTAGCACAACTGACTTTAACTCACTTAACTGAGTTAATTGATTACAACATGCATTAAACTAATGCACCACTACACTTCGAACACTGTTAGAACTAGAATTACTCTGCATGCCTCACTAACTACCCTCCACTCGAAATTCATGATTTAACTAAGTTTATCACACTCGGTTAACTATTACAAGCTATTTTGATATTAGATTACATTTTATTGTCCATCTTAATTAATGGATAACTAAAATAGAAATGCACCAAATTTATCCCACACCAGTGTAGGTGCTGCTAAGACCTGTGGTCCCACTCTAGTGCACGGGGGTTTCACTTAATGAACCTTTGTCATATCGCCTACGTTCATGGCATACTAAACAATACCCCTAATTTGACTACATATTGAAAAATACCTCTAAAAATCACATTATTCAACCCCCTACCAATATGAACCCAATACACCTTCCCAATTAAAAAAACCCCTAATTTCACTAGATATTGTGGGTATCTATTTTTTCATTAACATTCTTTATACCCCTTTATATTTTTTCATTAAATTTGAGCTCCATTTGTTATACCCGCCAATATAAAAACCCTTTACCCCTTATATATCCCCCAATATATTAAGTCAAATTTTCCTTAATATATATCCTCCAATATGAACCCACGTGGTATAGTATTGATCCCCCAGTGAAGCCCTTATGCACTAGTGTAGGTTCTGCTTGGACCTCCTGGTCCCACACTTAGTGTAGGTGCTGCTTGTTGTTTCTGGATGCCAATTTCATTGTTTTTTGTTGAAAA
Source organism: Pinus albicaulis (assembly GCA_034641835.2). Classification (NCBI taxonomy): domain Eukaryota; kingdom Viridiplantae; phylum Streptophyta; class Pinopsida; order Pinales; family Pinaceae; genus Pinus; species Pinus albicaulis. The sequence goes on along the minus strand of CM076580.1, from coordinate 1,014,677,414 downwards.
CTTCAAGAAAGACAATGTGCACTTCACTTCTAGGAAGGTAACAATTACTTTCCACCTTCCTCACAAGGTGTGACTATTTGTAGTCAATTCAAGAAATTATTTAGAACTTTTGGAGAAGAAATTGGAGGTCCTTTATTTCCCGCAAGCATGAGCTTATAATTATGATCCTCATAATATAATTTATGATATGATAAGAGATAAGGACTGGAAAAATCAATAGCAAGACCCAAATGACATAATAAAATATTGTTCCAACAAGGCTAATTTGGAAGAAGTCAATGCCATTTTTCATTTGATTGAATCAGACATTTCCCACATCTGAAGGAGTAAAAGAGGTACTTTAGAACCCATGGATGTTGATGAAAGAGAGGAGCATAGTTCCAAGAAAGTTGGGACCTGAAAAGTGACATGAGATGATGATGAGACAAAGTCATAGGATCTAGTACTATATAACATCTAGCTGGAAACCCCATCAATAGGCTTTCACTATGGAACACTTGCCTTCTGCCATGTCAAAATCTGAAGAAATAGAGTTAGGGAAGGTTTTCAAGCTTGGACACATGTCAATGTCGAGAAATTCCAAGAATTGGCCAAACAAGCAAGGAAATATAGAAAAAGGGATATAAGAATCATAGAAAAACAACCACTCCTTCCAATTCGGGTTAAAATTGCCTTAGATTATGAAAAAGAGATTTTCAAGTTGGAAGTATTATAGTCGAAGGTGGAGAAATCTAGAGCCATGTGAGATTATCAAGTTCATCAGTTGTCCCTACTAGCCGATCATATTCCATACCCAAATATTATGGAATTGAATATGAAGGTTACCTACATGGTGCATAGGAAAATTCACAGAACAAATGCTACAACCAAAAAATTGTAGGAATTGTACAATAAGGCCAGTGTACAATTGAAATATGAAAGGATGGTGTGAAAATCTAGGAAGATGAAAGTAAAAACCCTAGAGTAAAATTTCATCCACCTCACTACATTCCATCATAATTTCAAGCAGCGTAAAACCATGCTAGAAGATAAGGATATGGAGATAACATTAATTAAGAAACAACTCAATATTCTTGAAGCATATCCTGTACAAATATATGAGTTAGAAATGGTAGAAAGGGAGAGCCAAGGGTTGAAGACTAAGTTGCATGAGGCACTTATGAAGAATAAGGAATATCCAATTAGGCAGGTTGAATCATTGGCGGTATAAGAAGATGCCAAAAGGCTACAAGATCTAATATCAAGTCGAGATAAAGAAATGAAAAAAAAAAAAGAGATCAAGAGTACAAAAATGGAGATATATTGGACACAAGAGAACAATGCTCAGATTGAATTTGAATTGGAGGTTTTGAAGAGGAAGAATCCAAGAAAATCCTCTTTCAAATATTCCAAAATAATCATACAGGATAGGATCATGAAGGCAATATATAAACATTAGGATCATATGGAGTTGATCTAAGAGAGAATAGAAAATGTCAGAAGGTCACATAGGGAAATGAATGAAATTGAGAACATTAGTCGTGATTTCTCTGCCAAGAAAGGAGTGATCATAAACTTCCTTAAGCACATGTGGAAGGAGGAGGTAGTCAAGGAAAATATTGATGTATTGAGGTGCGGTGCGAGAGCCAGCCAGATGAAGAGAAAACAAAATTTGGTGATGTTGGTAGAGAAGAAAGTAGAGGTACTGTCCAATGAGATACAAGATTTTAGAGATAGATGTTAAGTGTTATGCAAGAGGAAATACTCACCATTCTTTGATGGGAATGGGGATTTATATTCCAATGAATCAGTTATGAATAGCCCCAATGACATTAAAGAAACTAAAAAAGGCTTCCAGGAGGAGGACTGCCCCTTGCATGGAAAGGAAATTGTAAATCTGTGTGAAGATGATTTTGAAGTTTTTGTTCATGTTAAAGAGCCTCTTCAAAGAGTAGGGAAATGTAGATTATGAGTCTGTCACTAATTTAGAAGGGACCATTTTGGACGTGCATTAATGAAAAATTTCTTCAGGCAAGGAATGGACGGGTATGATGGATTTTTATAAATTAATCATTCAAAGGAGAGATGCACCAATGTCATATGTGTCACTGGCATAAGAAACTTCAAGCTCCAGGCCTCTATAGCAACAACAGTCACGAACTCAACCATCAACACCGACATCAACACAACCAATATTGACACCTCCAACAACGCAACCAAGGTAGCATGTAGCCCGAATAAAACCGAGGAAAGAGAGAGAATAGAACTCAACATATAAGAAAGACAGAGAAGGATAGTACACTGCATCCAAATTATATGGGACCCACCCGACAATTAGGAATATTTTTCTAGAAACATCTAGAAGAAGTTAGTTAAAAGATAGTTATCATTCTGTAAAATATTCCTAGTGGTGTAGGGTTGGGGTCTTGAGTCTTGAGTGCCTATATATAGGCCTCAATTTGATGTAATTTGGAGGAAAAATTCCGGTGTAGGGGAAACTCTATCAATTTCTTTTTTAGAATTTTTTGGGGTTTTTGAAACTGTTGTAAGGGGGAATTTTGAAGTATGTATTGGTATTTCAATGCTTATTTTTCATCTAATTTTGAAACCCACCTTGTAATTTAAGTTTTGCACCACATTAATACAATTGCAGATATTTTTCATGGCATATTATTTTGTAAACTTGGTTTGGTAAGAAATTGAAATGTGATTATTAATTAAAGGAAATTTTGAACTAGTATGATTCTTTTGTTTAATTTCTGTCAAATTCATAAAGACTGTTGAAAGAGTATCTTTGCTATTTTGATGAACTTTTACATGGGTTTTCAATGAATTACTATGTTTTCTTATAGTTGAATGCTTAATTGATCAGTTTCCCATCTCATTTTAATAGGCTCGGATGAATCCTTAATTACTCATTTTGGTTTGGTAAGGCATGTTCTCCAATTTCTCTTCTCTTTAAACCATGTTATTTATTTATGTCAAACCTAACGTACATGGATACTCTACTTGAAAAATAATGGAAATCGTACCCAACAAAACCATTTTGATTTGCTGATATTTTCCCTTACCTAAGTTCTTACAAAAAACTGAAATTTAAAGCAGAAACTCAAAATTTTATTTGGATGAAATTTTCTCATTGTACATTACACTTTCTTGTGAAAACCCATGTTGAATGTTATAGTGTATAAGATGTTCATATTTAAGAGACACGTAACAAATATCAACGGAATTAGGAGTAAATTTTTTTGTAGTACAAGTGAAACAAATGCATATGATCTAAAGATATTATCTTACAACACATTATGCTTGGGCAAGGGCAAACTCAGAGATTATCTTGCAACACATTATGCTTGGGCAAGGGCAAACTCAGAACCAAAAAAATCCACCTAACTAGTCCTTGGCCTAGGTAGGAGCCCGTTATGTGTCCTTGGCTTTGCCTCGGGTCTTACATGACATGCCAAAGAACTATCTAAAAAAATTTCTGAGATTTAGTGGTGAAGAGAAAGGGACCATTAAAGAACATATCAATTCCTTCCAATACTTTACCGACAACTTTATGATGGATAATGAGGATGTGTTCATGAGATTGTTCATACAAACCCTAGAAGGAAATGTGTGAAAATGGATTCATATCCTTATCGCTATTTCTCTGCACTCATGGGATGATTTAGAGAGAACATTCCATACTCAAAAGGGTGAGAATAAATATTCTCAATATTACCTCAGTAAATTTTTAGCATTAAAAAAGAAACCTTACAGGAGTGTATAAGAGTTCTCTAAATTATTCAACAAGTTATATAATTAAATTCACAATTAAATCAAACCTACTCCTATTGATGCTATGGTGAGTTACGTCGCTACTTTTGAGCTTGATATTTCCATCATGCTGAGAGAGAGGAGACCCAAAAATTTTGCAGATATGAACTTTCATGTGGTCAAAATAGAAGGAAGCCTAACTATTGAAGGAAAACTATGATGATTTGAAATTAGAGATGAAAACTATGGTGTCAAGAAAGAGAATGGAAACATGAAAGATAAAGGTAAGAAGACGATAAAGGACGAACCTGACCAACCTACATATGATAAAGACACGTCCAAAGAAAATATTGAAGAGATGACTAGGTTGATAAAAAAATTATCCAACAATATTGCTAAGCTTCAATCCAAAAGATCAAGAAAAAATAAAACAAAATTCCAAGAAATCCTACTTTCATTCATCGGTCATTCAACCCTCAATAGATGAATAGAGAAAGGAGATTGAAATATCAACCAGTACAATGCCCTATGAGAAGAGATTTGAACCTACAAAAAATGGGTTTTCTGATGAATTTATTCAAGAAAAATACAAAGAATGGGAAGGAGACCAGAGCCCCACTTCCTACATCACAAAGTCTGACTACACAAACTCCTTAGCATTGAAAGAGGCTTATGATTGATACGATAATTTTTGAAATTCTTGCTTCTCAATATCAACAAATCACAAACACTGTAATGTTATAAATTAAGAGGAATTATGACTTACATCCAAAATTAGGAAAACCAATAAGAGAAAGTCATTAGACTAAAACTATCATTCCTTTACTTGATTCAAGTCCAACCCCTGATGTGAATCAATCACTTCCTCAAAATTTGAAGAGAATGTGAGGACCCTCACAATGGAAGGGGAAGACAAATCAAGATGCACATCCAAGACCAAGTAAGGAAAATAAAAAATCACAAGATGCCATGGCGTCTCAATCACTAGTTCAATTAGTTAAAGAGGTCTAAAGAATCATGGCTCCATTGTTTAACTTGGAACAATAACTGAGAAATATAAAGGTCTCAGTAACACTATTAGAATTGTCACATAACCCAATATATCAACATCACCCAAACTCATACACCCCGTTGAAATATTTCTCATAACAATACTTTGAACATTTAGGAAGATTGTTCCAATGTAGAATGTGAACCACACGTGGAAGAAAAATATGATGAGATTCCTCCATTTTAAATCACCCTAAACAGTCAAACAAAGTTTCTCCATAAGTGCATGTTGAATTCAAGAGAATCCCATAACCTCATGCCTAAGTTAGTCATGGTAGACCTAGGATTGAATATTACCAAACCTTACCATGATCGTTATTCACTCGATTCTAGAAGGGTATAATTACTCAAAATCATCAATGATTTAGTGGTATCCCTCACCCAAATACCCAACAAGAGCTTAGTCATGGACATAGTAGTAGTTGATATCCCAACCCCTTATTACATGTTGCATTCACAATAATTTCTCTGGAATTTGGGAGGAACCTTGCAAATGGATTTATTCTATGTAACCATACCTGTCTTTGTGGGTCAGGAGAGAATACTATATAGAGCAGATAAACTCCTATATGTTGTGAGTGATGCTAAGAAATCCAAGAATATTCATGTTTATGTCATAGAAGAGCTTATGGGTTTTTATAGATTTTCCATGAATCCTGAAGCCATGGCAGAAGTAGTTACACCACCTACTGAGATTGAACAACAACAATAGTTGCATTCAATTTGGAAGTTTTACTTCAATAGAGTATGCTCCAAAGAAGGAACAGGGGTAGGAGTACTTTTGGTACCTCCCATGGGTCAAAAAAATCTTGTATCATTTGAACTAGAATTCAATGCCACTAAACATATTATTGACTACAAGGCATTGATTCTAGGGTTAGAAGAAACAAGGAAGATGGTGTATAAATTTGCTGAATAATGATTAATTATCCACCGAGACTATCCTGATCACATACAATTCGAATTTATATGCAACACATAATCTCTTCCACTCAGATCAACTCAGATCATCAAACATGCGGAAATAAAATCAAGTGATAACACATCAAATCATCATACACATTAACACAGTATGTATGGGGAAAGCTTATAGCTGAAAACCCCGCAGCTATTTTGTATATTATAATGGAGAAATCATGTAACAAACTCAGTACAATACTCCTCACAAGTACTCGGTACTTTCTCATAAAGTTACACACAATCTAGCTTAGTTTTGAACAGGTTACTGGTTCAAAACTCACCTTGTTACCTTGCCTCTGTTGTAATCCATTTGTCTATATATAGAATCCAATTCAGATCTCCTTGGCCAGGCTGCGCAGTGTCATGGACAAATCCTCCAAGTGTGGTGCAAATATATTTGGTATAGTCACAACGATAGCTAACTCCACCTTTCATCTGCCTCTTTCATGGTCTCCATGAGCCCGAGTCATGCCTTGTAGTGAGCGTGTGTTCTTGAGTTGAATAATGAGTTATAATTAATGAATTAAATAATATTTAATTAACTCCTCAACTACATGATTAGCCATATGCACTAATCAACCTAGTTCAACACCAAATAAAGCAGAACACAACTCCATTAACTTCCTCAATCAACTCCACCAAACTCTGTCACATGAGTTCTAACTGAATTCAACATGCAATAGCTCCACTAAACCCTAGGAATAACGTAATTCCTTCTGTCAGCTGCATGTGCCACTTCTGTGCACTCAACTGAAGTGCTCCAAGAGGATAAGATAATGTTTAGAGTCCAAATATTATTAAGGGTAAATAATATTTGACTTCCCTATTTTTAGGAGAGGCAGTCTAAAAATAGACTTCGACCTCTTCGACCTAAAAAATAGAGTCTCATCTATTTTTACCAACATGACCAATGCTCCAATAATCTCAAACTAGAATCCCCGAACTATGCTCCATATGTCTAAAAATAGGCATAGTCTAAAAATAGACTTTGCGCCAGAATTTTCCTGCGGGCCCACTTAGTGAAGGCGACTTCATTTCACTAAGCTCCATCATCTTGCTGCATTTTCAACACTCCCTCTCAGCAAGATATGGATTATCTGCAACCCCTATCCTGCCTCTGTGAAATTCGAACTTGCTCCTGGTGAGTGCCTTCGTCAGGATGTCGGCATCCTGATCCTCCGTGGGAACATATGAAAGCATCATGATTCTCCGCTGAACACAATCTCTGATATGATGGTACCTGATGTCGATGTGTTTCGACCTATCATGAAAAACTGGATTAGACGAGAGTTTAATGCAACTCTGGTTATCACAGTAGATCACTGTAGGCTCCAAATGCAACCTGAACAATCCTGCGAGGATCTTCCTCATCCAAATAGCCTCGCATGCAACCAAGCTAGCTGCCATGTACTCGGCCTCTACTGAACTGAGTGCCACGGATCTCTGCTTCCTGCGTACCCGGCTTTGCTGTCGACCCAATGCTGTGAAAACTCCTACCGGAAAGTGTCTTGGGTCCGTTGGACTCCTGTGTCACGCTGGACAGGCTTGGAAAAGCGGCTCCCATCCTCCTATCGCCTGCTATGAACCATGTCTGGTGTGCCTGCGCAAGGATAGTTACGAAGCGTCGGTTTCGAAACGGGCGAAGCAAACATTTCCCATGTCTTTGGATGCGGTTGAAACTTTGCTCCTCGCAGATGGTCTTCTTCGACCTCCTCTCGCCTTTGTTGATGAATGGTGGCATCCACTACCTCCGCTGAAGTAGCATCCTCCTTCCGCCAACCACCAGGAAGAGGAGTGTCAACAGGCTTGCAGCCTTGCATGTTGAACCTCTCCAGAATCTCCCGAGCATACTTACCCTGAGAAACAAACAGTCCTCCACTGCGCTGCCAAATCTCCAATCCCAGGAAATAATGAAGGATGCCCAGGTCCTTCATCTCAAACTCTCGTGCAAGGTCCTCCTTGCATGAAAGTATCAACTGCTCGTCGCCAGTCAAAATCAGATCATCTACATACAGTACGATGATCAACAGCTAACAATTTCGGATAACCACACAATACGGTACGAGGAACATGCAGTCTCCTCTTGGAGAATAAAAGCTTTCTGGTAGAAATATACTGTCTATACGAGTGTGCAAACACCCCAGTGCTTGCTTCCATCCGTGCGGTGCTCTCTTGAGTCGGCACACATGCGACTCGCTGTTTGAAGATCTCGAAACCTTCGGGCAATTCTATGTACTTTCCTGCATATTAACATTGGGGAGACGGTCTTCACATCCATACGATGAATGTACCACCCCATACTAACATTTGGGGGCAGGATCGTCTAGTATGGAAGAGTACCTTGCGACGGTGCAAATTCTCTCTGGTGGTCTCGTCCTGAGGAAACCCCAGGAGCAGCAAATATCGCCTTGTGCTTCTCCCGCCTGGTGGCTGCTGCTTCACTTTGTAGATCCATCGCGAACCCACCACTGATTTCCCCACCGGTCTTGGGACAATCTCCCATGCACTGTTCCTGACGATCGAATCATATTCTTTGATCATGGCATCAAACCATGCGGGTTCCTCCACAGCTTCCTCAAAAGAGGATGGCTCTGTCACAACACATTGACTCACAAGAGCCATGTATCCAGTGTACCGATCCGGTGACTGCCTCTGTCTGCGCTGTGCTGTGGGTGGTCCTACAACCTTCTCTGCATCCCGAGCCAGTCGCTCAGCTTCTGTAGTGCGCATGCGCCCTCTGATGGTTGGCGCTGCCTGGGTGGTTTCTTCCACCTCCTGAACCTCCTCTTGTGGCTGATCCACATCCGGAAGCTCCTCCATAGGAACTAACAGCTCCTCATCTGCATGCAAGTGTAGCTCCCTCTCAAGCGAACACTGCATGGCTTTCTCCTCCTGAAATTTTATATCCCGTCGCACAACAGTCTTGCGACTGTCTGGCACATACACCCGATAGTTGTGAGGTGTATCGGTGTACCCCACAAATATTCCAACTTCAGCAGTTGGATCCAGCTTCCTTCTCGCATCCTTCGTCACATGCATGTAGACAGGAGATCCGAAAATCCGCAAATGGGAAATATCAGGCCTCTTGCCAGAATAAGCCTCCTCAGGTGTACTCATGCCAAGAACCTTGTGAGGACAACGGTTCTGCACATACACTGCTGTATTGCATGCCTCAGCCCACAAGTGAAGGGGTAGGCCCTGATCATGCAACATCGCCCGTGCAGCACCCACGATCGTTCTGTTCTTCCGCTCAGCCACCCCGTTCTGCTGTGGGTTCTGGGGTGCGATGAGCTCTCTCCGAATCCCTTCTGCGCTGCAGAACTCCTTGAATTCAGCCGAGATGAATTCACCACCGTTATCACTCCTTAGAGCAATCACCTTCTTCCCCGACTCTTTCTCGACCAGTGCTTTAAACTCACAGAACTTCGCGAATGTATCGCTCTTCTTCTGCATGAAGAAGATCCAGCACTTTCGAGAGAAATCATCAACAAAGATCACATAATACTTGTGCTTTGATGTCGAAGCAACAGAGAAAGGACCACACACGTCTGTGTGAACTCTCTCAAGGATCGTCGTGGCGCGACTATCCTTCTCGTGAAAGGTGGCTTTCACATACTTCCCTAAAATACACCCCTTGCACTGATCTGACTGCGCAAGAGTGCCCTTAGGAAGTCCAGTAGAAATCTGCTGCAGAATCTTCAAAGCTCCATGGTGAAGATGGCCCAATCTCCTGTGCCATCGTTCGCCCTCATCATCCCGGCTCACCACATCTCCAGCCTTGCATGCCATAGCTGCGCAGTCATCTACCTGCAACTGATAAAGGTTCTGAGTTCGAACCCCTATCTTCCGGGTCTCTCTAGTAGTCTTACTGCGCAGGAAGGCTTTTCCTTCGCTGAAGGCCACATCATACCCCTTATCCTCCAACATCGCTACTGAAATCAGGTTCTTCTTCAATCCAGGTACATGCATGACATCCTTCAATACAAAGGGTTTACCAGACTCCCTCTGAAAGGATATGGTACCGATACCAGTCGCACTGTATCTACCATCATCGCCCATCTCGATGTGCACACCCAAATATTTTTCCTCCAGATCTGAGAACAAATCCCGATCTCCCGTCATATGAAATGACGCACCGCTGTCCAAGAACCATACCGATCCCAGCACACTTGAGACCAAGCATGCGATCAGTGAAAAGTCAAGCTCGAACTGTGAAGCCAAAGCTTCTCCATCTGCAGATCTTCCCGCTTGCTTGTTCTTCTTCTTCTTTGGACAATTGGTAGCATAATGTCCGTGATCATGGCAGTGAAAACACTTCACTTTTGCCATATCTTGCTTCTTGCCCTTTGCACCGGAATGAGAAGGTTTCTTACCCTTCCCCTTCTTTTCTTTGGCAACCAAAGTGCAGTTTTCTTCATCAGCTCCCTTTGATGAAGATCCATCTCGAGTGGTCCTCCTTATCTCCTCCTGCATGAGATCCGCCCAAAGGCGCTCCCATCCCGGCAGCTTCTCCCGACCATTGACACTATCTTGATATGAGTGCCAAGCCTTCGGAAGACCAGGGAGAGCTAGGTCGACCATGTCCTCGTCTTCGACGATCCTGCCGCCCGGCTCATCTACACATTGGGCTGAACCGTGAGGGTGGCCGCGTCTTGTGACCCTTCTCCCATCTTCGAGCTAGTGTCCTGAGCTTATCTTTGAGCGCCAGCTTCCTTTGGTCGCTCTTACTCTGGAATAGATCCGTCAAATCTTTCCACATTAAATATGGAGTAGCCTTTCCATGCAGGTTGGATACAATATGATCCTTGACACCCTCCAACAGGATCCTTCGACACTTTACCATCTTCTTTTGCCATGCATCGACTTCAGCTGCATCAGTGGGCTTTTGGACATCCGTATCTATGAACTCCTTCAGACCATTATCTTCTAATACTACCTCCATGCAATCCTTCCATGCAACACTGCGTTCGAGCTGTGTTAAAGGCATATTGATGTAAACAGGTAGAACAGTATAACTTATTGCTGATAACGGCCTTTTCAAAATTTCAATTTCCTCAACTACGACCGCTCTGACTGCGGCAAAGAAAAATGTTTTAGAAGATTGACTACAAGAGGCAGTGCTGGGACACTGGCTGAGAAAGATGGTCTAGGGCTTTGGCAACATGCGGGGCTGCTCTGCAGATCGGATTATTAATCCTTTGTATTCGTCAATCTCTTGCTTCAGCATATTTTAAAATCTGTATGAAAATTTTTTGAATAATGATTAATTATCCACCGAGACTATCCTGATCACATACAATTCAAATTTATATGCAACACATAATCTCTTCCACTCAGATCATCAAACATGCGGAAATAAAATCAAGCGATAACACATCAAATCATCATACACATTAACACAGTATGTATGGGGAAAGCTTATAGCTGAAAACCACGTAGCTATTGTGTATATTATAATGGATAAATCATGTAACAAACTCATTACAATACTCCTCACAAGTACTCAGTACTTTCTCATGAAGTTACACACAATCTAGCTCAGTTTTGAACAGGTTACTGGTTCAAAACTCACCGCCAATTGCCTTGCCTCTATTGCGCAATCTAGGCCTGTCTATATAGAGATCCAAGGTTCGAATCTCCTTGGCTTGACTACGCAATTGTCATGGACAATTCCTCCAAGTGTGGTGCAAATCTCATGCACAACTGATGTCGCCACTGATAGCTAACTCCACCCTTTCATCTACCTCTTTCACTGGTCTCCACTGAACTATTCATGCACTGTAGTGAGCTGATGTGTTCTTGAGTTGAATAATGAGTTACTAATTAATGAATTAAATAATATTTAATTCACTCCACTCATAACTAATTGATTAGCCAGTTAAACTAATCTCAACTAGTTCAACTAAAATAAACAGAACACAACTCCACTATCTGTCTCATTAACTCCTCCAAACTTCTGCCACTGAAGTCCAACTGAAGTCAACCATGCATGATGCCATCAAACCCTTGGGAATAGCGTAATTCCTCTGTCAGATGCATGAGCCACTTTTGTAGCTCGAACTGAAGTGCTCCAAGAGAATAAACTGTTGTTTATAGTCTAAATATTATTAAGGGTAAATAATATTTGTTTCGTATTTTTGGAGAGGCGGTCTCCCTACCGTGACTTGACCTCTTCGACTAAAAAATGTGGGTCATCTGTGCCTGTGTGGGCCCTTCACTCCCAAGAATCTCCACCATTAATCCCCGAACTATGCGCTGTTAAAAAAATAGACTTTGCGCCGGTACACGGGCCCATGGTGACATTTGTTTCACTAAGCTCCATCATCTTGCTGCATTTTCAACAGATGGGAGTGAAAAAATTCACAGTCTTTTGTGACTACAAACTAATAGTTCTCCAAATAAAAAAAAACAATACTACAAAACACTCTAGAACATGGTCGTATTGAAATGCAGTATAGGATATTATTTAAAATTACTTTGATACATTTAACATTACAACTGTACGCAGGGCAGAAAATCGACATGCAGATGCATTGGAAAAAGTAGCCAGTACATTCAAGCCACCTTTTGAACCAAAATTTAAATACGAAGTAGAGATGAGATACAAGTTGTTTATCCCATATAATATCAATCATTAGAGAGTATTTTAGGATGATGAACAACTAAGGAGTTTTCTATAACTAGTGGCTGAATTTCATCCATTAATATAGAATAAAAATATCTAGACCACGAAATAAATCAAGAGGAAGAATTAGACAAAGACAATACTAACCTTCTCAATCAAATTGGTGGTCATTAAGTGATACAACTAAATCATAATTTCATTCCGAATGGGCTAGTTCCATTGGAAAAAATATTTGATGACAATGACATGTCCACCAATCCCATTTTTCAACAAGTGGCCGAGAACATCAAGGAACACAATTTAGGTAGTGAGGAGAACCTGCAAAAGGTAAAACTAGGCAAGTTTTTGGAACCCACTTTTAAATAAAGGTAAATCTAGTTGTTTAAGAAATTCAAAGATGTTTTTTCATGGTGTTATGAATATTTCAAACCATATGGTCCGTTCATAATATAACATAGAATACCATTGAAATAAAATCCCATGTCTTTTGTGCAAAAACTCAGAAGATTTAACCCTATTTTGTTGCCGACGATAGAGAAGGAAATCGGGAAGCTACTGGATAGGAAGACCATAATACCATTGATACATTATGAATGGCTATCAAATATGGTGCCTTCAAGAAAGAAGAATGGTGATATTAGGCTATGTGTGAATTTCAAAAATTTGTACATGTTCTCTCTAAAGGACAATTACCCATTGCCCAAGATGGATCTGTGGAAATTTGCAACAAGAAACAGTGAAATTGGCATCCAGAAACAACTCACGCACTGGTGTGGGATCACAGGTCACATAATGATGGGTCCTAGTGATACATTAGTGTGCAACCAATTTATTAAATAAATTGGAAAATAAATTGTAATCTTATCTCATAACAACTTGTAATAGTTAACTAAGTGTGATAGACTTAGTTAGCTCAAGAATTTCAAGTTGAGAGTCTAAGGATAGGCATGTTGAGTGATTATATTATTAATAGGGTCCAGTTGCAGTTGTAACACTAATGTAGTGTGGGTGGAATCAACTAACTCACAATAATTGAGTTAAAATCAATTTAACTAGTTCTAACTGTTTGATGAGCTAGTGGAAGATCAAGTGAATTAAAATAGATTTAATTCACCAGTAGTGATCTACCAAGTAACTAATTCACTATTTATAGTTGCATGCATGCTAATTTTGGTGGAAACCTGGTTGAGACAAAGGTTCAAGGCAAGTAAATTATCAGTTGTATTTTTAGTAAACTGCCCAGATGCAGTTATAAAACCACATGAGGCCCATGATGAATTATGCAATGAAGGAAGGTTGAGTTTCCAATTTAATAGGGGTTTAATTATCTAGGGATTGCGTAAGAAGGGTAGGTTGAGGGTAGGTTGATAATTGTCTATGTGTTTGTCCAATTTTTCCTAGATCAGTGTGAAGCAATTGGTAGAGTGTATGAGGTTGTGGTGATGACAAATACATTGTATTATTTCATGATTCGTTGGTTGATTATACAATAAAGATGGAGGGGTTTTAATCAATTTATTTCCCTAGGAATATTTGGTGTTGTGTATTGATTTACTTCTTTCTCTTACTTGCATATGATTGAGCAATCGTGTTTTATATTCCAAAAATATTGTAGAGGGATTCAGTATCTTGCTTTAGTACATTGCATGGTCGGATTGAGTCCATTGATATAATTTATACATGGTATTATAGTTGTGTTAGATATTTTCTACAAGATCATATTTTCCATAAGGTTATAGGAGCTTCAAGAATATCAGTGATGGATGGGTTCTAAGGCTACAATCAAATAGATATGCATCCGACATGTAAATAAAAAATTGAATTCAAAACACCATGGGGTGTATTCATGTACAATAAAATTACCTTTCGATTGATGAGCATAAGAGATACAATTAAAAGGGCTATGGACATTTCTTTTGTGGGAGAAAGAGATTAATTTTTAATTATCTATTTCAACGACATGACAATATTCTTTTATTTAGATGAAAAACATTTGGATCATTTGAGACAAGTGTTCCTGAAGTGCGAAAAGTTTGGCCTTTCTCTAAATCCCAAGAAATCATTCTTTGCTTTGCAAGAAGGAAAATGTTTGGGACATATAGTCTCCAAATAGGGTGTAAATATTGACCCCGAAATGGTAGAGGTTATATCAAAGATAAGTTTACCCTGGAATAAAAAGGAAATTTAGTCATTCTTGGGGAGGATTAATTTTCTACATAGATTCATTGCAAATTCTACAAAACTCCTAAAATACATGACATGCATGCTCGAGAATAATAGTGATGTAAGATGAAAACCTGAGTCCCACATGTCTTTTGAGCACATCAAGAAGGTTATTATGGAGGCACTAGTATTAGAAAATCTATATTTTTCAAATAAGTTCCAGATTTTCTCTTTTGCATTGGAACACACAATAGTGGTAATACAGTTACAAAGGAATCAAGAAGGGTATGAGAAACCCATATTATTTTTAAGTCATGCATTGAGAGATGCAGAGCTAAAATACACCATTTTAGAGAAACAAATGTATTTTATGGTGAAATAATTCAAATCTTTTAGAGAATATGTGTTGCATTTGAAAGAAATATCATATGCGCCATCAACAATAGTAAAGGATATTCTCATGCAACCTGAGAGTGATGAAATATGAGGGAAATTGATAGCCAAGCTCCAGAAGTATGACATGGATATCAAACCTACAAAACTCATGAAAGGCCAAGGATTGGTTGAGCTGCTCAATGATTCCAACCAAATCACACTTGAGATGTGCACTAATTAAGATCTTTACAACATCCACGAAGAGGAGAATCCACAAGAGCCTCCTTCTTAAAGCAAAGAGAATCCACAAGAACCTCTCATTCTAGTAGGAAGGAACCCATAAGAACCCTTCCCACTGGAAGGAAGGAATCCACAAGAACCATTCCTGAAGGACCTTTCAAAATTTAAGAATTCCAATTGGTATCAAGAAATAATGTTCTTCTTGAAAAATTTACAATGTCCTCTTGAAATGCCCAAAACCATATGTAGATCCTTGAAGTTGAGAGTGATCAATTATTTCATTCTAAATAGAAGTATGTATTGGAATGATCTTACTGGTGTACTACATACTTGTGTCACTGAACATCGAACAAGTTATCACTCAGAAAACATCCTGGTTGTAGAAGGAAATAACTGAGGTGACCTCTAAACAATATCTTGAATTGAAAGCTAGCCTTTTCAATCCAAAAGTGGTTCCCTTCTATAACTCAGTCGAAATTATTAATTATGTACTTAACGATGACTAGCTCTGCTATAAAATGGTTTCAAAAATATGGTAGGGTTTGATAGATTTCCTTTGGGCATGGGGTCAAATAATTGGATTAAAAAGGGGGAAAACTAAAAGCTTCATAGAGGTAGGGTAGTTGAGATAATCTGAAATTTAAAAATGTTGAGATGGAAGGCAAAATAAGAAGATAATGGTATAATTATAAGAGCACCACAAGGATGAAATATTTTAAAGAATAAGTCAGAAATTTGTGACAAATTGATCATATAAAAAAATCATAGTAAATATGATTTCAATTTATTTACTCTTATCAGTCATAGAAGAATACGCATATGACAACATAGAAAGAAAATATAAACATGAAAAAACATATCCAAACTCTCTCAATACAAGAATCGTTGCTACATAATTAGTCTTCCTTTATTAAAACTTTATAAAATACACAGGGAACAATAAGCTTGTGATAAAAATCCCAACCTTTTTTCATTCTCATGAAAATTTCTTTATAGACAATACATCAACTCATTACATAATAATAGTCTTCAGATTTAATTACAAATTGCTAACAATAAAAGAGATACAACATATGTCTCAAATAAAACTTTCCAAGCCTATCTACATCTAAATATAATGTTGTTTCTAGAGTCATTGTTGTAGACAAGGAACAATAAGTCAAATTTTATAAGGTGGCATCCATGTCACCAACCATCCATGAGCTTTCCCCACACGAATTTCCGAAAAATAGGGTTCAATGATCCCTCTGAAACTACCAAATAGTGATAGTTGTTAGAAAACATGGAGAGGTTTTTTTTAACGAGTCTATTTTTGACAAAAGCCTCTTTGGGTTTTAAAAATGCATCTTATGTTTTTCGGAAGAGGATTTTTAAAACAATGACTAAAACAGGAAAAGAGTCATTTCCAAAATCATGAAAACTAGGTTTCAAATATTCCTTCGAATATCTCAAAACATTGTATCTATGTAAAAACATAAAGATAATTTTTTAAATGAGCCTCTTATGAACAAAAACCTCCTTTGGGTTATTAAAAATACTCGTAACAGGTTATTCCTCTATTTCTAAAAAAACTAATTTCACCTGTATGGACTCTCTTTTCAAAAAAAAAACCTCCTTTGGTTTTAATTTTTTTTTTTTCCAACTGTTCGGAATCCACTACTGAATTTATTGCCTTTTACAGGAAAAACAAAGTTTTAACTAGTGATTTCGTTGACAGACAGACTGCCAACATTTCCTTTCTGCATGTTTTTAGAATTTTCCAAAAATGGGAATGACAACATTTCTCTTGTCAATAGTTACCAATTTAACAACAAAGTTACCAAACTTACAAATGAAAACAAAAACTTACAAAATGAAATGAGTTTAACGGTGGATAAGGGAAATCATTCTGATTTGGAAAAATGATTACGATTTGTGGGAAACACGTTATAACCCATGATTACTAAGCGAACCATACACTGATGGTGGTGGATGAATTTATGATTTAACCTCACACTTACCCGTGGAATACTTGCATACCTCATCATTGATGTTGACGTAATTAACGTAATTCCAAATTCCAAATTCCAAAATTCTTTTTAGCATTGACAATCGGTCTCTCAATTTTATTGGAAATGCTGATAAGCCCATTGTAAGTGAATTTCTTCAGAAAATATTATCGGTACAACTAAAGCACTGATAGCCCCACTATCGATAATTTCCCTTTTTATTACATTAACAACACTAACACTGAAATTGTCCGCCTTTTCTAAAAAAACCTTTAAAAACAAGGTTTATTGTGATAAAAATAGCTTCACGGGGATGTTGTCGATCATAGATGGCAGCAAGAACCCCATAGACCAGAGGCCTGATCCATTGGGTTGATCCTATTCTTTTACCTAAAACTGACAACCTTATTTGCAACCAATTAACTCTGCAACCGAAAACCATACATTGATGCACACTACAAATTGAAAAATGAAATTGAAAAACTCACTGCTGAAAAACAAAACTGAAATTCATGCTTTCCCCAACAAACTTAATGCACAAAATAATACTTTAAACTGCTAAAAGAATTGTTAGATCAAATAATACAAAAATTCTGATACAACCTATCAAGTAGATGCTCAGATAATGTATCTCCTTGCTCCACATCAACATATTATCCTTTCTTAATCTTAGCTTTAGCAACCATAAATCCATCACTCTTCACTTTACTCAATTCTTGCAACTTATTTAAAAATTTGAAAACAAATTCATTATTGATAAAATGTGAAAACTTAGGCCTGCTTAATGATTCTAAAAAGACTACAAATGATCCTCAAATGCCTGCAAACTGATCTCACAACAATGTAAAATACTATCACTTTTATGCGCCAACCACAACCATTGATTTTTAAAGAAGATCAGATAAAAAACATTAATTTTACATCTAGATGTGTCGACCGCAACCAGAATAGTCTTCAACATAATACTACAATTTGTACCCAGAAATAATATTGAAGGGCACAATGTCCAAAAGAAGATTGATGACAAACCCAAAGCCTTGAGAATGATATTACATCAAGATGAAACTAGTGAAGATGAACATTCCATACTAAAAATATATATAGAAGATAAACACCTTGAGCCATAAAAATACTATGCCTAGAACCTAAACATCAATATGTCTACTAGTTGTATGTTTGGAGGAAAACCACATCCGATGAAGAAGCCTCCACATAATAGAGTGTCCCACCATTTGTGCCCATGTGCGTCCATACCAAAAGAAAGCACCAACTAAACACACATAGAAGACTAAGACGTGTGCCTCAACATTGAAACAAGTATGTCCATCTACCAAACACAAATACCATAGTTGGATTGCATCAAAATACCTAGGTCACATAATAATAATAAAATCCTTGATACCCCATCAAACACCTTAGTGAAAGCTGGAAAATCCTAGCACCAACATTGTAATAAAAGAGCACCAAAACACATTTGGCCAATAGTTAATCCTATTCAAAATATATTATAGTAAGTTATTTCATGCTATCAACGGGAGTGCAATTTGATCTCGAGGGTCTATAGGAGGGTTAGAGAGATCACTAGAGGCTGAGTCTGAGACAATGAAAATTTCCACCTGGGGTAGACAAGACTCAACACTATAAAGATAAATATATTGGCTCTGCAACATACATTTAATATCCCCCAAGACAGAAAATAATTTATAGGTCACAACTGGTTTGTCCTTAAATATTAAATGGAGCAGTGTATCGATTTGGTGATGCAAGATGAGAGAATACAAAAAATGTAATTTCTTTTATGAAACCCACTGGGATCTGAAACCCTTTGCAGGTCCAAGGATGTCTTTTGAAGCTTATATTTAGAGTGGTAGAGGTGATCATTAGTTTATTTTTCTTCCAAGAGGAGTATTTCTCTCCTCACTTCCAATGGAACTGCATCAAAGAAGGAATCCATTGAATCAAATGAAAATAATCCATATTGTTTCACACCAGTAGTCCCCAAACCACCCCTCCTACTCATCATTATCTGACGTGGAGGAATGATGAGTGAGGTAGGAGAGAAAACCAAACAAGTACACAAACCATGCTTAATAAAAAAAAAAAAGATAGATGTAGAACATTCACGCTTTCTCCTGATAAAAAAAACCAATAGATCATCCCATAAACACCACAATAGAGGGCCAAACTCAAGAGAGTAGCCTAATTTAGGGCAATGTAAGGACATAGGACTAGGAATCCCCCAGAACCTGACCAAATTATGAAGACCAAGAGCGAAGCTCTCAAAAGTGAAAAAAATAAATGAAAACGAGACCTTTTAAAACCTAATAAAGCCAATCCTTGGACAAAATTGACAATGCCATTTAACTACTGAGAATGAAGTGTGTTAAAACCCCACAAACCCAACCCTTGGACAACCATGAAAACACAAATTTGAAAAGAAAAAACACAATTAACGAGACACATGCATAAGTGGACAAGGCACCTGGTCCAACAATGAACACAACTACAATAACAAGAGTAAAACATTGTAGAAAGCCACACAATTTTCTTTTGAAATACAATATCGCACTGCAACAAAATTGGAATAACAATATATAAAGGAAATTGTAACAGAATGCAGAATACCTCTCTACACCTTCCTAAACAAGACTCTGACTTCTAAAAACCATCCTTCGCACCTCCAAGCAGTAGAGATGGTGAAAACACCACCTATAAGAGAACCGTTGTAAGGGAGGGCAAGGATACAACCTCACCACACTTCCCACAGACGACGTACTTCCACTACCCTAGAGTCGTATGCTGGCATTTATAATCATTAAAACTATTGTACAGATTCCAACGTCTTCCCTAAAATTTTCGCCTCTACATAACAACCTTAGGACATCTGTAGAGAGACTCATGTGCCGAGGAGGCTGCATAATCCATTGATCGCTGGCAATAACACTCCCATGAGGGACATGTGCATTATATATTTTTTGCAAATTAATTTACCATTTTTGCAAAAACTAAGATTATAAATAATCATGCATAATTTCCAAATATAAAAATATTTATTCAAGAAGACAATTGGATTTCCTAAGTTTCATATTTTTAAATCATCTTCACATACATTATGAAAGCATCTCTAATTATCTCTCCAAATCAATATATATGATTTTCCATATGCTGTCTATTTTCCTATAAGACTTTAAAATTTTTAATTTAATTATCATTAATTATTAGTTGGATGATAGAGATTTAATTTCCACATATATTTTAAAATATTCTTAATAATAATCACAAATCTAAGGTTGAAATTTATTTTAAAAGTAATTATACTCTTTCTAACTATTGACCATTTAATTTATATGACTACTTTATATCATTATTAAGGTCTCATAAAAAAAACCATCAATAACTTTGACTCACCATTAATCAAATTTGGCTTCAACATATCATTCCTAATGAGATAATTCTCAACCACTCTTTAATTTATTATTGACTCACCATTAATCAAATTTGGCTTCAACAAATCATTACTAATGGGATTTACTCTTTAATTCTCAACCACTCTTTAATTGATCCAATTATAACAACATGTGGACCATAGTAATAGCTTGATGAATTTGGGTAATGATTGGGTTACTCTCTAACCATTCTGAATACTAAAATCATGTAGATTTTTAATTTGGTTTTCAACTCCAATATAATGAATTATGTTGTTAGATATTATTTTTCTACAAATTTGTTATATATATATATTTTCTTTGAAATTTTATTTTACATTTTAATTTATTTCTTTTCTATCTTTTTTTAAATACATTAATATTAAACTTTATTCATATAATTATATTATATATTTTTAAAAATTATTCAGTTATTTAACTACAAAACTTAAATCTATTTTTTAAAATAAATTAAATAGTTTTTTACATAAAATTAAATCATATCTCCAAAAAAAAAAAACTACAATGTTACATAATCTACCAAGAAAACTTGCATTTGTTTAAAATAGATATAATCTCAATCATGAACCTCATCTTATTCTTCGATCATTGTCTAATTTCTCTCATAAATCCATGGTGATAATTTTTAGAATTAAAAAAAAAACTCATATTTTTATGAATGTGTTAAAATTTAATAATCTCCTTAACAGATTATTTGGGAATGGTTCTGAAAATAAAGTATTATATTCTAATAAATTTCATGTTCATATTCCCAAAATTACCGGCGTACTAGAAATGAAGTGGTTCACTAAAAATTATAATTGTAAAATGACCCAGGGTGATTCAGCTTATGATAGTAAACCGAACGAATTACCAATTCACATTTTGACATTTTCCCAACCTACTTCCTTGTATTTATCCCTTTGGACATCATGGCCATACCACCCTCCATGAAATCTATAACAAATCCCTATTTCTATTCCCCGGAAATCCCACAGAATTTGGGAATATGCAGAGTTCGACTTCTGTGAAATTTTCCCACGATAGCGTCTGAGGCCTTGTTCCAGATTGTGGGCTGCTTGCGTCTTCAATGCAAGATCCTTGGCAGGGTTGCTCAATCCGATCGCGGGTGTAAGACTACAAGTCCACATCAAGGGCCAGGTTTATCTTTCGTTAAAATCTTTGTTTAGCGCTGGGACTTGTCTCCTGCTTGCGGGTTTTAGCTATTGTGAACAATAATTGAAATTGAAATTGAAGTTGCAGATATTGAGAATATTTTAAAATTTTTGTGAACAATAATTGAAATGGATATTGATCAGAATATTTTGAAATCTTCATTATTGTGAACAATAATTGAAATTGTAATTGCAGATATTGAGAATATTTTGAAATCTAATAAATAAGAATTAGATAAATGTTTTTCTGACTAATCACAACATTAAGATTTGGAGGACGTTTTGAACCATTTAATGTGGTTCATCGTCAAGATAAGGTAAACCACATTAAATGGTTCGAAACATTGACCAAATCTTAATAATATGATTAATCTGAAAGATAGTTATCTAAATTATAAATCATAAAAGTCTTAGATCTAACAAAATAAGAGTTAAGTGAATTGTTTAACATCTTCTTTTTTTTCATTAAATTTCAATATACACATAAAATCTGGACTTCATTGTCATTTAAGTAGAAATTATGCTTTCAGAAAAATTGCAAATTGATATATAAAATGGAAATTATGTTTTAGAAAAATTGCTAATTCACATATGAAGTGGAAAAATTAATTGTTTACGACTTGCATAAATATTGATGGGTAGTAACCACTTGTAAGTCTGCAAATTTACATTTTTACTCTTAGTTGTTAAAGTGTCAAAAAAACCTAAATAATGGTGGCCAGCTTGTTTATATCCATTTTTTATGCAAATACTAGCTTAAATTATGGTGGACAATAACTTATTGTAAATATGTTATTTACGTATGAACTATTTTGAATGATTTTAATTTTAGGTGGTTTAATGATGAAAAAACATAACACAAATATTCAAAAATATCCAAAATTATGGCAAAAACATATGAGGCAGCTATCTAAATGGCATTGTATTGCGTAAACACTGCAATAAGACATTCAAATTCTGATCCAATCAAATGTTTGAAAAATAAATATTTCAATAATATAGAATTTTTTTTTTTCAAAGTTAATTACAACTTGTATTGGTTAATGCTACATTAATAATTGTGAATAAACAAATCTAAACAGTGTACTTATTTTTCAAAATTACACTATAATTTGCATTATTTACCAGAATTCACCAAAACTTGGCAATACAATTTAAAGATTTTGTGTTTTTTTGAAATACATTTTTGAATGCATAATGGATTCATCATCCTCAAAAACCCCAAGACACTCTAATTATACAGATTAAACAATTTAAACTCAAGTTTTATCATGAAAAAAACCATTTCTTCTATAAATTAGACTACACCTAAATCTATTGCTAAAATCTTACTTTAGCATAAACTAATAAACAATAACATAAACTAATAAACCATTAGAGATAATGATAACTACTTATTAAATGTTTTTCAAGTTATATGTGTTATAGGAATAAAAGTAATTCCTAAATGCTCTGTAAGTTGGCCCTTATAACCACATTTTTCCAGTTGCAAAATCCAACAAAATTCTTTTGAACTGTAACTTTGAAGCCCATGTTGCCTCGCGAAGTTCTTGCAGGATTACACGGTACGTAGAAACGCATGTATGCCATTGTAGGATCTGATGCCAACATTTCTCCAAATGTTGTTTCAACTGTTATTTCTTAGACTTGTGGTTTACTTTAGTATGGACAATTATAACGTAACAATATGAAATTAAAAAGTGACATAGAAGGAGCAGCATTACATGAAAAGTGTCTCACAAATCTTGGAGGGGGTTTTGTAGATACAGGTACATGTATGTAGTGATAATGGTTGACAGAGCCATGTATACGAAGGACATCCTACAAGACTAGTGGTTACAGCGGTTGGTACCCATGCATTCCGGTGGATGGTTGCTCCTTTATATGGACGTCGACATATCCTTTTTGTTATGTTTGACCACAACTAGATTTTCCAGATGGATATTGAGACAAGTAGTCATTAAGGGGGAGTGTTGGAATATGTAATTCCTACTTGTCTTCAGTTGTGACTATCTATGTATAAAGTTTGTTCCTATTCCATAGGTTAGCTAAAACTTATAAAGTCTTTATTTTAGCACTCTCAACTAGACAAATGCCTCCTACATTTGACGAATTGGCTGGAATTCTTCTTCAAGAAGAAGAGAGAATGAAATTTTTTGAACTGGATTCAAATGATTCTGATTTGGCATTAATTGCAAGAGGTAAAAGATCATTCTAAGGGATACCATGGGACAGGAACAGAGGCCATTTTCAATCAAGCATAAAGGTATGAGACATCCTGATTCTTATGTTAAGAAAAATGCTTGAATGGATTAATATAAATCCCACTGGTCAGCTCTACGAAAGAGAGTCTGAACCAGAATATTATGGCTTCTGTAGAATGCTCTTCCTTCATCGGCGAACTCTCACTGATACTAGATCTGTCTTAGATCTCTTCGAAAAACTTTTATCGGATGTCTTCATCGGCCAACTTTCACCGGATTTCTTCATCAGCGACCTTGCACTAGATTTATTCATCAGTGACCTTGCACCGGATTTCTTCATCGACGACCTGCTCCTATTCCTGGTTAATCAAAGTATCAATTTTGACATGATCATCATTAGATATATGCCAAGAATCATTCATTGTATCACTTTTATCAACATTCTCATGAAACACCACATCTCGACTTGCAAATAGTTTATGTGAACTGGGATCAAACAGTTTATATGCTTTTTGATTTGTAAAATACCCAATAAAAACACACTTGATTGAATTTTCATCAAGCTTTCTTCTGTTATCCTTAGGAATATGTGCAAATGAAGTACATCCAAATACTCTTAAATGACTGACATCAAGTTTATGACCATAAAGAATCTCAAAAGGAGTTTGAAAAGCTAATTTCTTAGTGGGACTTCGATTCTTCAAATAAACAACAGTATTAATGGCTTCTGCCTAGAAACCATTAGAAATGTTTTTACCTTGAAGCATACTGCGAGCACACTCCACCATTTTTCTATTCCATCTCTCATCAACACCATTTTGCTGAGGAGTATGGGGTATTGTGAATTGTTGTTGGATCCCATGAAATTTACAATACTTGTTAAACGCTCCTGATTTTTATTCACCACCGTGATCTGATCTGAGAATTTTAATGTATTTGCTTGTTTTATTTTCAGTCAAAGTTCTAAAATTTTAAAATACTCAAAGACATCACTTTTTCTTCGTATGAAGTAGATCCATGTATATCTAGATCTATCATCAACAAAAATAAGAAAGTAGGAAGTACCACCAAGCGACCTACTTTGCATAGGTCCACATACATCAGTGCGAATTAATTCAAGTATATCATATTGTCTTTTCTCTGTATGAACGGGAAAATCCTCTCTATGCTTCTTACCAAGTGCACAAGATTCACATGGTAAATGTTCACACTTCATAACAGGAAGACCTTCAACCATTGTTTTTCTTTGCAACAAAAATAAATCATTGTAATTTAGGTGCCCATACCTATGATGCTATAACTCTGCTGTGGATGTCAATGCAATATGACACTTCATTGTCACATCCAATTTATACAATCCACCAACCCTGATACCTGTGGAAATGCATAGCCAGAGGTAGATCGTCTGTCATCAGGATTTCTTGCCCAATCTGAATTAGAAAAACATGTCAGTGCAACATCAGATTCATTAGTATACATAATACCTAAATTGATTGTTCCTTTTAAGTATCGGAGAACTTTCTTTGCAACGTTTCAGTGATTTCTTGAAGTCTTAGCCATAAACTGACTAAGGATACTGACTAAGACAATTCCTCATGTATATATGTAACTTTATTTGATTAATTCAATATAGTGTGTATCTCAATTTTTATCTTGGTATCAGAGCCTGTAAGGGCCTTTGGCCCTTCCTGGGCATAGGAAAATAAATGATTGTATTTGTATTTGTATTGTTTTAATTTTTTTTTTATCCATCGAATATATGCTCTAAGAGTTGCAGATCGATCATCCCTCAAGGCGTCTTCTGTTCCGAATTTTTGATTAGATTTGAAATTAGAGTGGAGCCTGCGTGTGTGATCTGTGCAACGGAAGAGGTGAAGTGATCATGCTTGTGTAGAAGTGGCCTATGTTTGGAAACCCGTGGAATTTTTCTCTATCTGGTATTTTGATCTTTGCTGTGTCACCTGGTCCAGTTTAGAGGAGTGGACCAAGTGGAGGAGAGGGTCACCTAAAGATTTAACTGATGTTGTGTTGTGAACGTGGCTTGGCGTAGAGAAGAGGCCGATAGATTATTGGGTCTTCTACAACTGTCAGAAGAGGTGCGGAAGCACACAGAGTTGTTGGGAGGCTTCCAGCTTCCTGTGTTTGGCATCGGCCTGGCTGAAGGTTGTGTGCTTTTTCCTCACTGGTGCTGCCTCACTGATGCAACCGCAACATGTAGCACAGTTGTTTTTACATGCTTGGGTAAATAATATTTTTATGATGAAAGTATTTTGGATTCAAAATCAATATACATATTGAGATTAGCCATCTCAGTATGAATTTATTTTGTTAGAATTGGATACTCTAACAAATGACAGGTGAAACGTGAAGTTCCAAGTTTCAATTGACAAAGACAACGATGCCTAAGATGCGAGCAATGAAAAGAGGAGGTAATGAAGCAGCAAAAATTATTATGATGGACATCAATCGAGTTTGTATGAGTTTTTTATGAGTTTCTTGGAATAGATTCAATAACATGTTGTATTATGAGTCACACATTTTAAATTGTAAGCAAGTCTAGGATGTTTTTTATAGTGGTCTTTGTAAAGTATGTACCTGATAACTCCAATAGTTGGAGTTATGTTGTAAGCCTTGTAAGGCATGTGTATCCTCGTAAAGTTCGTGGTAATCTCAAAACCAATTTGTAACTACAGGTTCGTGGTCAGCCAAAAACCATTTTGCAGTGTCGGTTTGTGGTCAGCCAGAAACCATGTGTAACGGTGAAGTGGACTGGAAATAGGTCTGTGCCAGTGTTCACCCACTGATGAAGAGATCTGGTGAAATTTCGACGATGAAGAAATCTGGTGCAAGGTCATCGATGAAGAAATTTGGTGCAAGGTCGCCGATGAAGAAATCTGGTGCAAGGTTGCTAATGAAGAAATCCAATGAAAGTTCGCCGATGAAGAGATCCGGTAAAAGTTTGCCGAAGAGATCTAAGACAGATCTAGTGCCGGTGAGAGTTCACCGATGAAGGAAGAGCATTCTACAGAAGCCAGAATCTTCTGGTTCAGACTCTCTTTTGTAGAGCTGACCAGTGGGATTTATATTAATCCATTCAAACATTTTTTTTAACATGGTTACGGGTCATACGATAAAACCCATGTTGGAGGGGGATCTGTAGATACAGGTACATGTATGCAGTGATAATGGTTGACAGAACCATGTGTATGAAGGAAATCATACGAGACCAGCAGTTGCAGCGGTTGGTACCCATGCATTCTGGTGGATGGTTGCTCCTTTATATGGACGTCGACATATCCTTTTTGTTATGTTTTACCACAACTAGATTTTGCGAAGTGATATCGAGACAAGTAGTCATTAAGGGGGTGTGTTGGAATGTGTAATTCCTACTTGTCTTCAGTTGTGATTCTCTCTATGTATAGAGTCTGTTCCTATTTCCTAGGTTAGCTAAAACTAAGTTCCTAGTTTGCTGTGAGGTTGAGATATTCCCTCAACCAACTTATTGTGCGTCCAAGATAGCTTCCCTACCTTGAGACAATTCCTCATGTATATATGTAACTTTATTTTATTAATGCAATATAGTGTGTATCTCTGTTTTTATCTATCTTGCTCGTGGCCCCACTAGTGCACCTCGTTGTTCGGGGGTAACTATTTATTTCCCACAAAACCTACTCAGAGAAAAACGAATGACTGCTTAGAGGAGGCTGACATAATCAATTAGTACCATGTCAGAGTCAGTCTCAACGATTCGAGAATACACTTCCACGAATTAAGTAGTGCTTAAGTCAATACATATTGATGAATAATGAAAACTAAGATGTTGAATTACAATAAGATTATATTTTTAGAATTTTTTATTAGAATAGTTTAAGGAGGTTACAAATTCACTTAGAAAATAGTGAAAATTCAAAGATGGATTTTGTTAAAATTTGGCAGAAATTTTGGGAATCTGGATTATAGTTGTTAAAATTCAGGATTTTGGTTGCCAAGGAGCTTTAGATGGTGTTAATTTCATTTCCATTATCAAAAAATGATTCAAACACTACTATGATCAGATTTTTTGAAAAAAGCAAAAAAAATCCTTCAAAATAACTTTTTGGGGCAATTTGTGGCCTTGGCACCTTAAAATCTTACATATATATAGGAAAAAGGGTATTGTAGAGTTTTTATTATTATTAATATTTTAGAATTTGTTTTTTTTTGCTAAACTCTAATGCCATAATTTTCTTTCTTCCTTGCATTGGTGTCCTATATTCATTGGAAATTCAACTTATATGATTAGATTAATTATAATAAGACGAAGCTTTTAAATTTTCAATAAAATATAAAATTATAGTCTTATTATAATAAAATGGAATTTTCAAATTTTGAGTTAGGTATTAACATATTACAAGATAAGTTGATTTGGGTTAAGCTAAGTCTTAGTAATCATAAATATGGCATGCTCAACAAAAATTCAAGCTTAAAACAATGAGGAATATTTATAAATAAGGACCTTATTTCCAAACACCAAGTTGAATTAAGCAAAGAAAGTAAATTTGGGGGCTTCTCATCCTCTTATGGAACTACTATGAGTTTTCCTTAAGTAAAGGTTCTATATTAAATGAGATTTTAATGGAATCAAAATTATATGTTAGGTGAAACTTGGGAGAGTGAAGATTGTAAAGTCCTTTACATAAAAGGATTTGTACTACGGTTGACACTAAACTAAACAAGAAATCCTTGGGTAAGGGGTTGGAGGCATAGCTTGCTATATAAAAATAAGTATTTTTCCTCACATTAAGATTCATAAAAAAATACTATTTCAATTAGTAGATTTAGATGGATAATTTTTTTATAATGCTAAAAATATTTATGTAGCAATATGTTACTTTGCAACTATCAATTGTGCATTTTATATGAAAAAGATATACAAAAACTTGAGAAACATAGAAAACATCTTCTTACTAGGGCGCTTTAATTCTATAACTACAACTAATCAAGTTATTATTCTAGGCATTGATTTCAATGGTGATCCTTTGTGGATAAATAAAGACATTTTTCTTTTTAACATGCACAAAAGAAATATGAGATCTTGACCAACAATTTATTTGGTATCAAGTTAATCAAGTTCTGTAATTTTCAACGATCTAATATTTGCAATGGAATTGTCATAATATGACTTGTATCCATGGGTTAGGAATTAGTGGTGTGGACTATATGATATCTAATATCCTTGTATATACCCAAATGATATATTATAACCTTTTAAACAACCATGAGCATGACTTCAATCATAGACCTTTGATCCTAACTTTGAACTTTGTCATGCACAATATCCCATTAAAGAAAAATTCGGTAACCAAAAATACTAATCTATGAAAAAAATAATGATATTTTTTTTCAAACACTTAAATAGTAATTTAAATGTCCTATTTTCTAAAAATAACATTGAAAATCTAGATCGTAAATTTACAATGACCATTTCTACTTTCATTAACAAATTCTCTATTAAAGTTTTATATAACATAAATAATAGAACATCCAACCATTTTTATGATAATGTGTGTAAAATTATTAGAAAATCCATTAGAATGTCTCTAATAAGTCCTTAAAATATAATAATATAAATACTTATAATACCCTAATAAAAAGGAAGAAAAAATAACTACATGAATATGAAGCGAGCTAAGAAAATTGCACCTCTCTAGGCTAGATCCTAAGATATTTTTGAGGTAAATTCGTATTCCTAAAACTAAATAAAATAATATGGTTTCTATAAAGGACTAGATATCCTACATTAATTATATTTATGAATCTCTTATTTCCATAGACAACATTCCAAATGTTTCTACACAAAATGAGGTGTTTATTATAGAAGACATAATGTTTCTGGTTAATTGTCTCGGAAAAGGTGAAAATAATATCATTGAAGGGTACCAAGTTATAATAGAAAATTTAACAATCAAATAAGGCTTCCATAAATCATACGATCAAAGCCTCATAATTCCTATATTAAAATTGGGTATAAAAAAACCCCTCGTATTACAAGAACGTTATAATTAGCTCCATCTTAGCCAACCTATATGGAAGTATTTTGGAAAAGAAGATCAACATATGGCTTGAAATTCATGGAAACAAATATATATGCCAACCTAGATTTAGAGGATATCACTCAAATCTGAATCATATTCTTACACTTAGGATCATTGAAGAGAACTGACATAATAATAAAACCAATCTCCTTTGTTGTTTCATGGATTTTAGAGAAGTTTTCAACGCAATTCCTAGGATTAATCTTTGGAATAGGTTAACAGAGCTCAAAATTCCTTCCAAGCTAAGAGTCGTTACACTAAGGTTATATGAGAATTCTATTGACAATTTTAGGAACAATAAGGGCTAGTTGGAAGAAATGAACTATAATATACATGTCAGGGTATGTTTTCCCTTGTTCCATACCTCCTTTGGCATATGCATTGATAAGTTAGAATGTTGTTTGGCAGATTCTAGTTGTATTGGTTTGACTCTTATTGGCATAGTCATTGTCGTTAGACTTTATGCTAATGATATTTTTCTTATAATAAGGAGTCCCAATAATGTTTTTAAGCAATTAATAATCCTCAATTACTTCTTCTCTTGTATATGTATGGTTGTGAACGCTAACAATATTAAAATTATGATAATTAAATCATAGAAGATCGTCCATGATACTTTCGTATATAAAAAAAATAGTTTGGAGGAAGTCCCTTCACACAAGTGTCTTGGAATAGACATTCTTTGCAATTTCAATTGCAACTATAGCATTGAGTAAAGGATAAATGGAGGGTGGAAAGATTATTATGGGCTTGAAAACAAGTATAAATAAGTGAACCTTTGGTTATGGATAAGAAAAACTTCTATTTTCTACTCCCATCACCTTGGTATCTTATATCGATGTAAAATATGGAGATGTGGCATCTTTAAAGAAATGGAGAAGGATAAAGGAGATCAAAAAAGAATATTATTACTTAAATATCAAAATTAAACGCAATACATACCATGTTATCCTCCTTATAGAAGTGATTTTTTTCCCAATTAGAGCACAACCATGATTGGGTACTTAATGTACAAGAACGAGATAAATAAGATGATGAGAAGAAGCTCCTTAAAATTCCTTCAAAGTCCACCCAAAACCAAACAATAACTCAAATAGTGACAACACAAAGATACCGAATCACGGCTAAATGATTGGGGGATATAGGAAGATGATGGCTAAATATCTCTTGGTTTTTACTAGCCTAAATAAGAAAAACAAAATTGTTAAGATTATAACCAACTCCCATGATTTACATAGCTATAATGGATGTTTGGCAATTCTAAAAACATTATGAGATGAACAAATCTATCATCCTTATGACACTAAAAGGATTGAATATGAGAATCACTTTTTTCTAAAATGTCATGCATATAGTCATGTTAAATCATTTAAAATATGAGTTACAATAATAACCTTCTTAATCTCCTAATTCATAAAAACTATGATATTGAAAAATAAATTTTTAAAGAGATTTAAATATTATATTACAAGATGATCATTATCATCATCATCTATCTCTAAATTTTCATAAATCTATTTTTAAAAAAACTTGAAAACTTTTAAATTTCAATTTTTCAAACAAATATTAACCCAAATTATTACTTATACTATAATTTATGGAAAAAAATCAACTTAATTAACGCTAAACCTATACCTACATTGTCCCGGCACAAGTATGGAGATTCCCATTTGTAAAATTACCTTTCTGATGAGTCTAAACGATGCATCCCAACCAGCAATGGCAATGTGAACTAAAAAAAACTTTGGTCCCAAAAATTCATATATAATATAGTATCAACCTAAGAAACCAACCTTTCTTATTACACTTCTAAACAAATTTATCAAATTCTTGCCGAGCCATTACCTCCTCCTTAGAGATCTTATTTTAATACAACATTTGAAATAAGCCTTGCAAATTACTTTCCCGCATTCCAAAGGATTTACAATATTCGATACGAGGATCTCTGCTTTCTCGAACGGATAACAGTGCATTGTGAGTGCAAAAGGAGACTCGCAAAATCACATGGATTCTAATATCTTATACTGGGCCCCACTCTCTTGGTAGCCCCACAATAGAACTAGTAAAATATAACTACGAGTGGCCAACATAATTAATTACCGAAACATCAGTCGATACTTTCGGCCACAGTAACGTATCATTTTTTATTAATTAATAAAGCAGCTGGAATATATTTTTTAAAAGATTAGATTTTATTTTTATTTATTAAAATCTATATTTTTATTTATTTTGTTAAACATATAGTCGTGTCTCAATTTCAATTTTATAATTTTTTTTATTATTAATTAATAAAGCAGCTGGAATATTTTTTTTAAAAGATTTGATTTGATTTTTATATTTTTCAAGTCTATATATATTTATTTTGTAAAACATATAGTCGTGTCTCAACTTTAATTTTATAAATAATTATTTTAGCTTAATTATTTTGATAGATAGAATGTTTAATTCAAAAAAGGTTTTTCACAATATTAATTTAATTATTTTTTATTATTAAAGAATAATAGATATTTAATTTGTATAGAAAATATTAGAAATTTCATGATAATATTCATAAATCAAGAATTAAGATTTATCACAGTAAATTAATTATAATTAAATTTTCTTAAATTATTTAATTAAAGAAATTGTAATATTAACACATGTTATATTGGACATATGGTATTCATAAGCCGTGGTATATATTGGTGGATGGTATTGTAACAAAAAAATATTTACAAGTGAAGTGGAGTGAATGACAATGGTAAAGTGGAAATGAATTTAAAATAAAATTAGACATTTACCTAACATTTGATTTATATAACTATCTTGGCAAAATAAAATTTTTACATAATTATATCTATTTATAATGTAGTCAACATCTATCAATACTTTGTTGGACTTCATATAATTAAATATATTCTTAAATTAAAAAAGACAATATATTATATAAACTTTACATATATTCTTTTCAATTTTCATATTAAATTGATTTTTTTAATCTTAATTTTTCATTCAAAATAATATAAATCTATTTCATCTATACAATAACTATTTTTGTCTTTCCTATCTCTATTTATCTATTTTTACAGCTCTAATTCAATCTATTTTAATTATTTTTCCAATTATTTTCCATTTATCTCTGCTTTTCTATAATTTTATTTATTTATATTTAATTACAATTTGAAATCAAACCACTTACCTATAGATTACTTTCATTAACATATCATATGATGAAGAATCATACCATACCTTAAAAAATAAAATAAGTAGTAGTTAATCATTATATCTATTTATAATGTAGTCAACATCTATCAATACTTTGTTGGACTTCATATAATTAAATATATTCTTAAATTAAAAAAGACAATATATTATATAAACTTTACATATATTCTTTTCAATTTTCATATTAAATTGATTTTTTTAATCTTAATTTTTCATTCAAAATAATATAAATCTATTTCATCTATACAATAACCATTTTTGTCTTTCCTATCTCTATTTATCTATTTTTACAGCTCTAATTCATTCTATTTTAATTATTTTTCCAATTATTTTCCATTTATCTCTGCTTTTCTATAATTTTATTTATTTATATTTAATTACAATTTGAAATCAAACCACTTACCTATAGATTACTTTCATTAACATATCATATGATGAAGAATCATACCATACCTTAAAAAATAAAATAAGTAGTAGTTAATCATTCCACAAACTCTTATCTTGATCTATGTTAATAAGATTTTCCACATACCCTCTTACTGAGTACTTGACTCTTATCTTGATCTATGTTGAATAAGATTTTCATGAACATTTTGTAAAATCAAACTCTATCAAATTGTCACCTTTTCTTTCAAAAATTTGTGGCTTCCTTATTATCAAACACTACATGACATTAAATTGTTACATATTTCAAATAGGAGCTCTATCAATTTACATTGTTAAGCATGCAATAACATTCATATCAATGGGAGCAACATTCCTAATTTTTAGGAAAGTATGGGGGCACATGATGTTCAAGCTGAATACCACGTGGTATGTCCCACGTAAAAGTGATGGGATAGAACTAGAACTCTTGAGATTGAAAGATGACATTGAATAGTAAATTCGAGCACTATCTGACAGTTGGAACCTGCAATGGTTTTATCAAGTCCTCTGCATTTGTTTGTATTCACTTGGTGGGGCGACTCCAACAGAATCTGTCCACACTTGTAGTCATATAGACTTGATAGACATCCAATCTTGGGCAGAGCCCTAAAACCTGTTTGTCTATACATTTTATTATATTTCTCTACAGTTCACAAAAACTAAATAATCCACAGATCGTTTCAGATCTTTACCAACCATTAAGCTTCCTCCACACTAATATTTTTTTAATATTATGGATAGAGAGAAATTTATTTTTCAAGTTGGTTTGAAAATAGAATTGTTTTGTTTTATAGTGAATATCACAACATTATTTTGTTAAGGTGTTATATGATTTGGGACATTGATATAACAGGAAGGCCACAGCCGTAGCTCCTAATGCACTGCTTTATTGTTATTGAAATTACTTCAAGATTAAGAGCTATATCACCGGTTTAAATTCAAAGTGCATTTTGAAGACTTAGAGAACGATTTTTACATCTAACTGGTTAGACACACCTCTTTGAATAACCAGCTGAGCGGGGACTTGCTCAACAGCCCAGAGTAATTTTCTTTCTTTTAAAATTAGAGTTAAGATTTTTAGGGTTGTGATTTTTGACATGAAATATGATTCATATTTTTTTAATTTATGGTATATATAAATTTGAAATAAATATGTTAAATTGAAGTTATAATAATTAATTATATTAATATTTAAATTATATTTTCAATTTCCTAACGGGGTGAGAACCTCAGAGCATGTGGCAACCATGTCTTATGAATGAAAATAGATGGCTCACTAGCAGAGGACTGGCCTCACGGTCCCTTCATATCAATTGGTGTAACGGGACGTGTACCGACCATGTTTATTGCATTCGTGTGAAACTTCGTTTCATCTCGGCGAATGGGGGTGGTGTAAGGTTAACGGGCGGAATGGAGACGAAGACAGGCATTTGCATTTGCGTTTCGGACTGGTGTTGGAATCCTGGATGGTTTCCTACTCGTAAGCGCAAGAAATGACAGAGGGCCTTCAATACCGAAGGTTGCCATTCGACATTCTCCTATAATTGTCAGTCTAGTGAATTCAATAGTATTTTTCTCCTAAGCCATCTCAGGCTTGGCTTTAGTGTGCCTGCATTGTGTGCCACTAGTAAACGGGGGAACTTGTTATTTCGGTCTTCTATGGGTTTTAGTATGTTTGAGCGGTTGGTCTGATAGAGGTGCCCAGAGGTGGTATCAAATGAGGTATTTATGGGGGTGGCAATGCTTCTGGGTGGGATATTCCATTTTGGGAGTGTTGTCTAATAAGTGGTGCACTTGGTGGTTTGGTGGATACTTCTTGGTGGGCAGTGGCGACAGAAGAGCCACCCCTTTGGAATGCATAGAGTCAGTATCCTGGTGCAGAGCTTCTAAGGAAGCCTTGGCCTGGAGCATTCTCTCCTCGCCTTCTCCTTCTTCAGTTGTCCGCATTCGTGCTAGGGTTCCCAAATGGTGGCAAGGTGGTAGTGGGGGTGTTGAGTGTGGTCTTCTACGGAATTCTGAGGGTGAAGGGAGACCTAGCTCTAGGGGGTGTCACCCGAGGAAAATTCCAGCGGGTCAAAATTTGCAACCTGTTGGAGTTGGATCTCTGGAATCGAGCAAAATGAGAGCATCTGCGCAGCGTGGGCACTCCTCCCCTCTGCCCATGCCAGGCTCTGTGGGCTCAGACGATTTCACAAGAGTGACACCAGGAGTGAGCTGAGGTGGAAAAATTGTTGATCGCACTCGACTTGTAGGTGTGGGGATGTGAGGTGGTCATGGCAGAGGTAAGAAAGCCTCCTGTGGTGGTGGAAGTAGGAGGTCACAAAAAACAAAGCTGTGGGGTGGTGGAAAAGGAGGAGGAGAAGCTAACCGAGGATCTGGTCGTCGTGTAGTTACCGACTTGCATAAAATTTGAAACTGCTATTTGGAAAACTGCCAGGAGCTAATTCAAACTTTGATGGATCGGGTTGACACAACAGAATGGGGTCATTGGGAGGATCACATTGAGTTGATGGCCACTTTCGATAGGATGCACGACTTCTAGTGCCAGGTCAGGGAGTGAGTGGTGGTGGTCTGGGGAATCCAAAACAACATTGTAGAAAAAGTGGAAAAGCTAGAGACTTGGTTGGCGCACTTTGAAGGGCACATCCAGTGCAACTTTCATCCCCCGCCTCCTCTAGGAACAACCTCAGACAACCCAAATTCCATTACGTCGAATGACTATCATGCTCTCACGTGTTTTCTATGTATTGTTTGTCTTTTGGTGCCTTTGGTACTCTCGTTTATGGATGTTGTCCTTCGCCTCCTTTTTTTATATTTATCACTTGTTGCAAACATTGGTCAACAAACCCAGTCGGGGTGAAACCAATTGCTTTTTGATCTACTGGATGTACATCTTTTTCACCATATGAATAGATTATTGGCTTACAAAAAAAATTATACTTTCAACATCTTTTTTAAAAGAAAGTGGAAGGTAAGTAGTTTGGAAGATGAGGTGTTGGTGAAGATAACAACATCAAAATTGTTCATCTTCATCACAACTATGAATCGACCATTATTTTGTATATATTTAATGTTTATTGGTTCCTTTGTAAAAATTTTACTTATGGATTCACTCTAGATAGAGAATTATGAGATATCTCTTTATTTTAAGGGTCTTTTTATAGTTTAGTCTTTTTAATCAAGTTGATTTGTGCTTAGAGGCACTTTTTACAATGCATCTTGAGGAAAATCTATAATTATTTTCACGTGGACATGGAATT
The DNA here is from genome assembly GCA_034641835.2 of Pinus albicaulis. NCBI lineage: Eukaryota > Viridiplantae > Streptophyta > Pinopsida > Pinales > Pinaceae > Pinus > Pinus albicaulis. Next base: position 1,014,640,507 of record CM076580.1, on the reverse strand, counting down.
TACTTCAAACATCTAAAAGATATTTTAGTAGCTAAAAAATATTTCAACCTTCAATAAAATCTCTCTTTCTCTCTTTAATAAAATATTTTACTGTCCATTTTAAATAAAATATTTTAATATCAATTTTATAAATTTTTTATGGATAAAATATTCAATTATGTGTTTCTCAATATGAAGTAGATGTTCATCATGTAATTCGCACACACACACACACACATGAAGCTATCATGTGACTATAGGGATCAAATCCCTCAAAGTGCAAACATTTCTTCAAAAAATTTCAATCCAATTTTTTTTTTTTCACCACGAGGGACTAATACCACTAGGCATGTGATAGACTTATGCTAGTTATAAGGATGTTTTAGAGGAGGGTATTTGGTTTGGGGAAGCCCATGACTATATATATCTAATTTTTTATCATAATTTGATCCAAGATCTGTGTCCATTAATTGGATTTTAGTTTCTGTTTATCTTTCCAATTTTCTGTTATAATTTGACGTATCTTGTTATAAATGATATTGAGAATATTTTGGAACATTATCTTAAGTACCCAAGATATGAGAAAAAATATCACACACAAAATGTCCAAGAATATAACAAGAATTCATGATAGTTTTTTAACATAAAAATTATTTAGGGTAGCACCTTCAATTTATAATTTTATGGAAGCAATCTACTCTTGCCTCTTTAAGTGGGAAACCTTCTAGTGAGCTAGGTTTCAATTACAATATTATTTACTGTGTCTCATCATGAGTTATCCATACTTATTTATAACTATCATGAGTACTCTAATCATAAAAAACTCTTAAATACATAATGGAATTTTCTTAATGAGGTCTCATTACATTTATTTAGTACTAATTATCATAGTGAGATTTATTTAATAATATAATGAGCCTAGTTCACTATATATTGAATGGATTCCCCTATTATTATACTATTATTCTCCTTGTGTACCTCTGTAGGTACACCTTATTCCCCCTAAGTAAATTACGTTCTACCCCTCTAGAAAAGTGTTGTACTCAATACTTTTTGTGAAGAAGTACAACCACCATATACCGAGGTGTGGTAGATGACTTTGGACCATAATGTTGAATTAGGCTAAAGAATCAAGGTATCATGTTCACATGCTAGTCACCAAATTGAAGTAGTCCAATAAGGTCCACTTTAAACCTAGGTCTCATTTCTAAGTGTTGATGTTGGCTCCCCTTTCATTATACTTGAACTCAATAATTGACTGAATATGGTGTTGAAAATGTCTACCCTAGTCACGCGATCCAAATATACAAATCTATCAATATTTGAGAATTTTCCCACATAATGCATGACACCTAGGAATTAAGAAAGTTGAAAACTCATGGATATTATAAACTAGTACCCTCTATCCGTGATGTTCTTTACATATATTAGAGTAGAGTAATAAAATAGAAGATGAAAGTAGTCGTCATCCTAAAAATAATAACTATATAGATACCAATAAGTAGGAACTTCCTTGAGTCATACTAGGGATATTATACTTAATTATATTATTCTTTGATGTTAATGTGTGTGGGCCTAAGAAGACATATCTCTTGACATTTAGCGATAGTTTCTTGTATCACTTTGATTTTAGAAGACAAGTCTTGGATAAAGTTTGTTAATGAACTTAGCACGTCCATGTCAATGAGGGTTAGAGGGATAAATTGTAATAGTTATAGTGTAATCAATATTGATTGAAAGTACAACATATAATATATTAAATTAAACAACTAAAAATCTTGTTTTCAATGGTGTTATTCCAATGGAAATTAGATGACTCTACCAACAATTATGATTTTTTCAATCCATGTGGATGTTAGTAAAAATATCTGAAAATAGTCAATTTTAAATCAAGAATATCTTGAACTTCTATTATCCATGATTTTTGTTTTTTGAATTAAGTGTTTTATTTTATGAGGAATTAGATATTCCACAAATCTATCCTAGAAACCTATCAAAAATTAATTTTATCTAGAATGGCCCACATTTTTTCCCTAGAAAAATTCCATGAAAAAAACAAGGTATTTTCTTAAAAAGGCTAGGGAAAGTTTTACCATTTGGTAAGTACCAAAGTCTAAATATAAAATCATAAACCAAATATCATATACAGTCCACAATTTACAAGTTTAAAGGGGGGGGGGGAGACTTCTAGTGAGCTATTATTTAATTATAATATTCTTCAACACATATCATAAGGAATTATCCATTATAATTTACAATTATCAAGATAATTCTAATAATAACAAACTCCTAACTACCTAGAATATGTTCTTTAACAAGGTCACATTACATTTATTCAATACTAACTACCATAGATGACCTTATTTAATAATATATCAAACTTGTTGACCTTACATTAAATGGAATCAACTATTATTCCCCTTTGGGATGTCCCTAGGTACCTCATGTTACCCCACTAGGTACACTATACATTACATAAAAATAGATTTTGAGACAAGCATAGTTACAATATACATATATACTCAAATTTTTGTTGAGATTGATTTTAGCAAGGGTATTTAGGGCAAATAGATTCTCAAATAGAAAATTTATAGATGGGCTTTGGATTTAGAGAATAAAACATTTAGGAGCTCAATTTTTTATCTTCTAGGGCATTTACAAGATTCTTATCTTCATTCACAAGCTCACTTTTCACATGAGAATGGTGATTTCTCCCAGTTGAAGAACAAAAGAATGATGAAGAAAATTAATAAACAAACGATTTAGAGAAGGATAATCTGATTTATTCAAAAGAACCTCCTCGGAAACCTAGTCTTATCTTGGAAGATAAAGTAGAAAAAACCAATACAAGGATTTCCTCCTTAAGATGGAAGTTGTACTTGTTTTTCTTAGAGGGAATGAAAATATTTGAAATTGATGCCTCTAATTTCAATAAAAAAATGGTTCCCAATTTACTTTCTTTTTTTTTCTATTTTTTATAAACAATATAATCATTTTTTTATAGCAATAACACTAGATTAAATATTCTCCGACGGAGAAGGAAAAAAATGAAAGTTAGGAGGTAGGGTGGCAATATTGCCACCCCAACACCTCATAAATCATTTAGGAGGGAGGTGGTGTGGCCAAACCCCCACATGCCTAAGTATTTGATACTTTATTCAAAGTTATTAATATGGAGAGCCTTCAATATGGTCATATTCCTACTCGAAGAGGGGTTCTGCTTTAGTGTTTATGGTGCTATTTCATAGAGTGTTGTCATTGATTACAACAAGATGTCATTGATGCCAAAAGGGAGCATGGGACAATGGTAGCATGATCATACTTGATGATCAAATAAGCAACATTATTCTTTATGAAGTAGTATGACAGCTTGATTCTTCATAAAGTCTCATTACATGAGGTTATGGGTGCTTGAATTTCTTTGAGTTGCTAATGAAGTTAAGATGCTAAAAATATATCACAAATAGATTGGTTGCATAGTGCTCGTTAAGAGATTTCCAATGATGTATTAGGCTAAGAAAAAAATCCTCACTTATGATATTTTATGGCCTGTTGAAAATTAGTATTAGTTGGGGAAAAAAATTGCAAGTCTAAACTATAGGAAAAACCCAAATTATTAATTTATTAAAAATTGTGCAAGTTGGGGGAATATACACCATTGGAAAAGAAGGTTGATGGTCTTCGGAGTGTGTAGCTATGCACTACTTAACCCATTTAAAAAACAATAGAATCAAAGTCATAAGCCTGCATGTGTTTTGATATTGTAGAGGTGGTAATTTGTTTGTGAACTCATGGTAAAACTCTTAATGTAACCTTGTTGCATCTGACATGTTTCGACGTGGCTAGATTTTTGAAGTGGCCAGAATTTTGATGTGCTCAGGCTCTTGACAGGTCCAGGGAATTGGCGCTAACCCTGTTGCATTCTAATTATTTTGATGTTCCCATGATTGGCCCTAACTCTATTGCATCTGATGTATTCTAATATGGTGAGGATTGGCCCTAACCCTTTCACATCAAATGCATTCTGAAATAGCTAGGATTAACCCTAACCCTGTTACATCTTACATATTCTTATGTGGCCAAGATTGTCCCTAATCCTGTTGCATCCAACATGCATATGAAATAGCTAGGATTGGCCTTAACCTTTTTGTATTTGATGTGCTTTTGAAGTGGCAAGATCCATTTGGTGTGTATGCATTTGACATGGCTCGAGGTGGTGGTCCATCTCCTAGCATGATTGTGATGATAATATGAAAATTAAATTTAGGCAAGTCATATGGATTAATAATCCATACAGTGTAGAGGAGTCAGTAAATCATGAACCTTACTCATAGGTAGTCATGAGTTCAACTCACAATGGAAACTAGGTTTAAGTTTTTATTATTTAGAATGGCCATTTTTGTAGAATGAAATGTAGAATATGGTGGTTGGTGCCAAAAACTAGTAGTCTATTAAAAAGTGTCAAGAAATAAGGTTTTGTCAAATATTTAACTTTATATTTGGTTTAATATGTTTTTTATGTGTTTTTGGATACAATATTGATCCAAATTGAAATCCAGAAGAAGCTGGGTGATCAAGGCCTAGAAAAAGATGTAGCTAGAGGAGTTTGATTGTGTTTTGACACATATTTTATGACCAAAATCTCTTGTGTGTGTTTGTTAAAACTATGAGCATGTTGCAGGTGTTTTAGATACATGAAGTAAATAAGTGTCAAGCAAGTGTTTAAGTTACCATATTGCAGTTAAGGTTGGAGGAAATTTGAGATAGTAGTATGACAACTAGAAAGAGAGATTGAAATGAATTTTGTGACACTTGAGATGATGGTTGCAGGTTTCATAAAAAATTATCTATGGCAGAGTAGTGAGTACAGGTTATATGGTGATCATGTTTTTGGTAGCGATAAAATGTGTAGGGTCTGATTGCAGTTTGTGACAAGTTATTTGTATGAAATTTGTTGGTTGTGGAGCCTGATTATCTTGTTTATTTTGTATCACAGCGTTGGACCCCTGTACCTTAATGGGGCGGCAACGCCGCCCAAAATTAAACGCTGCCTGTGGGGTCCAGAGGGGGCGGCTACAAATTTATGGAGCCCCCCCTGGCGGGGGGGTTTCGGGGGCAGCAACCCCGAAGCTAAAAACAGATGTAAAATTGCCTTGTAAAAGTATAGTAATTTCTAGTCAATCTGGGCCGTTCATTAGGTGGATGATCTGACAGTAGAAGTTATGTTTAGTTTAGGGTTGTTTTCTCTAGAAGGCAACCCCTCTCTTGGATGAGGGCATTGTATTGCAGTTGTGCATTGTAGGTGTATTCTGAGAGCGAGAAATAGATAGGGAGACTGTGAGAGAGAACAGAGGATATTACAGCAGATCTGCTGTAGGTTGTGTCTCTTCATTTTTGCTGGATAATAGAAAGGAAGGACTGGCTGTTCAGGGTGGATGTAACCCAAACTGGGTAAACCACGTATATCTGTGTCACTCTGGTTTTATGTGTTTTGTGTGCTTGTATTTTTCGCATATTTTATGTGTTGCATTGCTCTGTAATATATATAATTTTATAACAAATGGTATAAGAGCCCAAGGTATATTTGGCTGATAAACTTGCAGAAAAGAAGGGTTCCTGGTTTGAGTGGGAGCAACGACAGAAGATGGTAAGTTTAGGGTTGAGAAATTTAATGGTCAAAACTTCTCACTGTGGAAGATGCAGATGGAAGTTTATCTATATCAGAAAGATCTGTGCCTACCATTGAGTGGAAAAACAAAGAAGCCGACGGCTATGACAGATGCAGAATGGGAGATTCTCGATAGAAAGGCACTCAGAATAGTACGACTATGCCTCGCAGCGTCGATAGCCTTCAATATTTCGAAGGAAAAAACAACAAAGGGTTTGATTAAGGCATTGGAGAAACTATATGAAAAACCCTCGGCCTCAAACAATGTATTTCTTATGAAAATTTTATTTAATATGAAGATGTCGGAAGGTGGATCTATTGCAGATCATTTAAATTATTTTAATACAGTTACCAGTCAGTTAAGTTCTGTAGGGGTAAACTTTGATGACGAGGTTATGGATCTTTTGTTTCTGTGCTCATTGCCAGAAAGCTGGAATGGTTTAGTTATGGCCATTAGTAACTATGTCTCTGGATCTAGTACTTTAAAGTTTGAAGATGTTTTTGGTGCTATCCTTAGCAAGGAAATGTGAAGGAAAAGCTTCGGTGAAACATCGGGTAATGCTTTGAGTGTAGAGTCTAGGGGAAGAAAAATGAAAAGAGGAAAGAGCTTGGGATATCACAGTAAATCAAGGAAAGGAAGATCTAGTCCAGATCGGGGATAGTGTGCTAGAAATGCGGAAAGAAAGGACACCCGAAGAAAGACTATAGGTCTCGGAAGGGAAAAGAAGGAGACGCACAACAAGAAAAAAATCATGAAGCAAATGTGACAGGTGATGTGTTACAAGATGCTTTGATTCTTTCTTTCGAAAATGTGAGTAATTCCTGGGTGGTAGATTCAGGGGCCTCATTCCATGCCACACCTGATAAGAAATATTTTCATGATTATGTTTAAGGAGATTTTGGACAAGTTCATTTGGTTGATGATAAAACTTATAAAATTGTTGGAAAGGGTAAATTTCTTGTAAAACAACAGAATGGAAACCAATGGCTATTAAAGGAGGTAAGACATGTTCCAGATCTAAAGAAAAATTCGATTTCAACAGGGTAGTTAGGCGGTGAAGGTTGTGTGAAAACTTTCACGGATAAAACTTGGAAGGTCACCAAAGGAGCCCTGGTAATAGCAAAAGGAGAAAAGGTTGGTACATTGTATTTATGCAATGGTATTTCTAACTTTGTTAATGCTTTAACTTCCAAAGGAGTAGATGCAACATTATGGCATCATAGGCTCGGACACATGAGTGAGAAGGGGATGAAGATTCTTCACTCAAGAAATTTGTTGCCAGGTTTGAAGAATGTTGATTTGGATTTCTGTGAAAATTGCATTTATGGAAAACAAAAAAGAGTCAGATTTCTCTGAGTTGGGAAAGAAAAGAAGAGCGAAAAATTGGAGCTTGTGCATACAGATGTATGGGGACCTGCTCAGGTATCATCTCTCGGTGGCTCTCGTTGTTATGTTACTTTTATTGATGATGCAACTAGAAAAACATGGATTTATTGTATTCAGAATAAATCTGATGTATTTGATACTTTCAAGAAATGGAAAGCTTTGGTTGAGATTGAGACAGGAAAGAAGTTGAAGTGTCTCAGATCAGACAATGGAGGTGAATATTGCGGCAAAGAGTTTGATAGGTACTGTTCAGAGCATGGAATTCGTAGAGAGAAGACAGTTCCAAGAACACCACAAGAAAATGGTGTGTCAGAAAGGATGAACAGAACAATCATGGAGCGTGCAAGGTGCATGAGATTGCATGCATGATTTCCTTTACAATTTTGGGCAGATGCTGTAGATACTGTTGTTTATCTAATAAACAGAGGGCCTTCAAGTTCCTTGGATGGTGGTATTCCAGAGGAAGCATGGACAGGTAAAAAGGTAAACTACTCTTTTTTAAAGCCTTTTGGTTGTGAGGCCTTTGTCCATATTAATAAAGAAAACAGAAAAAAGCTTGAGGCAAAATCAAAGAAATGTACCTTTATTGGATATGGTGTTAATGATTTTGGTTATCACTTATATGATTATGAAAATCACAAAATCATTAGGAGGAGAGATGTAATATTTAATGAAATAAAATAAAATATTTACATAGTTATATCTACTTATAATGTAGTCAACATCTATCAATACTTTGTTGGACTTCATATAATTAAATATATTCTTAAATTAAAAAAGACTATATATTATATAAACTTTACATATATTCTTTTCAATTTTGATATTAAATTGATTTTTTTAATCTTAATTTTTCATTCAAAATAATATAAATCTATTTCATCTATACAATAAACATTTTTGCCTTTCTTATTTCTATTTACCTATTTTTACAGCTCTAATTCAATCTATTCTAATTATTTTCCCAATTGTTTTCCATTTATCTTTGTTTTTCTATAATTTTATTTATTTATGTTTAATTACATTTAACAATTTCTCAAAATTTGAAATCAAACCACTTATAGATTACTTTCATTAACATATCATATGATGAAGAATCATACCATACCTTAAAAAATAAAATAAGTAATAGTTAATCATTCCATAGACCCTCTGACTCTGATCTTGATCTATGTTAATAAGATTTTCCACATACCCTCTTATTGAGTACTTGACTCTTATCTTGATCTATGTTGAATAAGATTTTCATGAACATTTTGTAAAATTAAACTCTATCAAATTGTCACCTTTTCTTTCAAAAATTTGTGGCTTCCTTATTATCACTCAAATTTCGGAGCATCATTCAACATAGTTAGCACTTGAAAGGTCTCAAAAACATCTCATCAATCCCTAAATGTAAAAATAAAACTCTACATGATATTAAATTGTTACATATTTCAAATAGGAGCTGGTAACAATTTACATTGTTAAGCATGCAATAACATTCATATCAATGGGAGAAACATTCCTAATTTTTAGGAAAGGATGGGGTCACATGATGTTCAAGCTAAATACCACGTGGTATGTCCCACGTAAAAGTGATGGGGTAGAACTAGAACTCTTGAGATTGAAAGATGGCATTGAATAGTAAATTCGAGCACTATCTGACAGTTGGAACCTGCAATGGTTTTATCAAGTCCTCTGCATTTGTTTGTATTCACTTGGTGGGGCGACTCCAATAGAATCTGTCCACACTTGTAGTCATATAGACTTGATAGACATCCAATCTTGGGCAGAGCCCTAAAACCTATTTGTCTATACATTTTATTATATTTCTCTACAATTCACAAAAACTGAATAATCCACAGATCGTTTCAGATCTTTACCAACCATTAAGCTTCCTCCACACTAATATTTTTTTAATATTATGGATAGAGTGAAATTTATTTTTCAAGTTGGTTTGAAAATAGAATTTTTTTTTTATAATGAATATCACAACATTATTTTTTTAAGGTGTTATATGATTTGGGACATTGATATAACAGGAAGGCCACAATTGTAGCTCCTAATGCACTGCTTTATTGTTATTGAAATTACTTCAAGATTAAGAGCTATATCACCACTTTAAATTCAAAGTGCATTTTGAAGACTTAAAAGAACCATTTTTACATATAACTGGTTAGACACACCTCTTTGAATAACCAGTTAAGCAAGGACTTGCTCAACAGCCTAGAGTAATTTTCTTTCTTTTAAAATTAGAGTTAAGATTTTTAGGGTTGTGATTTTTGACATGAAATATGATTCATATTTTTTAATTTATGGTATATATAAATTTGAAATAAATTTGTTAAACTGAAGCTATAATGATTAATTATATTAATATCCAAATTATATTTTCAATTCCCTAATGGGGTGAGAACCCCAGAGCACATGGCAACTGTGTCCCATGAATGAAAATAGATGGCTCGTTGGCGGAGGACTGGCCTCCTAGTCCCTTCATATCAACTGGTGTAACGGGAGGTGTATCAACCATGTTTATTCCATTCGTGTGAAACTTCGTTTCGTCTCGGCGAATGTGGGTGGTGTAAGGTTAACGGGCATAATGGAGATGAAGACATGCATTTGCATTCATGTTTTGGACTGGTGTTGGAATTCTGGGTGGTTTCTGTTAGTGTTAGTATTTTCATACTTCCACCGGGGATCAAAACACATTTGCATGTGCATCTTAGGTGTCGCATTCTAAATAAATTTTTCATCATTCCATTAGGTCATGATATAAAATTGTTCCACTGGTGGTTGTCCTGGTCAAATAAGCTTCCTTCTCCCTCAGAAGATCATATTGGCTGACTCATTATCATGTCTCCTTGAGCATAATAACACCTATGGAAATGATCTGTTCACTTGGAAGTCTTTAAAGTCAAAAGTCAAAGTGTCATTCAAAATTCAGGTAAAAAAGCAGTCCCATTAGGTCATAAGTCAAAATCATGAAAATTGGTCATTTCACCATCAAATTCATCTTTTGAAGGAGTAGTAATAGTCAAATGTATTCAAAAATTTCAGGTTCTAAACTATCATTTCCAGGTAAGTGGCTTTGTGTTTACCATATTTGTCTCTCAGTTGTGCTTGGAAAGCTCATTTCCCTCTCTTAAGGTTTTGAGGGCATTTTTCTTGGTCTCGTGACTTCCATGGTTAAATAATCAACAAGACTTGTATCCTGATGCTCTTACACTTTCCCCTATCATTAATATACCTTCCTAAACACTTCCCATCACTCCTATCCCTCAAAATCATCATTTTTCCCCAAACCCTAGCCTATTGCTACAATTTGACACTTTTCGAGACTAGGCATGTGTTTTTCCCTTTTGGGCCCCTTTCCCTAACTCAATCCTTGAAATTCCACTTTCCCCTACTCTCTAACATCTATCCCTATCCCCAAAAATTTCCCCAAGAATTTAGACATCCCCTAACCCCTTCATTCCCCTCCCTCTACAAGGCAGTCCTAAAATCCCTTGTTTTGCTTACACCAAACCCTAATTTCCTTTCCTACTAGGCTAGGGTTTGCTATGGAATCAGAGACATATGAGTAGAGGAGGAATAAGGAAGGTAATTTTAGCAAATATGAAGCCATCCAAACTCATAAACATCATGTCTCCATCATTTTTCAAGAAATAATTCTAAGGGACAAATCATTTGCCACTCGTAGGGCCCGTTTTTCTTCAAAATATGTTTCTCACAAAAAAAAATGAATTTGAAAAAATTGAGAGAGATTTTTGTACATCATAGGTCGAGGAAGAAAAAAATCCTTTATATTTTACACAGGTGTCATGGTTTTAGGGAAATGCCAAAAACAAAGGTGCTACAAGAGGTTTGTTGCATTTCTGGAGCGACCTTGAGAAAATCAAGTTTTATCCTAGTTGGAGCATCCAAATGACTTTCTTGTTGCATCAAATGATAACTATACAGAGCTAGATTTCCAATGAGCTATCATGAGCTCAATTTGGAGTTGAGGAAGGCCTTCAAAAGGTGCCTGCACCAGCACTCTGCATTTTTGCATCCTCATTCAACACTTTTTGACCAGTCTTGGGAGAATTAACTTTTGACAAGACAAATCAACTCCAATAAGAAAAAAAATTTATATTTTTAAAGTATACTTCAACATCTTTCCAACGAGCTATCCTGGGCCCAATTTGGACACCGAAGAGGCCTCCAAAAATGGTCTGAAAAACAGTGCTTCCTTGGCGCTATGCTAATGTTTGGGCGCTGCGCTAATACCCAACTTGCCAAAAAGGGCGCTGCGATTTTACTTGGAGCATCCAAATGGAAAATAATCAGCATCCTCATGTTCATAATGATGAGTACATCATCCTCAAAAAAATTTAGAATATTTTGAGAGAACTTGTCCCTCAAAGGTACAAAAAACCTCCTAATTTTCATGTTTCTGCCTCTTTTTTCACATTGGCGCTGCGCTAATACTAGTCTTGGGAGAAATTAGTTTTGTCAGGGCCAATAGGCACCATTTTGGAACATGGAAGTATGTTTGGAAACTAGATGTAGAGAAATTTCCAATGAGCTATCATGGAGATGATTTGGACAAGGGGAAGGCCTCCAAAAGTGGCTTACGAAACAAGTCATTTTTTCTGTCATGGCGCTACGCTTTTGCCAGGAAATTGTCATTTTCACCAACTTCAACATTTTTTAACTTTTTGACCTTTTTCTTGGAAAAATGAAGAAAATCACTAATGTAAATGGTCATGGTGAATTTAAATGTAATATTTTAACAGTCATCTAGGTTAGATACATTGGATAAGTCCTCTAGGGGTCAAATGAATCAGTTTCCTCTCTTTTAGAGGAAAATTGTTGAGTTTTCCTAGTCTTCAGATTCTTGTTTGGGAGTAGGTGAAACTGATACCTATCTCATGGATTCGACTCCATAAGGCTAGGAAAAGAGGTTTTGAGGTCTATTTAATGTATTTTCTTAGTCATTGTAATGGTTGGACTCACTTGGAGCTTTGGCATCTCAAGAGATATTTTGTATATCAGTTTGGCTTGGACATTAATAGAAATTTGCAGCTATTTCTTTGGGATCCATGTGGTATGAGTTTTAGACATATTTTCCTCTTTGTTATCAATTTTCTTGAATGTATTGTTAATTCATAAAACATTACATGTCTATAATATACTAGATTTCAATTTTGAAAGGCATAATCCATATTTATTAATGCTTTGTTTTGGGAAATTTAGTATAATGTGTTCATTCTCCTCAGTTTAGGGAAAATACATTCCATATGCTTTCCCTAGCTCCTCACCAGTCTCTTCACCTCACCATAATAATATTTTAATGTCAAAACCTTCTACCTACCTTGCCCCTTGGAACCCCTGCAAATTTTGACTTAATTTCCTTGCCCCAGCTGTTTGACTCCTCCTGATCCAGCAAAACCAACACAAATAAAAAAAATAAAAACCATGAGCTACTATACCTAGCCTAAAATATTCTTTCCTCAGTCATTTTGACTGTGTTCTATACGGAGAGAGCCCTCTCCTGGCCTAGTAGGGCTAGCTACTTGGCTAAGCATGGTTTGAGGTTACCTCGAGATTGCCTCTCTCAGCCTGAAGTTCAATCTGAGTGATAAAATTTTGGCGACTCCACTAGGGAAGAAAAGGTAAGAACGTAAAGAAAAATATTCCCTGGAAAAGAACGACAAAGATCAGATTTAAATGTTTATGGTGAACAATAGTTGGACACATATGAAGGCTGAACCATTCACCTGGCGACTCCATTCACTGAAAGATCCAGAAAATAAACACCTCATGGTGACTCCACTGCATGAAGATTAGTAGCTTCAAGGTTTTTCAAGATGGAAACTATTGCAAGAAGGTATGCTCCCATGAGCCGAGATCACATTCTAGGTTTCCCAAATAAAATGCCTAAGGTAGATTGGCAAAGGAATTTGCCTATGTTCAAAAATGTGAAAGGTAATGTTGTTGCTCTTCATCTGGTGAGATTTCACATGCATGTGCGTAGATTAAAGATTGATTTTCCTGAAGGCTACTTGATGAAGATATTCATGGCCACTCTGGAAGATGAAGCTCGATCTTGGTATGAATGTTTTCCGCTTGCTTGTATTTACTATTTAAAGGATTTTCATACCATATTCTTTGAAAGGTATAAAGAATCTTGTCCATCCTTAATATTAGTTCAAAACAACTGTAAACATGTTGATAGTTTTATTGAAAATCTTGAGAATTTTTATGGAGATGATGAATTCATGGACGATGAGAGGCCCCGTATGAAAATCCATTTCAGCAGCATAAAGAAATATTAGAAGATACTTATCAAGATGCTCAGGAAATTTCGCAGCAGGCTGAAGATCTTTGTACAGTTGAAAATGATGGCAGACAAGCTCTTATTTTAGATTTGATTGTAGCAAAAGATGGTATGTAGGAAAATGAGGTTCCAATCTTAGATTGTGGTAAATTCAAGCTGGCTGATCCAGATTTAGATTCAAATTTTGATGATGAAAAATATGTTGTTCCAGATCCCATGAAGGAGAGCTCTATTGTTGAGGTCACCTCGAATGAAGAAAACAAATTTATAGACATAAGTGTTCTCAGAACATCAGAACAAAGTCTTCACGAGGAAGTAATCCATTCCCTTTATGAAAAACAAGATGAGATCTTTGTTCAAGTAAGTGAGAAATGTTCTTTTGATGAATTTGCGGTAGATGATAGAAATGTCAGTTTTGGGTTTCAAGAACAATCTGAAGTTTTCCCTCTTATAACTGATGAGTGTGATAAAAAACATGAAAATATGGTTGCCATGTCATGTGAATATTATCAACAATATATTCAAATTGCAGAGGACTAGAGCATTGAGGACTATCATTCAGATTTTTCTTCCCATGTCTCATGGTTTGAATTTTTTTTTCAAGAAGAAATTTGCTCACCTACTTGTTCAGAATTTTTTGAATACCAGGAATAGACTCTTGCTGAAATACATTATGAAAAGAGATCAGATTCAAGAGAAAAAACTACCTTGTTTATTCCAGATCAGTGAGAGGTAAATTTTCTTGATTTTCATGATCCCTTTGACAGCCTTTTGCAAGCACTGGAGAAGATGAATGTTGTCTCGTTTGTCAGCATAAGTCTTGGTTTCAGTTTTTATTGTGAGTTGCCTACATGTACATCATTCCCTCTGCTCGAGGAAAGTGAGAGCAGAATTCAAGAAAATAACCATCTGCTGGATTGGTTACACTGGAAGGATCACTTTACATGATTATATATATGTCTTCAGCAGGATGGTGGTTATCATCGGGATTTGAAGCCCTCAATTCTTGGTGATGTATTGCCATCAATAAGTAGGGTAAGTTTAATTTTTAAGTTTTGTTTCAATCAGTCTTGAGTCAGTTTATTATGTCAAGTTTCTTTTAGTATTCAGTTTGGTTTTTAGCTATTGACTCCATTGCCCAATGAAATTGGCACTTGGTCTATGGTGTTCTTGACACCTCCAAGGAGCTACCATCCCCAGTTGGAGCCAATGTTAGTGTCTGTATTTTCATACTTCCACTAGGGATCAAAACACATTTGCATGTGCATCTTAGGTGTCCCATTCTGAATAAATTTTTCATCATTCCATTAGGTCATGATATAAAATTGTTCCACTAGTGGTTGTCTTGGTCAAATAGGCTTCATTTTCCCTGAGAAGATCATATTGGATGACTCATTCTCATGTCTCCTTGAGCATAATAACACCTATGGAAATTATCTATTCACTTGGAAGTCTTTAAAGTCAAAATTCAAAGTCTCATTCAAAATTTAGGTCAAAAAGCAGTCCCATTAGGTCATAGGGTCAAAATCATGAAAATTGGTCATTTCACCATCAAATTCATCTTTTGAAGGAATAGTAATAGTTAAATGTATTCAAAAATTTTAGGTTATAAACTATCATTTCCAAGTAAGTGGCTTTGTGTTTACCATATCTGTCTCTCAGTTGTGCTTGGAAAGCTCATTTCCCTCTTGTAGGGTTTTGAGGGCATTTTTCTTGGTCTCATGACTTCTACGGTTAAATAATCAACAAGACTTGTATCCAAATGCTCTTACACTTTCACCTATCATTAATATACCTTCCTAAACACTTCCCATCACTCCTATCCCTCAAAATCATCATTTTTCCACAAACCCTAGCCTATTGCTACAATTTGACACTTTTTGAGACTAGGCATGTGTTTTTCCCTTTTGTACCCCTTCCCTAACTCAATCCTTGATATCCCACTTTGCCCTACTCTCTAACATCTATCCCTATCGCCCAAAATTTCCCCAAGAATTTATACAACCCCTAACTCCTTCATTCCCCTCCCTCTACAAGGCAATCCTAAAATCGCCCGTTTTGCTTACACCAAACCCTAATTTCCTTTCCTACTGAGCTAGGGTTTGCTATGGAATCAGAGACATATGAGTAGAGGAGGCACAAGGGAGGTAATTTTAGCAAGTATGAAGCCATCCCAACTCATAAAAATCATGCCTCCATCATTTTTCAAGAAATCATTCTAAGGGACAATTCATTTTCCACTCATAGGGCCAGTTTTGCTTCAAACTATGTTTCTAACAAAAAAATAATAAAAAAATTGAGAAACGTGAGAGAGTTTTTTGTCCATCATAGGTCAAGGAATAAAATCTTCCTTCATATTTTACATAGGTGTCATGGTTTTATAGAAATGTCAAAAACACAAGTGCTACACGAGGTTTGCTTCATTTCTGGAGTGACCTTGGGAAAATGAAGTTTTTTCCTAGCTGGAGTGTCGACATGACTTACTTGATGAGTCAAAAGATAAATATGTAGAGATATATTTTTAATGAGCTATCATGAGCTCAATTTTGAATTGAGGAAGGCCTTCAAAAGGTGCCTGTACCAACACTCTACATTTCTGCACCCTCATTTAGCACTTTTTGACCAGTCTTAGGAGAATCAATGTTTGACAGGTCAAATCAACTCCAATCAGCAGAAAAAGGTATATTAGGAAAGTAGACTTCATGATTTTTCCAACGAGCTATCCTAGGCCCAATGTGGACACAGGGAAGGCCTCCACAAATGGTCTGCAATACAGTGCTTCCTTGGCGCTACGCTAATGTTTGGGAAATGTGCTAATACCCAGCTTGCCAAAAAGCGTTGCGCTTTTTCTTGGATCATCCAAATGGTAAATGGTAAGAATCATCATGTTCTTAATGATGAGTAAATTAACCACATAAATTTTTAGAATATTTGGAGGAGAACTAGTCCCTCAAAAGTACAAAAAACATCCTAATTTTCATGTTTCTGCATCTTTTTTCACCTTGGTGCTGTGCTAATACCAGTATTGGGAGAACTCAGTTTTGACAGGGCGGATAGGCACAATTTTGGAAAGTGGAAGAATATTTGGAAACTAGACTCAGAGACCTTTCAAATGAGCTATAATGGAGCTGTGTTGGACAAAGGGAAGGCCTCCTAAAGTTGCTTACAAAACAAGTCATTTTTTTTGTCATGGTGCTATGCTTTTGCCAAGAAATTGTCATTTTCATCAACTTCAGCATTTTTTGACTTTTTGACTTTTTTCTTGGGAAAATGAAGAAAAACACTAATGTAAATGGTCATGGTGAATGTAAATGTAATTTTTAAACTTTCATATAGGGTAGATGCATTGGATAAGTCCTCTAGAGGTCAAATGAATCAGTTTCCTCTCTTTTAGAGGCAAATTGTTGAGTTTTCCTAGTCTTCAGATTCTTGTTTGGGAGTAGGTGAAACTGATCCCTATCTCATGTATTCGACTTCCTAAGGCTAGGAAAAGTGGTTCTGAGGTCTATTTAATGTATTTTTTCAGTCATTGTAATGTTTGGACTCACTTGGAGCTTTGGCATCTCAAGAGAAATTTTGTATATCAGTTTGGCTTGGACATTAATAGAAATTTGCAGCTATTTCTTTGGGATCCATGTGGTATGAGTTTTAGACACAGTTTCCTCTCTGTTATCAATTTGTTTGAATGTATTGTTAATTCATAAACCATAACATGTCTATAATATACTGGATTTCTATTTTGAAAGGCAGAATCCATATTTATTTATGCTCTATTTTGGGAAATTTAGTGTAATGTGTTCATTCTCCTCAGTTTAGGGAAAATACATTCCAGCTGATTTCCCTAGCTCCTCACCAGTCTCTTCACCTCACCATAATCATATTTTAATTTCAAAACCTTCTACTACCTTTCCCCTTTGAACCCCTGCAAAATTTTGACCTAATTTCCTTGCCCTAGTTGTTTGACTCCTCCTGATCCAATAAAATCAACACAAATTAAGAAAAATCAAAACCTTGAGCTACTATACCTAGCCTAAAATATTCTTTCCTCAGTAATTTTGACTGTGTTCTATACTAAGAGAGCCATCTTTTGGCCTAGTAGGGCTAGCTACTTGGCTAAGCATTGTTTGAGGTTACCTCGAGATTTCCTCTATTAGCCTGAGGTTCAATTTGAGTGAAAAAATTTTGGCGACTCCACTAGGGAAGAAAAAGTAAGAATGAAAAGACAAATCTTCCCTGCAAAAGAATGAAAAAGATCAGATCTAAATGTTCATGGTGAACAACATTTGGACACGTATGAAGGCTGAACCATTCACCTGGCGACTCCATTCACTAAAAGATCCAGAAAATCAACACCTCATGGTGACTTCATTGCATGAAGATCAGTAGCTTCAATATTTTTCAAGATAGAAACTGTTGCAAGAAGGTATGCTCCCATTAGCTGAGATCGCATTCCAGGTTTCTCAACTAAAATACCTAAGGTAGATTGGCAAAGGAATTTCCATATGTTCAAGAATGTGAAAGGTAATGATGCTGCTCTTCATCTGGTGAGATTTCACATGCATGTGGGTATATTCTTTCTATCTACTTTTGATGGATCACCTAAATGTCCAGTCAGGGTTTGGGTGGAGGAGCTGGACAACTTTGTGCAACAACACCAAGTTTCAGAAATTGAAGCCATCAAAGTAGCAGCGCTGCATTTGGAAGGTAAAGCATATGCTTGGTGGTTGTTTGAGTCCTTTTCCTTAAGAAATGAAAATACACCTACTTATGCAAGGTTTATTGAAAGATTAGTGGAAAGGTTTGATGGAGCCCCATGTGTAACATCTTCTTTTAACACTAGCAAACCATATCAAACAAATCTTTTGCATGAATTGGAAGGGTCTATGAATCCAAATCCATTTCTGAAAACCATGGAAGAACGTGTAAGTTTTTTTGATGAATTTCCAAGGGAAAGATCTCCATTGGATGAAGGGTTCTCTTCTCAAGAGGAAAGCATGAATGTTTCCCCTTCAATAGATGACCAAGATATAGGGTCTCTTATCTAGGGTCTCTTGTTCATGATGAGACAATTTCAGTTATTGAAGAGGAGAAGGGGAAGCCAGGAGATGATAATGCAGTCACAACAAAGGCACCTCAAGCAATTCATGAAGAGGAGTATGGAGCACTTGCTCCAAGGAAAGAAAATGTTGTACTCTTTCAAGAAGTTCCAAAGGGTCTCACACATAAGGATCTTGGCATAACACATGAGCAACATGCACCATCATTGTCAAATGATGAGATCTGGAGGTTAGAAGGAGGAAAAGAGGAGGAAGGGAATCACAAGATGGAGAGCATGAACCCTTCTCTGTTTCAAATTTTGGAAGAACAAAGAAAGCAAGAGGACCTATGCAATAAAGGTAGGGGAAAATCTGTCCACCTACATCCACATTCTACTCTATGCCTTGATGCCTCTTTGCAAGAAGGCATTTCACTGGGAGAACCTCTTGATTGGAGGGAAACTAAAGTGTTCTCTCAACTATGGGTAGCATTTGCATACTTGGCTAAGGAGGGATTCTTGGAAAAATCCAGCACAATGCAGAGAATCTCTCATGAATTCAGAAGAGAAGCGAGCAATTTCTTGAAAGGGGCATTGCTATCTCCCACTCAGTTATCTGCTATGAGAGAGGAGAAATCAGAAGCTTATGATGGCATGAGCATGGGAATACATGGCAACTCCATAATTTTGGGACAGCCCATGATATCTTCATTCACAAGGAATATTTTTGAACATGGCAAGGGAATGTTAACCCTCTTGCATGCATGGGCCAAAATGAGGAAGTATTGGAAGACAAGGAATTTCCGAGGGGAAGTTGATTTCCATCTGCTTCAATCGTGTCTTGAGCAAGATCAGCTACAAATTAGGCATCAAAGGGGAGATTATGATGCTACAACATGTGGTTTTGACATCAAGAATGTCAAAGAGGAGAGTCATGACATGACAAGGGCTGCATTTTAGACCTCTAAAGTGTTGTCATTCTTGGGAAGCCTGGATCCTTATTGGGATTCCCAACTCATGATGGAATACTCCAAGGACCTTTTCACATGTGGGGTTCTTGATGGGGAAGTAGTGGATGAGAGGTTCAAGGTATTTGATGGAGTCATCTATTTCTATAATCTTATCCTTTTGGTTGGAGACTCCAAGCTCAAGGAGAGACTACTAGATGCAACCTATGAGATCCTGCTTTCCAAACCCACTGGTTTCATTAGAGCATATCATACTCTCTTGGGTGGATTCATATGGGAAGGTTTCAAGGAAGAGGTGCACTCTCATATGGAGAAGTGCATGAACTATTTGTTAGAGAGGGAGGAACATAGGTCTTGGGAGGAGCCATCACTCATACCTCCTTCCTCATTGAGTGTGAGAGGGGACTCATCCATGAGTTACCTCACTGATGTAAAATAAGTATATAGATGAATCTGTCCTTCTGAGTATTATGATGTATTTCCTATATGCTTATATTTTTCTAACACTCATTTGCAGAACATTTCTCCAAAAGGGGGCACTATTTATGATGGGTTTCATGGGCCACTCAAGGCCATGAACTATGTTGATGCATGTCATTCCTTGGAGGATATTGGAAAGCTACTATATTCTTCATGGTGTGATTCTTTTACACCAACTATGATGCACCTTTTCCAAGCATTCAGAAGGGATGGGGCAGCAAGCAAGTGTTGGGGGAGGCATTTGTTATCTCTTATTCTATGGCAACTAAGGGTAAAACTATGTTGGTTGCACATGAGGGAGCATCTTCCTTCTCCCTTATCATACATGGGAGCTAGCATGATTCCAATCATGATTCCATGTGTTGGGAATGTTCTTATTCTTGGGAACATGGTTGGAGGAGAGGCGCATTGGTGGGATGTGTCCCTGGGGAAAGGAGTTCCCCACTCTTTTGCACTACATGCTTGAATGGGAGCATGAGATACTGTATGGCCACTATGATAGTTAACTTGCCTCTTTGTAGAGTGATACATTTGTTTGAGAACATGCCTCTCATATGTATTGGGGAGGAGCTTTTCTATGGATTTCCAAGCTGGGAGATGATTCACTTCATTTGGACGATAGCATGGAGATGGGAGTCTTTCATGAATCATGAAATTCCCCATGATTGTCATCACTTATATCTTGAGAAGGCCATGGATCAGCAAGAAGGTTTCCATAAAAACCTTCCATTCTTTCATGATGAGAGCCATTGGGTTTACTCACCAAGGAACAACTTGCACATTGAGGAAGGACCATTGGAAGACAGAACTATTGCAGAAAATTCAGAGCAGTGGTGGAGACTATTGGATGGGGAGGCCACAAGAGAAGAAGGGGAGATTTTACAGCACCCTTGCAGTTGCTTGAGGACAAGCAAAATTTGGGAGGGGGAGACTGTAATATTCCTAAATTAGCTTATAGCTAATAGGAATATTAATTTTGCTTTTGGAATCTAGATGGATGAATAATTGGGCAAGGAAGCTCATAATTTTCTCAAGTATGAATAGAAATCCCTCATGGTGTGAAAAGGGATCATGAAATAACCAGATCAAGCATCCACATGTGTGAAAAATTTCTAAACTCTGTGGACAAGGTCAAGTTTGACCAAGTCAATAACATTTATTCTCAAAGAGTGGATCCTAAATAAGGACAACTCAATGTGAATGGAAATCAAGCTAACCAATTAAAATGAAGACACCTTGAGTGTGGAATAGGTTGATCACTTGACCAAGTCAACCATGACCATATATACAACGCAGTCTAGATGCATTGAACCTCTTGGAGGGACAACAAAGTTCTAGAAGGAGGTTTTACATGTAAAAGAGGCTAAAATAATGAGGTGGTTTAGGGTTTTGACAAGACTCCACTATTATAAAAGGAGGAGGAGAGAAAAAAAAGAGGGTTGTTGAAGATTATTATTTTCTGAAGGTATTGTTTGCTTAGACATCCCTTGTTGGGTCTTCTTGTTCAGGAATCCCGCCTCCTTCCTTGAGCAGCTCTTGGAGGAGACTTGTGCTATATTTTCCACTATCAGGCTTGGGCCAAACTTCACCTTACATCTACAGAGCTGCTCCTATTGAGGGTTGAGTTTTCCTTGTGAGTTGTAGTAAGTGAAGCACTAGATCTGCCTAGATCTAGACTTTTCTAGTGCCTCTTCTCAGTGAGTGTGTCTTTTAACCTCTTGGAAGAGTGCATTAGCTAATTCAGCTTCAGATCCAGACCTTGGCATTAGTCCAAAGAATTCTCAGAGTATACAACATTTTTTCTCTCCCTGGACAACATTATTTGGGTATTTGTAGCTGTAGGGTGTTTTGTCTGCATTTTGGAGGAGAGATCTCCAGTGTTAGGATTATTCCTCTCACTGAGGTGATCCATGGATTGGCCATCCAATCCATGTTAGTTTCAGATATGATATTATGTCCTATTGTATGCTTCAGAAATTTATGTATATTTCTACAGATTTGCAACCTTAGATCTCAGATCTACTCTTTGTGCTTCATGTTTTGCAGAAAACCCCAAGGGGAATGTATAGATGAGAATTTATTATACACAGATCTGCATTAGATCTAAATTTTTAAGTACAGTTCTTCTATAGATTTGAAGATTAATAAAATACTACTTCATCCCCTAAAAAATAACACTGTCATGGTTATGAAGTCTTTTCTTATGGTTGTAGCACCTCATTTCTAAGGATTTTTCCTATGTAGTCTCATTCTTTCTCTTGTACAATGTATGGGATGTAATGTAAATTTTATTTATTGTTATAAATATGATTTCTAAACCTCCATATCAGCCTCCTAATGTGCTTCAGTGGATCTGTGTTATTTCTGAAGCAGTCCTTTGCATATTGCTGCAACCCCTCTCTTTGGGTGATTTTTAGCTAGACTAGTGTATGGGAGATCTGTTTAACCCCCATAGTCTGATTTTTTTTTGCTCTCCTTTTGGATTTAGATATTATATGAGATGATATAAGGGATCCAGGATCTGCAAATTCATTTCTATGCACAAAATTCTCAGTAGTGCGTTATTTCAGCAGGCTTGCTGAGCTGTCTTGATTTTGGGATATTACACCCTATTTCAGGAAAATCTATCCCTCTCCTCCATGTACCTCATGTGGGACCAAAAATATTGGATCTCCTCTCAAAGACCTACCACATCCTCCCCATCCTATTAGGGTGCAGGCATACACCCATACCAGTTGGACCACATGTGTCACTCAGGGGAAAGCCCATATCAAGGTTACGCCTGAAGTCCATATCGACATAAGGGAACTCTAGGATAATTTAATTGTTGGAAAAGAACCACCATCCATCATATTTCTCTAGTAGCATCACATCTCTCCACCACGAGCTCATGACATCAAAGCTTCCCATCACCTAATTTGTGGCTCTCTGGGAGACATTGGGTCCAGGAGGATGATTGGTCAAACAAAAGTAAACCTCTGATAGAAGAAGCTGCACATGATGGTCCCATAGCCAAAATATTATAGCTCCCTATGCAAAACATGGGTAAATTGAGTAGTCAGTCCTTCGTGCACCACTCTAGCTCAGTCAAAAAATGTGTTGGAAAAAAAATGCTCCAACACTCCAACTATACCCGTATAATGTAGTGAGAGTAAAAAGTAACATAGATTCAAATTATAATATTCGCCACTGCTCTTGCCACAAAACAATGAATAGATTTAGTCCATATTCCCCCAACATCAAATGGATCTGGCCCACTCCACTGATTGGCCTAGTCTTCCAATTAGAACCCATCGCAAGGGGGATTTTCCACTAAAAACTTCCCCATGAGGCATTAACTTGATCATGGAATAAATATGGATATTTATTGATATTGATAAGTCAGACCCATGGATTTCAAATATTGAGATTCAACAAGATGATGAGCTTAGTGAAAAGATTCGCCTTCACTAAGTGGGCTCGTAGGCTATTTTTGGCGCAAGTCTATTTTTAGACATGGTGATCATATTTCAGAAGTTACAGGATGCTATTTGTGGATGGTTGATCAAGTTGGAAAAATAGATGGAATTATATTTTTAGAATATTGGGTGAAGTCTATTTATAGATCATTGATCTAAAAATAGAAGTGTTGATTATTATTAGCTCTTAATAGTAATCCGACAATAAACTGCAACTTATTCTCTTGGAGCACTTAATTTCAGTGCACAGATTTGGAAAATCAGTGGGCTGAAGGAATTATGCAATTCCTAGGGTTTACTGGTGGTTCATGCATGGAGGACTCAGTTAGAACTAAAGTGGCAAAGTTATGACAGAGTTGGAAGAGTAGTTCATGGAGTTGTATTCAGTTTAACTCAGTTAGACTCAGTTGATCTTGTTGTATATAGTCTAATTGAATGATACACTAGTGACAGTGGAGTGAATTAATTCACAAATAATAACTCATTAATCAACTGAAAAATACAACAGTTAACTACAGTGCATGTCAGTTCCAGTGGAGACCTAGTGGAGAGATAGGTGAAAGGGAAAGATGGACAATCTGTTGTGACTATAGTGATGCATTGATTGCACCACACACACATTGGAGTTTCCAATGAGGATTGTGCAGTCAAGGAAAGGGTAATTCGAATTCATTCAGAGCTATTCTTCATCAGGGATTGCACAATGGGGGTAAGCTAGTAGGAGGGCAGAGATCGATGAATGGATTTGAGGATTTCTTCTATGTTAGTGTGGGACGATTGATTGTACTGAGAGCTTGATGTACTAAGATTTGTATGATAGTTTTACATGATTTCCATGATACATAATATATGATAGTTTGGGTTTTCAGCTTCAGGCGTTCCCGTTAAACAACTGTGTTATGTGCAATTGTTTTTATTTATGCTTCACATGTGTTTGCAATTAATTTTCCGCAAAAGATTAACAGTGGAATGATTATGTATTTTGCAAGAAGTTAAATATTTTGAGATAAGAGGAATATGGATGTATGCATGCTTAGTGTATACTAATTTATACAAGGTATCATAGAAGTGTTAATTCTTGAAGATTGCAATTGTGAAGTTATGTTGAGTTTGTGCTAGTGGACAATTCGAGTTTGCTACAGAAGATTCTTGGTGCAGAAGTTGAGTATACATTGAAATTTATTTCAATGGGTTGCGATTAGAGTATGCCCTTGATGGGAGCTCGAATTAAATAGCCTAGAAGGATAGTATGGAGGCGGTGATGGAGGATAATGGACTGAAGGAGTTCATCGAGAGCAATGTTCCTAAGCCAGGATCTAGCGATGCTGCATTACTTGATGCATCGCAAAAGAAGACAACAAAGACAATAATAATTCTGTTGGAAGGTGTGAAGGACCATATTGTGTCCAGAATTCATGAGAAAGACACTCCATTCTTAATGTGGAAGGCTTTGATAGATTTTTTCCAAAGCAGAAGCGACCAGAGGAAGTTGGCGCTTAAAGACAAGCTCAGAAAAATAAAATTGGAGAAGGGCGACAGTATTCAAAAATATCTCATGAAGTTTTCCCACTGCAAGGATGAACTGGGAAGTGTGGGGGTTACTATTGATGATGAAGAATTGGTGAGCTTGGTTCTCCTTGGGCTTCCGAAGAGTTGGATTAGCTGCGAAGACTCTGTCAATGGAAGGGAGAAATTGCTAGGATGGGAGTGACTTTGGTCGGATCTTGTGCAGGAGGAGATAAGGCAGGGTACCAGGGATGGCTCTTCATTGAAGAATGAAGATGAAGAAAATTTCTCTTTGGTTGCCAAAGCAAGGAAGGGGAAAGGGAATAAATTTCCTTCAAAATCCGAAGCTAAAGGCAAGAAGCAGGATTTGTCCAAAGTGAAGTGTTTTCACTGTCACGGACATGGGCATTTCACCACTAACTGCTCACAGAAGAAGAAGAAAAAGAAGGTTGTTGGAGCTGCAGCTAGAGAGGCCTTAGCCTCGCAATTTGAGATTGATTTCTCTTTGATCTCATTCTTGGTTTCAAGTTGTATGGGATCGGTGTGGTATCTTGATAGTGGTGCATCTTTTCATATGACGGGAGACAAGGAGTTGTTTAGTGAATTGGAGGAGAAGGACCTCCAGATGCATATAGAGATGGGCGACGATGGTCGATACAGTGCCACCGACATTGGGACCATTACCTTTTAGGGGGAGTACGGTAATCCATTCTTGTTGAAGGATGTTATGCATGTTCCAGTTCTGAAGAAGAACTTGGTCTCGGTCGCAATGCTGGAAGACAAAGGCTATGGTGTTGTTTTCAGTGAGGGAAAATCCTTCCTTCAACATAAAACAATGAGTCAAACCAAGAAGATAGGGATTCGAGTTAAGAATATCTACAAGTTGGAGGTAGATGGCTGCACTGCAATGGTGGGGAAAGTAGAAGAAGTGGTTAGCCGGGATGAGGGAGAATTATGGCACAGGATATTGGGCCATCTTCACCATGGTGCTTTGAAGATTTTGAAGAAGATTTCTACTGGACTTCCCAAGGGTACTCTTGCACAGTCATATTAGTGCAAGGGATGTATTATGGGTAAGTTTGTGAAGACTAAATTTCATGAGAAGGAGAATCGTGCTTCGGTGATCCTGGAGAGAATTCACATAGACATGTGTGGACCTTTCTCAGTTTCTTCAATAGTAATACACAGGTATTATGTTATATTTTTTGATGAATATTATTGTAGATGTTGGATCTTCTTCATGCAAAAGAAGAGAAAAATGTTCTCAAAGTTCTGTGAGTTCAAAGAATTGGTGGAGAAGGAGTCAGGGAAGCAAGTGAAAGCTCTATGGAGTGATAATGGTGGTGAATACATCTCAGGTGAATTCAAAGATTTCTGTAGCAAAGAAGGAATTTGAATAGAACTCATAGCGCCTCATAACCCATAGCAGAATGGGATCACGGAGAGGAAGAACAGAACGATCGTGGGTATTGCATGAGCGATGCTGCATGACCAGGGCCTACTGATGTACTTGTGGGTGGAAGCATGCAACACTACGGTTTATGTGCAAAACCGTTTCCCTCATAGAGTACTTGGCATGAGTACACCTAAAGAAGTTTTTACTGGTAAGAAGCCTGATATTTCTCATTTGAAGATTTTTGGCTCATCTGTTTACATTCATGTGACAAAGGACGCTAGGAACAAGCTGGAGCCAACTGCAGAAGTTGGGATATTTGTGGGGTACATAGAAACACCCCATAATTATCGTGTGTATTTTCCAGATAGTCGGATGACTGTGGTGCGATGGGATATAAAACTCAATGAGGTGAAAGCCATGAAGTTGTCACTTGAGAGGGAACTACACTTGCATGCAAAGGAGGAACTTCTTGTTCCCAAAGATGAGCCTCTAGATGTGGATCAGCCACAGGAGGAGATTCATGGAGATTAAGAGACAAGGTAGAAAGCAGACCATAGATGCTGAGAGACTGAAGCTTGATGCGGCATAGAATGTAGGAGTCCCTACATCACAGCGTAGACAGAGACAGTCACTTGACCGATTTACTGGATACATGGATCTTATGAGCAAGTGTATCATGATAGAGCCATATACTTTTGAAGAAGTAGTGTAGGAGCCCACATGGGTAGATGCCATGGTGGAGGATTATGACTCCATTGTCAAAAACAATGCTTGGGAGATTGTTCCAAGGCCAGTGGGAAAAACAGTTGTAGGATCAAGATGGATCTACAAGGTAAAACAAGATGTTGATGGGAGCATCGAGAAGTATAAGGCAAGAGTTTTTTCCCGGGGCTTATCATAGATTGAGGGGATTGACTATGAAGAAACCTTTTCACCTATCGCACGGTATTCTTCCATACAGACCATCCTTTCTCTCTCAGTGCAAATGGGTTGGCACATTCATCAGATGAATGTGAAGACTGTGTTCCTTAATGGGATCATTAAGGAAGAGGTGTACATTGAGCAACCTGAAGGATTTGAGATCTTCAGCAGCAAGTCATATGTGTGCAGGCTCAAAAGAGCGATGTATGGGCTGAAGCAAGCACCACGTGCTTGGTACACTTGGATCGACAGATATTTCACTGGAATTGGTTTCACCAAGAGTGAGGTGGATGCAAACTTGTGCCAAATTGTGGTGGAGGTTAAGCTTTTAATCATTGTTATTTATGTTGATGATTTAATACTAACAGGTGATGAGAAGCTGATACACTCATGCAAGGTAGATCTTGCAAAGGAGTTTGAGATGAAGGATTTGGGCCTCCTTCATTATTTCCTTGGATTAGAAATATGGTAGCGGGAAGGTGAACTGTTTGTGTCTCAATGCAAGTATGCCCGGGAGATACTGGAGAAGTTTCACATGCAAGGCTGCAAGCCTATCGACACTCCTCTTCCAGGAAATTGGAGGAAAGAGGATGCTACATCGATAGAGGTAGTGGATGCCACTGTTTATCGACAGTTGGTGGGTTGGCTCATGTATTTAGTCAATACAAGACTGGACATATGCTATGCGGTGAACCAACTTTCACAAGCGATGGTTAAGCCTACCAAACTCTTTTGGAAGGTGGGCAAGCATGTCCTGAGGTATCTCAGGGGCACATCTGAGTATGGTTTATGGTACAAACAGGTGGATGAGGTGAAGTTGCATGGCTTCATGGATGCAGATTGGGCAGGCAGCCCAGTAGAAAGAAAGAACACATCAGGAGGGATTTTCAGTATCAGATCTACGTCAGTTTCTTGGTACAACAGGAAACAAAGATCTGTGGCACTCAATTCAACAGAAGCATAATACATGGCAGCAAGTCAAGCTGCATGTGAGGCTATATAGATGAGCCAGATCCTGGTTGGTTTGTTCGGTTCACATTTAGATCCTACAGTGATACATTGTGATAATCAGAGTTTCATTAAACTCTCGGTTAATCCTGTGTTTCATGATATATCTAAACATATTGATATATGGTATCATCATATCAGAGATTGCGTGCAGCGGAAGATCATGTTGCTTCAGTACATTCCTATGAAAGATCAGGATGCAGATATTCTGACGAAGGCGCTTATCAAGAGAAAATTTGAATATCGTAGAGGTAGGATCGGGGTAAAGGATAATCCCTATCTTTTTGAGAGGGAGTGTTGAGATTCAAAAATATGACGAGCTTAGTGAAAAGAGTCGCCTTCACTAAGTAGGCCCACATGCTATTTTTGGCGCAAGTCTATTTCTAGACTGTCTATTTTTAGACATGGTGATCATATTTCAGAAGTTGCAGGATGTTATTTGTGGATGGTTGATCAAGTTGGAAAAATAGATGAAATTATATTTTTATAATATTGGGCAAAGTCTATTTACAGATCATCAATCTAAAAATATAAGTGTCGATTATTATTAGCTCTTAATAATAATCCGACAATAAACTACAACTTATTCTCTTGGAGCACTTAATTTAAGTGCATAGGTTTGGAAAATTAGTGGGCTAAAGGAATTACAAAATTCCTAGGGTTTACTAGTGGTTCATGCATGGAGGACTCATTTAGAACTGAAGTGGCAAAGTTATGATATAGTTGGAAGAGTAGTTCATGGAGTTGTATTCAGTTTAATTTAGTTAGACTCAGTTGAGATAGTTGTATCTAGTAACTCAATGATACACTAGTGAGAGTGGAGTGAATTAATTAGTTAATTAATTCACAAACAATAAATCATTAATCAATTGAACAATACAACAATTAACTAAAGTGCATTTCAGTTCCAGTGGAGACCTAGTGGCGAGATAGGTGAAAGGGCAAGATGTACTATATGTTGTAACTGTAGTGATGCATTGATTGCACCACACACAAATTGGAGTTGCCAATGAGGATTGAACAGTCAAGGCAAGGGTAATTCGAATTCATTCATAGATATTCTTCAACAGGGATTGCGCAGTGGAGGCAGGCTAGTAGGAGGGCAGAGATCGGTGCATGGATTTGCAGATTTCTTCTATGTTAGTGTGGGACGATTGATTGTACTGAGAGCTTGATGTACTAAGCTTTGTATGAGAATGTTACATGATATCCATGATATATAATATATGATAGTTGGGGTTTTTAGCTTCAGGATTTCCCGTTAAACAACTGTGTTATGTGCGATTGGTTTTATTTATGCTTCACATGTGTTTGCAATTAATTTTCTGCAAAAGATTAACAGTGGAATGATTTTGTATTTTGCAAGAAGTTAAATATTGTGAGATCAGGGGAATCTGGATGTATGCATGCTTAGTGTATACTAATTTGTACATCAAACACCTCCAAATAAAATTTCATCATCGAATCACAAATTGTAGGAACTCATCCTGTGATTGAATTAAGTGTTTTGACAAAATTTCAACAACACCCATTTGGCTAGTGTAGCTTAGGCATATGCATCGATTTCTAAAATGATATGTAGAGGCATTTAATCCTTCTCTCTCCACACCACCATCCTTTGAGGTCAAGCTTAGTTTGGTTAGTCTCAGAAGAAAAAAGAAGGAAAAAAAAACCCAATTTTTTATCACTAGGTGACCCTTGCAGTTGTTTGCTACACAATCATGAGGGATATTGTAGTTTCATCTTTCATAGTAATGACCATCCTCACAAATATCATTAGATAACCCACAAAGACACTTTGATGATACTTGTTCCATTTTTCTTTGCATATGAGATACAATCATGGCTTTATCATACCATCACGGCTATGAAGTCCTTTCCCACAATAACCCTTACAATTGTTAGCTAGTTTCCCATGAGGGTTAGAGATTTTTGACCTAAAAGGTCCATACATCCCACTCCTCTGTGAACAATAGTACAAATGGGGCCAAAATTTGACAGATATTATTCGGATATGCGACTTATTGGCGTCGACTATGTGACACATTGGTTTTTATCAAATCATTGCTGGAATTCGATCGAGCCTTTTAGTTACCGTTGGATATGTGATGGTAAAAATGTTGATTATTTGACACACAAAAAGGCCTAAATGGTCATTATAAAACCAAAGTTTATAATTTGGATTTGTGAGGCTACAAATCGTCGAATATCTGACATATATAACATCATATATCCAGAAATTTGTGCACTTGTTCGCAGTCGGATATTCGACACAAAGATCATTTTGTCCAATGAAAAAAACTGAAGTTTATGCATCAGATAATTGATGACATAATTAATTAAGTGAAAATAGTGTTTTCACTCTGACGATTTCAAATTGACGGTGAATTGTTGGATATATGACGAAAGAGAGTTTTGTTCGACGAGAGTGTTGCCACTCTGATTCTTTGAAGCCAACAGTGAATCATTGGATATGTGAAAGATAAGAGTTCTCTTTGATAGGAATGTTATGGTATTGACACTTCCTTTTGTTGATTTGGTCATCGAGTATTCGATGAATATTTCGACCGGCAGTCGTCGAATATTCGACAAACTTCTTCTGACGTCGAATATTCAACAGATATATGTGTTTAATTTTTTTTTATAATACACAGTACTATTTTGAAAAATATAAGAATTACATCACACATATAATCCTTCATTATTGATCACCCAAAGTTGAATCTAGAGGAGTCCACTAGCTGCAAGTTTTGTCAAAAAAAAAATTTCATGTTTCCTATTATATCTACATTATACCATGGTGAAACCCTAGCTCCTTAATTGTAACTTATATAAATTTTGCTAGATGACATTTAGGGACATTTTTATTCATTTTTTATTGAACTTGGACATGCTTCTAGAAGTGAAAATTTTTACTTTCTTAGTTACAACCCTCATAGATATGTATGCCAAATGCGGTAGTATAAAGAATTCCTACCAAATGTTTGACAAAATGTATGAAAAAAAGTGGTGGTATGGAGTGAAATGATTAGGGGCTATGGAGTACATGGTCATGGTCACGATTTTATTTCCCTATTTTCACAAATGAAACTTTTAGTCCCAAAACAAAACCACATCACCTTCACTTATGTTTTATCAACATGTAGTCATGCAATTTTAGTAGAAGAAGGTTGGAACTATTTTCATTCCATGAAACAATATATAGCATCACACCTCAGGTGATGAAATATGCATGCATGGTTGACCTTCTTATCCATGCAATCCATTTAGATGAGGCACTTGAATTCATCAAAAGGATGTCAACAGAAAATGATGTTGTTGTCTTGGGAGAATTACTCGATGCTTGCAAAATCCACTGTAATATAGAGCTTGGAGAACATGTCGTTGAACATATTTTGAACTGGAAACCTAAGGATGTTGGATATTATTATTGTTGCAAAAAATATATGTAGTTGTTGGAAGGTGGACTAACATGGAAAAGATAAGGTTATTGATAAAGACATGGGTATGAAAAATATTGTAGGATGTAGTGTGATTAAACTAAACAATAGGTTACATGGATTCCTTTAAGGGGACACATATCATCCTCAATCTGAGAAAATTTATGCAACATTGTGAACCTTAACTGTGTAGATGGAGTATTTAGGGTATATACCTAATGCACATTTTTTTTCTTCATGATGTTGACGAGGAGGAAAAGAAACCTTTTTATTCATAGAAAAAAGTTGGAAATTTATTTTGGCCTTATCAACACATGCCCTAGGACAACTATCTAGATCACAAATAACCTTTGTATTTGTGGAGACTTCCACAATGCCACCAAGTTCATCTCGAGGATTGTCAAGCGAGAAATTTTTATGAGGGATGCAATTAATTTTCATCATTTTAAGGATGGAATGCATTCTTGTGGGGATTACTGGTAATGGTAGGCCATGTATAATTGTTTATGTTGTCAGTATAATTTAGTGTATGAAGAACAAGGGTGTATAAATTTAGTAATGTAAGAGGTATTTATTAGACATATATGGTGAGACACTATGTGGGATGTTAGTATGTTTTGAAGGCATGAAACTTAAAATTTATTTTAACAACACAAGGAAAGTATATTCAGTAAAAGTGATTTGGAAAATATCTAAAGATTGGTTGGGAAAATCATGAGACCAATTCAGCCAAGTTTGTGAGAAACCTTGCACGATGGAAATCACTTTTTTATTGTTCAACATGTTATTCTTGTAAATATCCATAGAATTAACACTAGTAGAATGGATAATGAGTGAATTTAAGCATGCTTATTTCTATTTATTAAGTTACATTGGCCTCTTCAAAGATCTTGAAGAAACCGATTCTTCCCTTCAGATCTGGACTTCATAAAAAAAAGGTAACTCAAAGTGAAAACCCAAATTATCCAAATTTCCACACCGAATGTTCCACTTCATGATTCTATTTACAAGTAAACACTTAAAAGGTCTAAAATGTGGTCCCCACATCCCATTCAATAATCCAATTGTAAAGAAATAAGCATAGATGTGGAGGTGACATGAGATTAGGGAAAAATTTAAGGAGAATTTATCTTAAAGTTTATAAGCCTTGGTGAATCCCACTAGATAATAATATGAAATTTGTAAAATGTTTGGAGATATTTTTGTAAAAATATTCAAATTTCTAATAATTTTATATAGTCTCTGTATAATTTTTTGGCAGTTTTTAGGGTAATGTAATTTCATACTATAAATTTTTAGCAAATCATTTTAAGAAAAAATGGAACTTAGCAAATTTTTTTTGGAAAAAGTATGGAATATTAGCCCACTTGCGAATATTAGCCCCTAAAATTTTCCCTGCATGAGATCCAAACATCTCAAACTTCCGTCATCTAGATCTAATCTTCATCGATAGTTTTGGACACAAGAAATTGTAGATATTTAAATTCCCAAATACTTTTTTTTTGTATAGGATATTTGGGTCAAGTACTTAGATATTATCTTAAACGGGAAACCCCATATAATTTTTTTTTGGATCTATTTAGTAATATAATAAAGGACTTACAAAGGTTACAAAAAGGAATAATCATACGTTTGGGTTTTGTCTAGTGATGTGAGAGGCTATGCATGCTTGAGGAGTTTTCAATCATTTTCATCAACCTAAGGATTTGTTGACTCCACAATGGGAAAGTTGGGTGCTCTTCAAATGAGGGCTTGGATGAACATATACTAGTTCAAATGGGGTAGAATATCATATTTTTTAAATACATCTCCTATGAATGAAGGCTGAGTATAGTTTATGTTTATCAATTCAGACTCTTATAACAACTAGAAACCAACCACACAAATAAATTATAGAGACCATAAATGTTCTATACTTCCTTCTATAATCCATAAATGGAATGATTTCCAAGGAAAAAAAGGGGTTAAACATGAGTTTTTATCCCATCGCGGGCTCATTAAACTACTGGTTTTCCATACTTTGGATAAGTTGCAGCACATATTCTTTTGGATTGATTTTCAGCTTATATGCTTTTCCTCTCTTTCCTATCGACATCAAGAGACTAAATAATCACCTAGTTCTGCGTAAACTATAATAGGCTCTATGTCTATATCTATCCATAGTGTTTCCCATGCATCACCCCTCGAAGAATGTTCTTATTCCAGATACATATTTTGATTTTTTTGCTTCACATTTCATTCATGGTACCCCAAGGGTGGTTCTAGTCAATCTAATAAGAATTCATTCATGCAAAGGAATTCCACAAGATAACATTCTAAGACATATGTGATAGCCATCTAAATCTATATATTTCTTTACAACTTTCCAATATTTTGTTTCATCTTTAAGTTCATTCTTAATTTTTTTATGTAGAATTTATTACAATCTTAATAAAGAAATCTTTTGGAACCTATCCATACGTAAGAAATGCGATCAAACATCTTGAAAGGGATATTGTGTTTGGCTTATAACTCGTTCCACAAATTTTAAAGGAGTTTAAACTTGGGTAACGAATATAATTTTCATCTCTTTTACATGGAAATCCTCTGTTAACCAGAAAATTTCCTTTAACTTCATAGCCATTATATAAAATAAAACACTAAATGAGAAAGGGGTAGGCCTTTGAAATATAATTACTTAAATTTTTTCCTTCAAATAATTTTTTTGGGAATTGTGAAGCTAAATTTTTGTTGATTCAAACTCAAAGTCATTTTTGTAAGAGACCCTTCTTGGGTTCCTTAAGGTCAAGAAAGGAAAAAAAAATTGTGTCTAAATATATCCTCCACAAAATCAGTTCCTTCTCCCAAAATGATAACCATTTATCCTTCAAAATTGACCTCCAAACAAAATATAATAAAGTCGGCCTTCATTACAAGCCTACAAGTCAAGTTCAAGTCAAAGTGTTCATGTCAGATCAAATGCACAATGAAAAATAAGTATAAATATCCTACTATCTCACCATTTGAAAGAGAGAATTGAAGCATTCATTCAAGAAGTAAGAGAAATTATTATAGGAATGAGAAATGGAGAGGAAGCATAGAATCTTAGGAGACAGTTATAGAGAGGAAGACATAATGTGAATTGCAAAAAAAATGATAGGGAGGCCGAAGTTACTTGTTACAAATATGATTACAAAAAGGGTCGTGATTGTTGCAGAAGGAAGGCCGAGATTTTTGAAGCAGGAAGGCCAATATTTTTGAAGTATGAGGGATGATACTATTTCAAAAGGAGGGTCAAAATTTTGATGTTGAAACAAAAGAAGCTAAGAACCGTGATTTTAGAGACAATTGCAAGAGGAACTAGTGTTGTGATTGGAGTAATTATGTTTCTTTGGTCAAAGGGTCAAGTGTGTCTCAACCTGATTTAATATACTAGAGAAAGAGTTGACTGGGTTTTATCCTCCATTGGGGTTTTGCCCTAGCTTTTGGATTACGTACTATGTTCTTGTCTTTGTGATATTCATGTTGGAATTTATTTGATGAAAGGAACACTAACGTAATGAAAATATAATTTCACAAGTAAATTTCAAGATAAGAGAAATAAAATTGAAGAATCTAACTGACATAATGCTCTAGATTTATCAACAAAGGAGAGGTATTGGACCTAATTTGAGTCATACAAGTAATTTGGTCTCTTTAATAAGTTTGAGGAAAATTTAGAGTGAGAAATAGGCGAAGGATAAAAAGGAGAGGAATAATGTGTATTTTCTTTTCTTGTGCATCAATTCTTTGTTTGGAAATCTTGCATATATGGGAAGAAAGTTATCTATGTTCATATTTTAAGCTAGAGAGGAGCAAAATACTGAGTTATAGAGAGAATAATTGTTGTTTGGGTGGATGGTCTATGACTTGGTGAGTTGCCTTGATCAAAGGTCTTGGATGTATTCCTTGAATTTCTATAAGAAGAAAAGTTTTTTTTGTTTTTCCCCTATGGATGGGTGTTTACTTGGTCTGGCCTGCCTATTTCTGGTGTTCTTGTTTTCATTGTGATCTTATTTATTGTAATTGTCTTGATGATGAAAACAAAATAATAATGATGATGATGAACTAACATTATATCACAAGAATTGTCAATATAACAAGAGAAAAAATTATAAAAGAAACCCTAACCTATTTTTTCTCAACATCTATGGTCTTGAAAGATTTACAATGTAGAAATAAAAAATTTCTTGAAATCAAATGTAACAAAAAAATAAATCATGTTCCTAGTAACTAAATTCTTGGTGGGATAAAGTTGAGCAGTACTTCGATGAGTTTTTTTCATGTATATGACTCCAACTGTAGTTAATATTTCAAATCCAAATTTGTGAATGAAAGTACCTGCAAAAAAAGGAAGGATGAGAAGTTAGATCTGATAGATGACTAATAAAATAGAAGAAAAATAATATCAGTGCCTTATGCCCAATTAATAGAGTAAGAGTTTCTCCTAATGCATTGAATGAAAAATGACAGTTGATGGTCTCTCACTCAAATAAAAACACAGTTTTAAAAGAAAGACAAATATTACATGAATTTGTTTCATGGAAAAGTTTGTTATTTCTTATAAAACTTTATGTAACTCCCACTCGGCCAAGAAATAGAAGAAAAATATCAAACAAATTTTGTTGTCTCGCCTAAACCCTTACCATTTTGAGTTATTTTCTTCAGATAGTTATTCCACTTCAACATCTATATTGAAAGTTGTTGTCCTACACATATTCATGAGAAAAATGAGGCAAACTTAGATTAAATTTAACAAAATATTAAATTTAATTTCATGAATAAATAATAATTATAAAGACTTGTGTGCATGAATACTTGAGTGAGCTCCTCTTGGTTTCGAGAATAAATTGTTGGAGTAGTTTAATCTTGGAGCAAACCTCCCTCCACTTGACAAAGAAACAATGAAATCAACATTGACTTTGTTGTTTCTCTATTTGATTGAGGGTGTTTTCCTTAAATATTATCCAAATCGTAATCTATTCTCTATTGAACATGGCCAACTATGTTAAGGTGGAAGATCTCATGGCCCCTCCCCCCGTCACATCACTCTCAATTCCCCAGTACCCAATCTATATACTATATAGGAAATACTTGAAAGTAAGATGTTAAGATACATGTTAGTCATCAGTATTTTTCACTTGTTGATGATGACTAGTTTTTAAAGCCAAGTTTTCTAGGAGCTGATCTCCAATTTGTCAAATTTTCCAGCTAGAAAACACCCATAAGCATTTTTTCCCTCCTACCTTTTAAAATAAACCCATGATGAGATAAAACCTAATTTTCAAGACCTATCTAGTCTCAGACATACAAACTTGTCCATCAGCTCCAAAGATAGTACTCCAAATCTGTCAAAAAAGTCTCCCCTAAGTTAGGTAGTGGCGCTTTAGGCATTCCTCCCTTGGAAAACTATCCTAAAGCCAAAAGAACCCCTATCTAATATCAACCAGTCATATATAACCTTCCTATTCTGCAAATAAATCTTGATAAACCCTTAAGTCGCGCCACTAACAAACCTTGATTTCTCAACAGTGCATATGCCATAGGTCAAACTGATATTAGGTGGAATTACAATGTTTCAATGTCTTTTTCAAAAGCAGAAGTGTACCCTGAGTGTTCCAGAATACATTATTAAAATTAACATGAGAAGAAAACTGCTTCTCATGTGGTTTTGAGCCTGGGATGCAAGTACTGGGAAGAGAGGCATTTCAATGAGCTCCCGCAAACACAGTCAAAGGTTAGTGACTCATGACTAACAAATAATACTCTGTAAATACTGGTCAGGTGGCTTCTGATGTCTGAATATGCATAAGGGTATTTTAACAATAATATTACATATCTCAGAGAGTTCCCCTCATGGAATATTGTCAAATTTTCACTTTTATTTACTTAACTGTGAATAGACACTACAAGGAAAGATGACACTGCTTGAAAGCAGATGAAATGGAATCACTGTGTTAAACCTCCTCCAAGCATGAATAGGTAGTGAAAGGAAAGATGACACTATTTGAAAGCAGATGAAATGGCATCACTGTGTAAAACCTCCTCCAAACATGAGCAGAGGGTTGGGTCACTTATTATAAAACCTCCTTCATTTAACAAGCAGGGGGTTTGGCAATGTGATAAAGGCCTCCTTCATTTAATAAGCAGAGGGCCAAGAACAGAGGTATGGCCTCGTTTAAAGGGCACAAAGCTAACAATGATGCAAGCTGCCTAAAGCTTGTTTAACACCTTGTCTCTAATAGATGAAAACCACTAACACAGCAGTAGTGTCTCAAAGATTGATTATAGGGTTTCACTGATTGAAGGGCAGAGTTTAAGTGAAGTGGGAAACAATTGAAGGCTTATGAACAGAAATTTTTTTTTAAGCAGATGGCCAAGCAGTGATATTATGATAATCAAAGAGGTTTGGTTTTTCTTCTATCAGAGATCTCCTTCAAAGGTAATTTGAAGCTAAAGTGAACAAAGCTTGGACAGGTTCATCAATATGTGTAAAAAGGATATGGAAATTGTTTTAAATTCAGAGACAACACTCAAAGCAAATGAAACATACTACTGTCATAAAAAAAGACCTTGTTATGAAGCATGTGAAAAATCCATTGCTGTCGCATATGATTGTAGGAAGGGTCTTAAAAGATTTCCTTTTTTGTAAGAAGATGTTCGTCAAACCTAGGAGAATGCGACTAGGGTTTCACCCACATTCAAAGGGAAATATCATTCAAAGGGTGCATCTACAATCATTTATATGGTTTTGATTAGGGTTTCCTCTAAAAAACAGATATGAACAAAGGAAACAAGTTTCCTCCCGTAATGAGAAACAGTGGAAAAGATTTTGGCTCTAAAAAAAAAGTTTATTTACTTCAAAAAAGGGAGTCATGACTATGAGAGAAGTTTTCACACCACTTTTTCATTAACTTGAGCAAAGATGAGTCTCTGTTATGTTTTTAAAATTAGTGCTTCATGTTTTGTTTAAAACCAAAAAGCCTTTTCAAAAGGCCTCCAAACCCTCACAAAGAAACTTCAAAGGGTGGTCGGATTTTTCGACTTTAAAGGGAGTAATTGACCGTTGCAAAGTTTCACTTGTGAAATTCAAAGCAACCAAACAACAATCCCGTGGATGCTCACTGGAGAAACGAGGAGCTTCGAGAAAATTCCAGATTTTTTAAGGCTTAAAACTTGTGCGGCGCGCTTGGGAAAGAAAATACACATGCTTTCTATTGTTGCGTGGCGCGCCTGTAGCATCAATCGACCACTGCTCGACGGCCGACCCGACACCTTTCCACTGCGCGACGTTCTTTCTAGTAAACATGCTGCTCACTCCTTGTGCCTTCTAACAAGCTCTAAAGCTGCTCAAGAAATCAACCAAGGCCCTTGGGCTTTTCTTCGAGGTATTTTTCATCACTTCATGGAAATTTGAATTTTGAATGAGTATTTTGTTATAAGGAGAAATAGTTCTTTTGAAAGCATTTCATCTTCCAAAAACCATGAGATAAACAATGGATTTAACGAACAATTTTTCATATAGAGAGCACAAGACAAAAACAGTGATTGGAGAGTAGGGTGTTTGAGAAAAATCCAAGGTTTTTGTTGGTATGGTTGCCCAATATTAGTATAGTGATAGGTGAAGTGTTTTTATCAGTCGTAAAGGGCCTTAAGCTGCCTTTAAGAATAGTGATAGCTCACAGCTGTTACAAGGAGCAGACTTGGTTAAAAAACTCAGAGGATAAAATAGTAAATGCAAAAGGATGATTGATAGATCAATTTAAAAAATCTTTTGGTGTTATTAAAAAGACAAAACCATACACAAATTTGCTAGACAGAAATACAAAGAAAAGATCCCAAAGTTGGCTGGAAAGTGTCCTAACATTGTTAAAACAAGAGCAGAATTTGTCTAAAACTCAATGGGGAAAAAACACTGTTTATAAGGTGGAAGCTTGATCATTATAAAGTGTCTTCTCTATGTTATGAAATAGAAAAATCTGTACAACCTCCATAATTCAAAAAACAGAGTGTGTTGAAAGATTTTTCAAAGTCAGTGGAGGGTGTTTTTGTCTACCTTTGTAAGGAAACAGTGAATAGAAAAAGGGTACTGATTGAAGCGAAAGGTGTTCTAATCAAAACAAGATTTACTTTCTTCACTAGTAAACCACAAGCATATCTTTTCAGAGTTATTTTCCCAAGCACAGTGATAAGTTGATTTTATGTTATTTTGACAAATACTTGTTGATTGGCATCAAAGAGGACAAACAGTGACTTATAAGGAGGACAGAGGTGTGGTTAAGAAAAAAATTTCAAGGGCCATTTGAGACAACTTGTTTTTGCAAAGAGCATTCAAAACAAAAATGCCTCCCAGACAAGACAGTAGAAGTGGCCTTCACAGGAGGTTTGAGCCTGTTTTAATTGAAGAGGTAAATGCTCATCCATCAGTCCTGTTTAACTTTCATGAGGTTGGGTGTCTAGAGTTTTGTAAAAGGGTGCAGGAGGTGAAACGTTATTCCCCTTTGACACATCTTTGTGCTTTGAGATTTCAAGAGAAACATTTTCAGCTTGGGGGCTTGGATTTCAAGTTATCTCTAGGGTCCATTTCCAAGGCCACCAAAATACCTTATGTCAGAGAGAAGTGGTTTAAACAAAGCCACCTAGACTTAGAACAATACAAACCTTTTCTAAAGCCCGAGCATAGATATACGTGTCCATCCATCTTTCCCTTCTCATATCTGTTGAATAGTTATGCCCCCCTCATGAAGATAATCATGAAATACTTCACTTGCGAGGGAATATTCTCCCGAGTCTATGCTTACCATGTCCGATTGCTCATGCATTTCACAAGAGCCAAATTGTTAAATCTCCCTTTCTTCCTCCATAGAAGTATTGAAAAAATGGCCTCCACTGTTCAGAAAAAACCTCCTTCTCAGCAGACAGCCTGCCTCTTCCATCACTCCCTCATCAAGGTTAGCATCCTTCATCAGCTTGAGAAGAAGGAAATCTCTTGGGATACTTTCATTGCACATCCAGATTTCGCCACTGTTCCTTCATTCCATACATCTCCTTCACCTTCCACCCACCACCCTTCGCCTTCTTCAAGCAAGCTCATTCCCAACAAGCTCAAATTTCCCATTGAACAAGAAAAAGAGCATGATGAGGAAGAAGAGCATGATGATGATGAAGAGCAACATGATGAGGAGGAGGAAGAGCACAATGAATAAGGGCATCAAAGTGAAAAAGAGCACAGTAAGGAAGAGCAGCAAGGGGAGGAAGAGCAAGGGGATGAAGAGCATGGTGAAGAAGAGCATGACGATGAGCAGCAACATGAGTATGAGAAAAAAACATGATGATGAATAGCAGCAAGATAAAGAACAAAAACATGATGAAGAGGTGCAACACAGTGAGGAAAGGCAGCCTCATGAAGAAAAACACAGTGATGAAGAGAAGCGCCATGAACAAACTCAAAAAAGTGGCAAGAATGATGAGGAAAGTAACAAGGGAAAAGAGCCAATAGAGCATGTGCTAGCTACCTCTCCTAGGCAAGGGGCCATGCTTTATTCTCCAAAAGTGGCCAAGCCCCGGGCATCAAGGAAAAGTGTGCCTAAAACTATAACTCCAAATGTTACTAGGGCCCTCCGAAGCAAGGGGAAATTTCCCAAGAAGTCCATTGTCAAATTACCCAAGAGGAGGAAGACCAAGAAGGCTACCCTAAGCAAAGTAAAGGAGAAAGAAGAAAGCAGCCATGAAAAGGAGAGGGTCTTCGACATCATTCAAATCCAAAGTGATGATAGCGACAATGAGGCCGGAATCCTAGAGACTCTCTTGCTCAATAGAGAAAGCCAACTTGATGCTTTGAGGACAAATCTAAAAAGGGCTATAAACTTCAATCACTTTTTGCAAATTCAAAATAAACAAATGAGTGCCCACATGAAAGTATATGAGACCCGGGCCATCAAATACAAAAAAGAGGCCTCCAAGGTGCAAGTTAAATTGGAAGAACTCATGGGTGAGTTCAAGGACAACGAAGATGAAGATCAGCCTAGGAGAAAGAGGCCAAGAACCATGGGACTTAGAAAAGCCCTTGAGAAACAAAAGGAGGAAGAAGTTGCCCTTCTCCAATCTACTCCTCTCACTACATTGATCACCTAAGAGATAGAGAACAATCGAGAAGAATGGCTTGAGAGGGTGAATGATCACTTAGAAAAGAAGATGGATAAGGCAAATAGAGATTTGGACCTTCAATGGAGGATGACCAGGCACTATAAGAAGCTCAATCAATTTGCCCGGTGGAAATTGAAGGCCACACAGGAAAAACTCATGGAAGCACAAAGGAGGCGCCCGGCACCAAAAATGAAGAAAGACACCTAAAAGCTAAAAATTTTGGCCTCATCTTCACGTCATGTTTCTGAAAGCCCTTGAGGGTCATGCTCACCAAAATTGGGCGAAATTCAACAAGTTTTGGTTTTTTGTCATTTTTAGGTTTTTGGCTAAAAACTCATGGGCATCGCCATTTCTGTTTGGGGCATCCTCAAAGGATGAAAATGGTATCATTGGATGCCATAATTTTAGGGGAATATACTCAGTGATTTTCAGATCATTTGAATATGATTTTCTCCCCCAAAATGGTGAAAGACACTCACTTTTTCCACACTCTACCCCGTTTATCAGCAAGGTCTATTTTTTGGTTTTTTACACACAGGTTATTTTTTTATGGAATTTATTTGGTTATTTTGGAGAAAACTAAGAATTTTCAGAAAATAGACATTTAGAGCTTTCTAACGAGTCATCACGGGCCTCATTTGGACATCAGGAAGGCCTCCAAAAGTTGCTGACAAGTCAGAGGACTTTCTACTGGTATATTTCTTAAGTATTTTTGTAAAAAATGAACCTTTCTAAAGTGACTTTTCCTCATGTGCGTTTAGCTATTTTTGTGCATGATTAGTTATGAAAAGTCAATATATTTTCCTTTTTTAGAATTTTTGAGATATTTTATTAGATATTTTGTGCCTTGGGCTTTGCAAAGCCTCAAGGACAAAATCATATATTTTGGATAGGCCAATGAGATTGCAAGTTGAACTAGGAGGTTTTCCTCACTTTGGCCTATATATTCCAAAGAATTTCATTGTAAATGAGGCTAAAATTGATGAATAGAAGCAATATATGGTTATACAAGCTTGGAAGAAACACTTGTCTCATGCATTGGATAGTTTCTTGAATGTTTTTGGATGATGAAGGAGGTCTGTTGTTGGATTCCATGACTTGGTAAAATGGTATAGTGTCCCTCTCTGTTTTGCTTCTTAGTTTTCATTCATATTTCCATGTTCTTGCTTGCTATAAGACAGTAGAGAATAGATTTGAGACATGCCCTTGGAGGCACCTCAAATTTCTTGTTTCTTTATAGCTTCTATGTTTTCTTCCTTCTTAGTCATATCAAAGAATCCTTGATTTCTCTTTGATAACTGAAGAATATTGTTTTCTTGTTTCATTTATGGTTTTATGCATGCTAAGTATGATTCACGGTATGCCCTACTTACTCATGGCTAGTCATAGCTCCACCTCTAAAACCTTTCTTTGATTGATTAGATTGTCATTTGTTGAACCAAGGAGGTCTTGTACTGATCTTGCCCTTTGCCTAAAACTATGCAATCTTGCTTCAAAGTGCCCAATAGCTTGAAATACTATGCTTAGGCGTTTCCTCATAGTGATTTGAGTTGTTTTTTTGTCTTAAATGTATTTCCCCAAAGTCTGATAGCCATTTCCTAAAGTTAGAGAGTCATATATCTCTATGCATGTCTTGAATGTTTATTTCTATGAATTGATCAGTTTATAGTTACATTTCTCATTATTAATGGTTAGCCCTACCATGTTTATGTCAGCTATTAAAATATTTATGTTTAAAATCCTTTGTTATTCACAAATTTAGTGTCCATCTCACTCCATTTTACCCAAAGATCCATTTTACCTTGAATCAAATCAGCCCTTCAACAACCTTGTATAACCATCTGAAAGCTTTCTTGACCTTTTCGACCCCATAGCCGAGTTGATCTAACATATTTTTACCTATCTTAGTATTTGATCAGTTCATCCCTCACAACCTAAAAAACAAAAACCTACTTCACAACTAGCCTAAAATCAAGAACACAATAAGCAAAGACACAAATATCCCTTACACAAATAGAGAGAGCCCTCTCTGAGTCCAAGAAGGCTAGGTCCTTGGG
Source organism: Pinus albicaulis (assembly GCA_034641835.2). Taxonomy (NCBI): domain Eukaryota; kingdom Viridiplantae; phylum Streptophyta; class Pinopsida; order Pinales; family Pinaceae; genus Pinus; species Pinus albicaulis. The sequence goes on along the minus strand of CM076580.1, from coordinate 1,014,596,736 downwards.
CTCCAAAGACTGGTTTGATGTTACACTGTCATTTGGCTTGCCAATCAGCCAAATCACGGGACACTAACAATACATAAAAAAACAAATAGCAAACATTCGTTCATAAATCCAAAAAAAAAAATTCATCTCAACAAATTTTGTCATAAAAAAATATGTTTACATAATATGAAACAATGTCATGTACATAAAGAGATATATAGAAATTAGTCGTTAACACATAACATTCATTCATTCATTCATTAATCATAGACATAAAATACTTCATCTCAAAAAATTGTATCATCAGAAATATGTTTTCATAATATGGTACATGATGTTTCTAATGATATAACTATCACAATCATTTATCTTTATTTTTCTTTATTTTTGATGGCTTGGTCATGTGCTCATGACGTTGTCAAGGCTATTGCAAGAGGGGTGGATCTATATATTGGTTTCATTTTCTAATCTATATTAGTATAACAAAAATTTAACATATATTAGTTTTAAGTTCACAATATTTTGTGATTATGATGACAATTTAAGTCCACATGAGTGTAATGTCCATATGGGATGTATAAATTGTTCTTTGCACATTTCCCATCAATGATTATAACCTTGAATGGATAGCACTGGTCTATCATCACCATCTCAAAATGACCCAACAGATGAAAATTTACCATGTGTGTAATCAACACTTCACACTATCTGATCATAGACGACCCCTTCTACAGATTATATGCATGAATTTTTGGCAGACCATCCCCTCTACCTAGCCTATCATTGATTGTGAGAAAAAGTGAACAAAGTCAAATTTATAAGTAGGGGATATTGTCAACAAATATTTGTCAATTGCATCGAGGCTTCACTCAATGAACATTTGACATATCACGTGCATTCATTGCATACTAAATAATACCCCTAATTTGAATACCTATTGGAAAATACCTCTAAAATTAACATTATTTAACCCCTTATCAATACAAACCCAATACACCTTCCAAATATAAAAAACCCTTAATTTCACTAGATATTGTAGGTGTCCATTTTTTCATTAGCTTTTTTTATACCCCTTTATATATTTTCATTAACTTTGAGCTCCATTTTTTATACTTTCCAATATAAAAACCCTTTACCCCCTATTATGTGCTCAATATATTATGCCATTTTCCCTCAACATATATCCCCCCATATGAACTCACGTGGTAGGGCATTTCTCCCCTAATGAATCCCTCATGGTCAATTGTCCTTTATTCACTTGTTGTCACAATCAATCATAGGGTAGTTATAGGGGATTTTCTTCCATAAATTCATGCATATAATCTGTAGAAAGGGTCATCCATAAGATAGTGTGAATTGATGATGATAGACATGGGAAATTTTCATCTATTGGGCCATTTTGAGATGATGATGGCAGACTAGTGCTAGCCCATTGAAGGTTATTATAATTAGTGGCATGCAATTTGGGAATGGCAATTCATACATCTGACTATGGAAATTACACACATATTTACTAAATTGTCATAAGAATCACAAATTGTTGTGATTAGGTATTGAAGCAGCAGTAGATAGCACCTAAATTAGGAGTGTGGTAGTTTATGGTGGAGTGTGGTAGGTATAAAAATTAGTAGATGGTTGACTTATCATGGGCACAAATTATGTAAAGCCTTAGTTTAACACGATAATATGATTATAGGATTTTGTTGTTTATAATGGAGTTAATTTACTTATACCATGAATTTATAAACTATATGGTATTCTACACCCTCCTTGTAGGAAAAAAAATATCTTTACATAATATAAAACAAAATTGTTCTAATTTTTTGCAATGGTAAAATCACATTTTTTTATTAAGATATTATAAAGTTACATGTGCACATTGCATGATGTATTCAACCTCTCATTCAAAAATGTGGTACTAAAAAAAATGGGCTCTAAATAAACATGTTCAGTCATTTTTTATCAGCTTTCTTTCTCCTTTTTAACATGTAATTAGTCAGGATGTCTTGATCTTAGCCCCCTTCGGTTGTTGTGGTATCTAGTGTAATATGTCTTGCTGTTGACCTATTTCTACAAATATGCTGCTGTAAGTGGGGCCGATCATTAATAGCAATAAGAAATAAATGTTAAATTAATATTTATAGATACTATTATTACAACTTTTTTATTAATAAAAAGAGTGGTATATTGTTCTTTACTTTCTTCGGTAGTGGAGGGAAGAAAAATACTTTTAGATGTGGCCATATGTTCCTCCTCTTCTTTGGCCACATTTTATACATGCTATGGTGTAGAAACAAGAAAGGTTATAATTAATACACTATTTTCATTTACATATTTTTAATTATATTCCATACTATAAGTTTTTTATAAAAAATTAAATACCTCCAGTACCAATCTGAATATCAATATCAATATTAGGCACTCCACCATAAAATCAAGAAAATTAGGCACATTGCTTGCCTACTTTTTATAATTAAGAAAATTAATTTATGGCCAAAAATAACAACCAATAGATTGTACAATTAATTATTTATAAATGTTATTTGGTTCTTTTATTTTCCTGAGTGTTATGTTTGATGTTGGAAGACTATGAGGATGCCAATATTGTCCTTCATTCAACCATGAATTGATAGTTGTACTTGAAAGTAAGTTGTAGGTATTCCTTCATGGGAGTGTATTTTAATTGTACCTCCTGCAATTTTGCATTAGAACTTTAATTTTTCTTCTTCTGTGATATTAAACTAAAATTGTTAACAATTTATAATTTGGATGAAATTTTTTTTTTTTGTAGTTGCAAATTTTTAGGCTAGTTTCGAGTAACCATCCAGGACAAGAATATGCTCCCCATGTTTGTCTATTATAGCGCGTGTGGCTTTGGAATTATCTGGGAGCCTATATTTAAAAAATTGAAAAACTTAATTGGATATCGCAATGATGATAAATCATCATAATTATATTATTAAACGTGCCTCATACATTCCTGGTTTGGGTGGAGTTTTCCCTTCTTTTTGAATTTCATTCTCTTATGCATATACCACGAGTGATCTCCACTACATCTTTGGAATCGATGGGGGGTGCTCTCCCGGCCAAGTTGTTTCCAATTGAGACGTATATTGGTCCTGAAAATATTTTAAATGTAGACCTGACTTTGAGGTAACTCTAGCTTTGTTGAAGGTACCATCACGAAGCAGGAGAACCATCCTATTAATAAGTTCTTATTTTAATTTGGAACTTTGGGATTTCCAGTTTGTGTGAATGGTCAGCCAAAATATTTCCATGGATATGTCATATAAACACCTATAAAATACATCATTTCCCACAAAACGATATTATCATTAGTTTAAAATAATCACAGACTATATGTTAATTTAATTTAGGTTGTGATTAATATCTAAACCACTTCTTAGATACTTGGAAGTTTCTCTATTTTCATAGGGACATTGTCATCATCTTCAAAAAACATGATCAATAGTGATCCCTTGATAGTAGCATGAGAAGATCTAGGAAATCTCATTTCAAATTATTCAATTCTGTCATGCTCTACATCCACAACATCATGTGTAGATCCTGATGTATGTTGATAAAGGGGTGTAGATCCTGCTGTGGGTGGTTGAGTGGTTGTACCAGTATCAATTATTAGTGACTCACTCAGAGGCGGAGCATCAGTGCTGCTACCAATAATGGCCCAACCCATAGTCATAGCATGAGGATCAAACTCTGCCAAAAACTCGTGTAAAATAAGGAGTGTTTTTAATAAAGGATGAGATAGATAAATCATAATCAAATAATTGTGATAATTATATGAGTTCTCACCCCATATCGATGAACTTGTTGCAGCAAGGTTTTTCTACTGCCTTTTATTTCATTTGTTTGAAGCTCAATCATAAATAAAGAAATAAGTTCCTTGGTTTCTTTGAATTTAAGCTTCCTTATTTCTTGTATTGGATCAATGGACAAAAAAAATGTGTCAACAGTAAGCTCTTCCTCACGAGCATATGTGGAATTCTATAAAGCTAGTGCCTTCCCCTTATCACCCTATTTATCAAATAAGTGTAATTTGCAATTCATCCACAATTAATCATCATTATATTAATAAGAAAACCACTATTGAAATATGTCTTAATTTATATAGAAACTTCACGTAGTAAATGGAATCAGAACATACAATAGACATTGCTTACAATTTGGGTAAAATTGAATACATACCATCCCCATAATAGAAATATTTGTATTTATTCTATTAAAATTGTCATCAATGAGAAACTATTCCCTTGTAGCTATTGATTTAATGGCAGATATGAATACATGATTTCCTTCATGTCTTGAATATGAAATTGGGTTGCTTATTTGTGGTGACTGGTTGTGTACTATTTATAAACCCTCCAATATTCCCTGTTTCATTTGGCCTTCCATCAATATACATAGTTGCACCTTTATTTTCATCAGTCTTTCAGTTGTATACAATTTTATGAGACTCCAAATCTTCACATAATTTTTGTATATTTGACTAGTCATACGCAATAATTGTAGTTGTAATAAGGTCCGACATAATCCATCAATTCAATTAATCCTCTGTAACATGCCTTTATGCCATCCATGGAAAATAGCCCCAAACCATGTAATGACGATGCAGTAATGTGGTATATCCTTTCATTGAAAAAATAATAAATGTTTATTTGAGGAAGATCCTTGGGTGCCCATTGTTTCACTAGATGTTTGTACCTCAAGGGAGCCTTGATGTCATCTATTCTCTCATTATCATAAGAACATGATCCCCATTTAATGAGAAAAATTTCCATGCGTCTATGGAATTTTCTTCTAATATTTTAACCTATTGTTGATCTTTGTTTGCTAGATAACGTAGCAGATGTTTGGTTAATTTCTGCTATCCTACCTAAAATTTCGTCACTTAACAAAGATAGATCTGACAAATACCTATTTGGTTGAGTGTGTTATAAAATGAGAGAAACTGTTAGAAAGTGTCATAAGATATGTTAAGAAATGTCTGGACGAAACCAAAAGAAAATTACATTAGTACAAGTGAGCTATAAGGAAGTTCTTCTCATTTAAATTATTTAAGTAATATTTAAAAAATTAAGAACTTGAGAACCTATTCATCCTAACCAATGAAATGATCACTTGATAACTTGAGAAATAAAAATAATATAATAGCAGATGGGTGTGGAACCATGAGTAATTTGAACGATTTGGCACATTGAGGTGTTAGAGGACTTTGAGAGGAACTAGAGGAAATGAAAATCATTGAAATCCAAGTTGTCTATGATGAGATTTTCATTTTTCTATATGGTTTTTGGGTTACACGTGATTTGTTCAAGTCAACTTGTGTTATTCTATGAATTTTCAATTGCACGACATCATATTAGATGAAGCCCTTGATAAGTATATAAATTAGAGTGAGGACAAGCCTCATTCTCACTAACCCAAGTGCAATTCATCATAAGTGGAGAGTATATAAAGTATTCGTGGCCTAAAGGAGTCTTGTCAAGAGTACGAGGTAGTTTTGGGTCTATGTTGTCTCTATTCTAGAATTATTCTCCCAATCTCGATATCTCTCTTTGGAAATAGCTTCTATAGGAGAAATATAGACACATAAAAATACATTTTCTGGGCCTTTTTGATGCAATTGTAATAAATAAATCTCAACATAAATAGTCTTGCCACTACCAGTTGGTGCTGCAACTAAAACATTATCATATGAGTTATAAAGAACTACAAATACCCGAGTTTGAATAGGATTGAAGTATCTAAACTATTTATATAGTTCTTCATATGAAATATTTCTTAATGCAGACACATGAAGTGGATGTAAGTCTATAAATTCAGTTGGAGGTGGGTATTTCTATGGAAAAACAAGATGTGTAAATGAAACTGGTAGTATTTTCCATGACCCAAATCACTTATAAGATACAACACGAATAAAGTACTGGGGAGGAAGAGGTTCATGGTGTTGAAGAATGTAACTAGTGTTAATATTCATTATTATATTTGTGAAAATACAGAAAACTAATTTTTTATTGTAAAATAAATTTGACTTATTAATGCATGGGTTTCATCTTGGTTCATTAGTAAACAATCCAAATCCTCGATTATAGGCTTCTATGATTATATATTGATTCATTATCATTATTATTATATGATATACCCTTCTTGGGATATTTTTGTCAAAAAATAAAAATATTTTCTCATCCTCCAGCAAGTAATCTTCCTAATCCTTCAATTCAGCCTCAAAGAATTTAACAAGTCAGCCTAAAGGAACTTGAGATGTCAGCCTTATGCCGAAAATATGAACCACCATAAATACACAAGTGAATTCGTCCAATTCAAGGGTAAAAATAAATTTGATCTATAGTGCAGAAGAAAGAAGAAAAGTAACATAAAATCCTATCATATGCCAAAAAGGGAAGAAAGCCAAGTGAAGGACTAAAGCTAGTAATTCTCTATCAAAAGGTGCAATTTTTTTTGGAGTATTACAGGGTCGAAAAATATAGGAGACCAAAAATTGCAGGAAAGATGAAGAAATAAATTGAAACTCTAATCTTGATGCTTATCAGTTTGACTTGGTTATGGAATTTTGACTTAGTGGGGTAAAGGTTGATTTAGTTATCTCTCATCTAACACTCTTGCAATGCAGTTAATCTTTATGTGCCTATAATTTAGCATGATAAAGTAGAATTTTTAAAAATCGTAATGGAGTTAACGGATTAAGATTTTCATTCAAATTAATTTGTAGCAAGAGACTTTAACACCAAACTTCATCACTATGAGTCAAGTGGGGGGAGGTGAGGGGGGATGTTTTTGGATCCAGTCATATAGAGAATGGATAACCAATTTCATTGCTTGATTTAGTGAATATCTTGGTTTGAAAAATGGAAACTTACATGGACCAATAGATGTTTCATCCCTAGACACATTAAGCTAGATCAATTACTGGTATATATTTCCTTCACAAAAAGTAACATCTCTCTTTCTTCTAAAATTATATCTTATGTTGGATCGGATCACTGAAAGATCACCCTTTCTATAATTAAACAAGATGATTATGTTCCTCTCTTTTTTCATTTCAATAATTTTTATCTCTAATCCCCCTCATTATTCACCTTATTTCTTGAGTTTGTATCAAGTGGGTGGTTGGTTCATTGGTGCACATCTAGGAACAAAATCTTAAAAATACGAATCTCACTCTAAAGGTTGGGATGAGGGATTGATATTAGTTAGTAAGAAAATATATCAGCTACCTCAAATATAGAATAGGCGGAACTCAATGGCTCATGGAGTAGGAATAATTCAGTCCTTCTTTAATGATTGAAGAAAAATATACCTTCTAGTGCTACAAATATAAGATGAGGGAAGAATAATAAAGATAGAGGTAAAATTCCAAGAGTTTGTGGCTTTAATGAAGGGATATAAACACTATTTTTTTTCACAAATAAGCTTAAGTACAATACTAGTGTGACAATGTCAAGGAAATGAACACTAATGAAGGAGAGAAACTACGTGTAAATAAAAAATAAAATAAGTAGCATATAACCCATCTGCTGCCATATATACTAAAACTAGGAGCCAAGATAGATTGAGTACAAGTATTATACAAGAAAATAATACATGTATTATAAGAAACAAAGATATATCTTTTCTAATGTAGGTTATATCGGAAGAGGAAATCTTGGACATAATCAATCATTTTGAATTGGATAAGGTATCAAGTCTAGATGAATTCAAAATTCATTTTTGAAACTATTTTTGGAATATTACTATGTTTGAGTTGGTGTGGATGGTTTGAATTCTTCAATATGTTCATCATTCCTTACACCTAAGAGAAGGGAAAACTTAGTATTTCCTAAGTATAGTCCCAAAAGAGGTAATTCCATCATCCTTTATACATTCAAGATGATATCATAGTGAAATGTGTCTCAGAAGGTTATGTCTAAAATAATTTTTAATATATCAAAAATAATACTCCCTAAGATTATCTTAGAAAACATAGGTGGTTTTGTGAGGAAGATACAAATTATGGAAAATATCGTCCTTATAGATGAATATATCCCCTTTAGTAGGAATAATGAGGAAAAGTGGATGATCCTTAAGTTGAATGTGGAAAACATCTGTAATTTTGTCAAGCATAGCTTCATATTTTCATTCCTTTATAAATTTGGGTTTAATCCAGGTTTCATTTCTTAGATCTCGACGTGTATAAACAATTTATTGGTTTCTCCTGTATGAAATGGGTTCTCCTTTGGAGAATATTTAAGTAGATCCATGTGACTATTGATAACAACATGATGATCATATTATTTTGGAAAATATAAGTAATATAATAGAATCCAAATGAAATATGCTAATGTAGGGTAGAGTTGGCACTAATTGGAGGGAAAATACTTCAAACCTTGGGGAAAATTTCGAAGAGTTTAACTTGCATGAGCACTTGAAGGAACGAAAAAAATTCACGAATTTATATGGGTCTGAAGAATCCTTTAAATTCGCTAGTGGTTATACTATATGTGGAAGGAAGATAGAGAATATTTTAAGTGAAACATATAATTTTACTGAATGTAACTTTTTATCACGTTTCGATCTCTTAATGAAGTGAAAGAAGTTGATGTTTAGAAGCATCCAAATAATAATTGAAATTAAATTTAAAAAAAAAAACGGAAGAAAATGACTTAAACTTACCATTTTTGGTCTGTTAATCATTCCTTCACAACGTAGGTGGTGTCAGCTTATCCTTGGATGGATTTTCAAGTGGGATTGTGTAGCCTCCTATAAAAGGAAGTAGAAAAAAAGAAAATAAAGAAAAACCTCAAATTAAACTCCAATATTAATGAAAAATGTTAACCCAAATTAGATTAACTGAATGGAGTTTGAAATAATATCCAAGATAGATGAAAATTGCAGTAATGACCTGTAGTAGGGCGATGGTGGTAACATTTATTAGATGATGTATTAACTAATTTGTGTGGTGTCTAACACAATACATTCAAGCTATGTAATATGTCGATTGCATTGAACGTTGTGAAACTCAAGATTTTGTAATTAGCATTGATAGCCATCCCATTGAAAATATGATAGCAAGGAAGTGCATATCAAATATGAGATTAAATGGTAGTGAGCATTACTGGTATGACTCCTAAGCATGACCCTAGGTGAGTACTAAGCTTAATTCTCAGCAATTTGCATTAATGGAAAATTGGGTGGTCCATACTACTCACACTTTTAAGCAATTATAAGTGACGATGCCAAATTATTACTAAATATTTTGTTCTTTCATTTAGATTAAATCTTTTATTGGATTTTCTTTACATTTCAAATAATATTAGTAGAGTATTCTGAATATGCCAAGTCAAATTATTTTTTATAAATAATATCTCCTTGATATTTATGTTACAATTTTATCATATGTTTGTCAAATTCTTTGTGTAAGTCATATTTGAGCGTTCAAACCATCCCATACCATCAACGAATGTATCTACTATAACTATGTCAAATTTCAATGCATACAAGCACAAACTAAAAAAATTCAACATTGGCCCCTTTCACAGGTCACTCCATGTGGGGTCAATTAATTAAAGCATAATTTTAACTAATTGGTAAATGTTAAGTGGTGGAAATTTACCATGACCATATAACACTCTAATTCTTAAGTAGGCCACTACATCATGTGAACCATTCATTAACAATACCCTAAAATTCACTACATCAGCACCACAAGACTAAAAAATATCCAAGAGTATTAAGGCATATTAGTTCTTTACATTAAGTGAGGTTTAGATATTCATGCCTTCAATTTTTTATTTTTTCTTTTGCAAACATTATTTTTGTGTTATAAGAAATTTCACTACTACATTTCTAGTGTAACATTAATGTAGCTCCAATATTCAATCCATGTGGTGCCAACACAATTGACAAGGTAACTACCCATGATTTTACATGCCACCTCAACTATTGCTCATTGGTTCAATAAATTCCATGTCACAACCTAGAGGATAAACTCACCTAACCAAAGGATTGGTTGACTTTGGCTAGGTCCTTGCATGCCTTACCTGACGAAGATATAAAAAACACTGTAATGATCATATTCAATTGATACACATGAGGTCAATGATTAAACATTGCACCTCTTTATCACTTGAGCCCTTCTTATTTTGTATTAATATGTAATATTAACAATTCTAAATGATTAAGAAATCAACCAACCAAATGAAATTGAAAAAAAAAAGAGTATGATTTAAGATAATATGGAATAATCTATCTTTTGAGAGCCCTAATTACACAAATGTGGACATAAGTTAAACTCTTTTCTCAACTATCATATTTTTAAATTAAATATTCCTTTAATTATTATTAACAATATGTATGTAGCTTTAACCATAGGAAAGGGAAATACTTCCAGAAAATCACCATAAGTAATAGTAAAAACTATAAAAACTCAAAAATATTATTTGCATAGTGAGTTGCACATACACAAATCAACCCCCCAAAAGAAACTATCATAGAACTTAGTTAAAAGTAGTAATATGAACCGATAAAAAAGGGTTTCAAATGAAATAGGTATAGTACATACCTAGGGTAGGGAAGTCGAGCCACTAGAAGAATAAATGACAAGTGACTCTTCAAAATTTCAAATACCTTGGAAGAAAATACAATTTTTAGTAGTTGTTGACATCTATGGGTGGGACTCTACCACACTTTATTTCCAAAAAACTACTCGCGGTATTATCTATTATAACATAGTATGGATTGATACTATCTATTATAGTTTTCTCTTTCATGTCAAAGGTGAACGAAGGTAGGCTCGGGCTAGGGCATTTATAGAGGCAGGATTTCCTCTTGCAGCTCAAAGGCAGACTCAAGATAGGGCAATAATAATAATTAAAAAAATATTAGAAAAATAATTCAAAAATAATTTTATAAAATAATATTAATTCAAAACATATTACTAACTTATACAATTTTCAAAGCCCTTCCATATTTGTATATGAGTCTTCAAACTCTCCCATAATGAAAATGCGTGTATCTACTATAACCATGTCAAATTTTAATGCATACAAGCACAAATTAAAAAAATTTCAACGTTGGCCCCTTTCATAGGTCAATCTATGTGGGGTCAATTAATTAAACCATAATCTTAACTAATTGGTAAAAATTAAGTGGTGGATTGGTAATTAGGGATAGGCCCACAACAAGTAACAATAAGCTTGAAAGCAAGAGCATAAAAGAGACTTCTACTAACTTTTAACACCGAAACATTAATTTACTTCATTTTCTAAAAGCCATTATGAGACCCCCTTGTGGGAACTATGTTCATGGGAAGTCATGGGCCGACATTACTTCTTTTGTGTGGGCGTTACTTGCCAAGTCGGGCCGACCCACTAACTCCTCATACAAGCACCCTTGTCAAGTGAGCACCCTAGCATGGCCAACACACGATGCCCAACACGCTATGCCCCCATGGGCATCGGGAGCCCTGGATTTCCCATCACGTTACGCCCCCATGGGTTCCCAGGCACCCCTCCTTCATTCACTCATCAATGAAAACAAAATATTATAATTTGATAGTATCATGTTGCATAATAAATTGATTATAAACTGAATTTTAACACCCAAACATTACTTTAGTCAATTTTATAAAAATCATTATGAGACCCGTTGGTGGGAACTATGTTCATGGGTGGTCATGGGTCGACCCTACTTCTTTTATGTAGGAGCCCCTTTCCAAGTCAGGCCGACCCACCAACTCATCGCACGGGCACCCCTACTGGTGAAGGTCCTAGCGTGCATAGCTCACGATGCCTACAGGGGTGCCTAGGCACTCTGTCTTCATGTGGGTTTGTCTAGGGCGTGGGAATTCACCTTGATGTGCAAATCCATCAACGCAATATCATTTGTTAGTACATCCAAAACACATAATAAATCAATTATAAACTAACTTTTCATACCTAAACATTAATTTACTTAAATTTATAAAACTCAATATGAGACCCCTTTGTGGGAGCTCTTTTTGTGGGAAGTAATGGGTCGACATTACTTTTTTTTTGTGGGCACCCTTTTCCAAGTCGAGATGAACCGCCAACTTGTCACACATATGCCTCTGCAGGGCGGGTGCCCTGGCGTGCCCAACACGTGATGCCCCCATGGGTGTTGGGTACCTTGGTGTATCGATCACTCGACGCCACCATGGGCATGGGGTGCCTAACATGTGACACCCCCATGGTTTTCAGGTGCCTTCTGTGCCCATCATCGACGATCCCAGGGGCGCCCCGGGACCCTGCCTTCATTTGCTCATCAATGACAAAAAAATATTATAATTTTTTAGTACCATGTTGCATAATAAATCAATTGTAAACCAAATTTTAACACCCAAAAATTACCTTAGTCAATTTTCTAAAAATAATTATGAGACCTCTTGGTGGGAACTCTATTCATGGGTAGTCATGGGCTAGTCTTACTTATTTTATGTGGGAGCCCCTTGCCAAGTCGGATCGACCCACCAAATCATCACAGAGGTGCACCTACTAGGCAGGCATCTTGGCGTTCCTAGCTCGTGATGCCCAAAGGGCCACTCAGGAGCTCCACCTTCATGTGAGTGAGTCTAGGGTGCGATCATTCACCTTGTTATGCAAATCAGTCCACACAAATCACTAGATTATCAATGACAATAAAATATTATCATTTGTAGTACGTCGATGCCGCATAAGCAATAAATTATAAACTGACTTCATAAGGGGAATTTTGAGGTCTCAAATGGGCCTCCTAAGGAAATTATAAAATAATAGTGGAAATAATATAATAATATTAGATCACATCATCAAATTTTTAAGGGAAAAAAGGAAAAATTATTTTTTCAACTTGTATTTTCAACTTATCTCCTTATGGGTTTACTTAAATTTCAAGCGGAAACACTCGTTGGATGTAGAATTTGATTCCTAATCCAAGGATTTCCCATGCTTCATACCTTCGATGGACCCCACTACATGAAACATGAGAAATACATGAAAACCATGATTGCAATCATGTTTTTTCATGTATCTCTAATTTTTCATGTGGCGGGGTCCATCAAAAGTATGCGATATGGGTACTCCTTGGATTAGGAATTAAATTTTTCATGCAACAATTAATCCTGCTCAAAATTTGAGTAAAACCTTAGGGAGATAAGTTGAAAATACGAGTTAGAAAAAAGTTTTATTATTTTATTGTTTTTAATTTTTTTTACTTTTTTACTCTAAAAATGGTAAATCATCCCCCATGATTGACATCATCATATTGAATCCTATTTGTTATTATAAATTTTATTTTGGTTTTACATTTTTATTAGGAGGCCCATTTTAGACCTCAAAATTTCTGTAATGTTAACATCTTATTAATTTAGTCAATTTTTTAAAAATCATTATGAGACACCATGGTGGGAATTCAATTCATGGGAAGTCATGTTCCGACCTTAATTTGCATGTATTCCCAACCGCCGTGTCATCTGGTTCACTCGTCACCCAACTCGTTCGATATGTCTACTTAATGAACCATTAAAGTGAAAATTGGAAATTATGGTATAAACAAAAATGAGCTTCTCTTCATTTGAAGAATAATGTATTCTCTATATATCAAGGCCAACCGTGAAGGTGGAAGCTCATATGGCCCCTCCCCACCCTCATCACTCTCAACTCCCCATACCCAATATATATACTATAATATATTTGAAAGAAACACAGTAACATTCAAACATAAAAACTAGGAAAATAAAAATTTAAGGTGAACGAAAGAGAACAAACTAGTTGAAAACATATAAACACATACCTCGTACTTTTCAAAATTTTGATATCATTAATATTCTTCCTCATCCATATCATCATCTAACGTATATTCTAGTTCAGAATTCATGTACAAGGGCTCCACTATGTCAGCATCAATATCACCATCATCATCATCATGATCGTCTATCTCATCACCTGCAACATGTTCTTCTACATTTGGTTTTATTTGTTTGACACAATGTCAATATCATATATTTCATTCAAATTAGCACTGCCTAAATTAACATATATTCCTTGAACTTCTTCGACATCTTTTTCTAATAGTATATGAACCCCCTACTCCTCTACATCATCTTCTTCTTCAATTTCATCTTCTTCCACTACATTATACTTTATGGGCCTTCCTCTGGGATCATATCTACCAACCTAGTTTACCTGGAACATCTACATAAAATACCTATACACATTAGCTTGGAAGAACATATCTCTTTGATCCTAGATCAATATTCCTTGTATTAATCATAGTAAATCCGTTAGCATGCTCAATAACAGTTCTATCAAGGTCACACTCATGGAGTCATAGCCTAAATAATTTTACATTGACCATAAATATTTTGAAGTATTCAAAGTCACAATCAAGTATATCATGCAGATACCAATAATATCAATTCTCAAAGAGTTCTGGATATTTTTCACCTATAGAGGAAACATTGATAGCTTGAAATACTATAGTTATCCCACTATTAGAAGTTTTCATCTTTTTATCCAACCTTTTGATGTGAACTTTGTGGCCATTTCACCACATTTTGTTGTGTTGTTTCAACTAAAATACATTAAGCACATAAGAAATCCATTGTCAATTGATAAGCATGCATACTTATACTTGCAAATTTGAAAATTAAGAAAAAATCATGACGTATGCATAAATATAATTATAAAATAACTAAGTAGCATGGGTAAACATGCTTTCATGATAATATTTTAAAACATATTCTAAATAATTTTCCCTTCGTGTAAGATTGGTATCTCCACTACGTTGAGCTTATTTGGCTAATGAAGACACACCACACCATGATAACCTACCATCATTAGCTTGTTTTCATCGTTCAATCCACACCTTCATCCAAACTTTATTGTTCGTAATGTATAAATGAGTTGTATCCCACTCTCGATTGGTTCTATGAAAATAAAATAATTCATGTATATTATATTAGTTTCCATGTTATACCTTCATAATGATGGATTATGTAGGAAGTCTAAAAATTGAATAAGTACAACACACATAAAAACAAATAATTCAAATGTGCTATAAATCTCCACTATCTACTTAAATCTCACTTTTCTCATTCTACCTTTCCCCAATAGGTTCCCCCCTTC
Organism: Pinus albicaulis; assembly: GCA_034641835.2. Classification (NCBI taxonomy): domain Eukaryota; kingdom Viridiplantae; phylum Streptophyta; class Pinopsida; order Pinales; family Pinaceae; genus Pinus; species Pinus albicaulis. The sequence goes on along the minus strand of CM076580.1, from coordinate 1,014,581,617 downwards.
AAAATCGTCCATCATGGAGTTGATATCCCAAATTCGATCCAATACATTAATATTTTTTCTTACTGTAGGACTATATTGGAGAATATAAACCATGGTTTGATATAACATATATCCCTCTACCATAGAACCCTCAAGACATGCTCGTTGTCTGACCAAAGATTTCAATGATTTCAAGTGCCTCTCAACAATCCACATTGATCTTGTGTGCATAGGTCCACACATCTCAATATCCTAGATTTGGTGTAAGAGGTAGTGTTCTTGTGCATTGAAAAATGTCATAGGTAGATACTTTTTCATTTCGCACATTGGACGAGGAATTTATTTTCTCTAATACTTTATATATTCTTTATCGATTTCTTTAGATGACAATCATCTACAAATGAAGTAAGAAAATCACAGGTTTCGACAAAAAATTAATAATATATTACATGTTGACAAGAACAACACATGCAATGAAAATATGTGACACAACAACTTATTGAACAAATTACACTTTACACATAAATATCCTATTACCTCATGTATTTCCCAAGATCATTTATAACTTGTTTGACATTGTTGCAATTTTTTTTTGGGAGAGATCAAGGTAGAACATACTCTAACAAAAATAATGACTGATCATTATTTTTTCCCAAATTAGTAGAAAAAAAACACTAATTAACAAGATGTTTCACCCATGTATACAATATATATAAACAAAAATAATTAACTTAATAAACACATGTCAATCATGAATTTTTACCCCACATAATTCACCTATCTTTGTTAGGATATTCTTTATGTTTGAAGAAAATCCAGTTGGAAATTTAATTTTTTTCAATAACCTCTTTAACATGCTTGTTTTGCTACTTTTTCAATAAACATGGAAGGGTGCTTATATTTTGTTTGTCTCAATCTCTACGTGAATGAATCACACTTTGCAATGCATTTTTTGCCTCCTTAATGTCATTATAAATCTTGACAAATTTTTCTTTATCTTTCCTTCCATCTAAGATTCTCCACAAGGTCTTTTTTACATTCTTCTCAATGTGAATTGTATAAAACAAATGAAAAACTTATAGGTGCTCATAGTAGGGGAGTTTGTTAAATTGCTCACGATAAATTTTCGTTCCTCATGGAAGTTCCCAGTTATTAATGCCTTCACGACCTACAACGTGAATCATAGATAAAGATATTATAGCAAAAATATAACCTGTTAATTAGTACAGTGAAGAAAATTCCATAAAAATATAAAATAATCCAAACATATAATGTATATTGGTACATAGAAAATTTGATCCATACCTTGAGAGACTCTAATATATTGAAAATTCCATGCATGAGGTGTTATTCACTATGGTCTTACTCTAGTATCTTCCTTCCCATTGAAAAAATGTTTTTCAACATTTCGGTACCTATGGTTCTTAGAAAGGAAGTGCCTATACTAATCAAACACCTCCTTTCCTAAGTTTCTTGAATGACGAGATTTAATATTTTAGTACCACAAATCGGACAAGAAAATTTACCCTTTGTTTGAAAACCTGTAAGAGATGTAATAATTTTTATATCATTTATTTTAAGTATGTACAATGAAGGTCGAACTATTTAAAAAACACACTTGAAATGAACTTCATAAAATTAAACATTATTAAAGTGCAGGGTAACATTATAACATGCCATAGAAATGTGTTAGCCTTGGGGAATAATTAATTATCCATACAAGCATCGCATGGAATTCATATTCCCTTTGTGCAGCTAATGGTCTAGAGATATCATATATAATGACATCGTTCCATAACTCAACTAACTCATTGACTGAGATGCTTGATATATACATTCATATCTTTGACTTGGTACTTACCTAATTGATTGAACATACAATACATAATTACTACATATATATGAGTAAGTAAAAAATATTATAAGACATAATTTTCAGGCATATTGAACATATATGAGTAAATTAACAAAAAAATACAGGGCATAAGTATGAAACAAACAAGACAAATAAAATGTTATTGTGCTAATAAAAATTATTCTAAGAAAACTAATACCTCGAAAAATCATTGTCAACATTATGTGCTCCCTCTTTATTTAATGGCATGGAGGAAAGTTAGTGTTCATAAAAAAAATGGGCCACACCGAGCAAGTATATCTAGCCTCTCCAAATGGATTGACATCATCTGTTGCTAATGAAAACGTAGGATTATGAGGTTCTTCTTTACGCACTGGCCACTTTTCGTCTATATTCCTAAATGTAGATTCATATTCAAGAATGATCTAAGTTTATGCAGGAACACAACAGACTACAAATATAACCATAAATACAAATATGTAGTGGAAATAACACTTCATTTCATTAATATCAAAGAAATTAAATTTGTTTACAGACATAATGGAAATAAACTAGCTAGGGCACTGGTAGCTTATATCTAAGAATATATGTGGTGGTTACATGCCCCTAAAATGTGTTACAATTAGGATCGAGGGCCTATTTATTATCGAGAAACAACAGAAAACCCTAAACATCCAAAAACATAACCCTAGGAGATGAAGCACCAAAAATATGGGCCCCGTTTTGGTAAATTGGTACATCAACTTCCCGGGGACGTAATTTTGGCATACAATCTCTGTTTGATGTGCACAATAGCATGTTATAAAGATCTATCCGAGGAATAAAAAATTTTAATGTGAGAAACATCAAAGGAACTCCCCTGTTTCTCTAATTTTTCCCAAAAAACTTTGTTTAGGGCCTCAAAACGACTCCAGAAGTTCAAGACCCAAAAAATTGGTAAAAAAAATAAACTGTGCTACAATTAAGGAAACTGAAAAACCAAAAGAAACAATTGTGGGGCCCCAAGTGGAATAGGCGGGTGGCCACCAATATCCAACTGGATCATTCCTCCCCTTGTAGTAATCAAGGGTCCCCATTGTGTTGAGTTCCTCCATGAGATGAGGAAAATTCTGTTGAACTTGGTCCCTCGAGAACCACTTGCCTAGGCATAGGAGTTGGCCAACTTTGAAAACATGATACAGTCGGATCTTCTACTAGAAAGTGTTCATGATAAAATCTATGGTGGCATGTTCCATGCATTCTAAGTTTATCTCTGTTGGCGTGAGCTGTTTTGCAATGTCGGAGGTGTCTAGTAGAGGTGGGAAGTAGGGCCACAGGCGGTCCACATTGGACACTAGGTGCAGGCTAAGAAATGGTGGAATACTGAGCTTTAATTAATTGGCCCCTGCAACCTTGGTGATGGTGTACGAGCCATATTGGAGTGGCCTAAGCTTGTGGTGGGGTCTAGCGAGGTGCTCCTTCTACAAATGTAGCCACACCTTGTCGCCCACCTGGAATTTTTGTGGCACCTGATGTTGATCATGTTGTTGATTGTACTTAGCATTGGCTCTATCCAATATGCCATGAACCTGTTGGCATATGTGGTTAATGAGATCAATGAAGTTGTTTGATTTGTCAGCTTCAGCCTAGACATGAGCCGAATCAGCTTGAGTAGCCGCAAATGTCATGGCTATGTCAATGGGACATAGTGGCTGGAATCCCAAGCCCACCTAAAAGGGGTTGTGGTTGGTTGAGCTGTGGAGAGCCCAATTATAACTGTGTTTTACATAGGTAAGGATCTCATCACATGTGCATGGATGCATTGAATTGTACATGCGCAGAATGTGTAAGATCATCCTGTTGGCCATCAGTTTGGGGATCGAAAGTTGTGGACTTGGTGAGCTTGGTGTCCAGTATTGACCAGAGGCTGGACCAAAATGTTCTGAGGAACCTGCTATCCCGATTTGAGATGATAGTGTTGTGAAACCAGCTCCAAAAAGAGAAGAAAAGAGATATCAACGCCTTAGAAATAAGCCACTTCGAGGGGGAAACCTCCAATACATTACATGAATGAACAATTCTTGGATGATTCAAATTAAAAAACCTCCTTTCTATATATAGGAGTCCAAGGGGCCAGAATGTAATCCTAGTGGGGCCACAATGTAATCCTAGCCGACCTAACAATAATAATTTAAGGGCACAATAATAACAATATGGGGGTTAGAAGGGTACAATAGTAACAATAAGGGGGTTACACTAACAATAATAAGGGACTATACTAGTAATATAGGGACCTAACATGCCCCTCTCCTTCAAAAAAGTGTTGTCCTCAACACTTGGGTAGCTTTGGGTGCTTTTGTATAAAATTCTCATCCTCCCATGTAGAATCTTCAGTGGGTCAGTTCTTCCACTTGATGAGATAATCTGAAATTGATCAATTCTGTAGTTGTCGAGTTCTTATTTCCGTGACCACTTCGGGTTCCAATATGGTTTTTCCTTCCTCATCAAGTTCTGGCAATATTGTTTGAACTGGAAGATTTTCACCTATAACCTTCTTTAAGCATGAAACATGGAAAATTGAATGCACTCATGAAGAAGCAGGAATCTCCAATTTCTATGTCATAGTACCAATCTTTTGCAACACCTTGTAAGGACCATAGTACTTTAGCGATAATTTATTATCCTTCTTAGCTTTCTTGAGGGACATTTGTTTGTATGGCTGTAGTCATAAAAATACCCAATCTCCTACATCAAAACTTCTCTCACTGCGATGTTGATCTTCCTGTTGTTTCATTCGATTTTGTGCAAAATATAGATTGTCCTTTAAGAGTTGGAGAACTTCTTGTTGATGCTCGATGTGATCTTCCACTGCTTGAACCTTCGAATTTTATCTTAAAGATGATGTGATGGATGGTGGATGATATCCATAAAGTGCCATAAATGGCATCATTTTTTGTTTTAGTATGGAAGGAAGTGTTATACCACCATTCAGCTAGAGGCAACCACTTGACCCATTGTGTTTGTTTATCAGATACAAAACAACGAAGATATCCTTCCAAACATTTATTTACTATCTTAGTTTGACCATCGGATTGAGGATGATAAGATGAACTATGAGCTAATTGAGTACCCAAACAAGAAAATAACTCCGTCCAACAATTTCCAGTAAAAATGGGATCTCTGTCGCTCACAATAACTCGTGGGTTTACATGTAGCTTTTGAATTGTGTCCATAAATGTAGTAGCAACTGTACTTGCTTTAAATGCATGAGATAATGCACAAAAGTGTGCATACTTGGTAAGTCTATCAACTACCACCATGATGACATTCTTTCCTTCAGACTTAGGTAAACCTGTGATAAAATCCATTGAAATCTCCTCCCAATGTTGACTTGGAATGGATAAATGTTGTAGAAGACCCGAGGTATTAATTGTCTCAACTTTATTTTGCTGGAAAACCAAACATTCTGCCACAAACTTTTGAATATCAGATTTAAGGCCATTCGAAAAAAAATTCTTTCTTCACCCTGTGGCAAGTTTTTAAAAATCTTGAGTGTCCTCCTAAAGGAGAACTGTGCAATTCTAAAAGAGTCTTTTGTTTTAGTTGGGAATTCTTACAAAGAAATAAGCGATCTTTGTACCATAAGGAATCATTTTTCCAACTAAATGTATCAGATGTACTAGGATCTTGCTGCAACTTTTGAATGAGTATCCACACGTCTTCGTCCTTCTTCCATTCATCTTTTTCTTCGGTTATCCAATCTGGTTGGATAATAGAAATGGCACAAAGTAATGCTTCCACCTCTTCATTCTTTCTTGAGAGTGCATCTGCAACAACATTTAGCTTCCCTTTTTTGTATATTATTTCAAAGTCATAACCCAACATCTTTGTGACCCATTTTTGCTGCTCTTCTGAAGATGGTCTTTGTTCCAAAAATTATTTAAGACTATCATGACCAGTTTTTACCTTGAAGTGTCTTCCCATTAGGTAAGTTCTCCATTTCTTTAGTGCATGCAGTATTGCTAACATTTCCTTCTCATAAATAGGTTTTTGTAAATAATTTCCTTTGATTGGAAGACTTTCAAAAGCAATGGGTCTTCCTTCTTGCATTAAAACAACACCAATTCCATTTCCTGAGGCATCACATTCCACAATAAAGGTTTTTGTGAAGTCTGGCATAGCTAAGACTGGTGCTAAGCACATTGCCTCTTTAAGATGTTCAAAGGCCTTAGTTGCTTGAGGAGTCCATGAAAATGCATCTTTATTCAATAATGTTGTTAGAGGTGCTACTATTCTCCCATAATTCTTAAAAAACTTTCGATAATACCCTGTTAACCAAAGAAATCCTCGCAACTACTTTATGGTTGTGGGGACATTCCATTCCTTAATGGCTTTAATTTTGTTAGAGTTTACCTTAACACCCTCATGAGATACAATATGACCCAGATATTCCACCTCTTGTACTCCAAAGAAACATTTGGATGTTTTTCCGTATAATTGTTTCTCCTGTAATAGTTTGAGCACCCTGTCAACATGTTGAACATGATCCTTCCAAGACCTACTGTAGATTAGTATATCATAAAAAATACTAGCACAAATTTTCTAAGGAATGGTTTGAAAATGGAATTCATCAACCCTTCAAATTTAGAAGGTGCATTGGTAAGGCCAAAAGGCATGACCAAAAATTCATAATGACCCTCATGAGTTCGAAATGTTGTTTTCGGAATATCTTCAGTCTTCATTCTAATTTGATGATATCTTGAACGAAGATCCAATCTGGTAAAATAAATTGCTCCATGTAATTCATCCAATAATTCATCAATCACAGGAGTGGGAAATTTTTCTTTAATGGTGAGCTTATTGAGCTCCCTATAATCCGGACACATGTGCCATGATCCATCCTTCTTGTGTACCAATACTATCGGAGCAGAGAAAGAACTTTGACTAGGTTGAATTATACCTGCCTCTAACATTTCTGCAGTCATACGTTCAATTTCACTCTTTTGGAAATAAGGATATCTATAAGGCCTGATGTTTGGAGGAACACTTCCTAGAATCAAATGAATAGCATGATCATGATCACGAATTGGTGGGAGTACTTTTGGAGTTTCAAAAACCTTGGAATGATTGTCCAAGACTTTTTGGAGATCTGCAGAAATAGATGGTTTTGATGTTGGAACTTCTAGTGAGCATAATTGTGCAATTATGCCTCGTTTTTCTTTATTTAGAAGATTTTTCATGACATTAGAGCTTATTATCTTTCCCGGCTTCCCTGCAATACCCCGTAATTCGACTTCCTTTCCTTCTGCAAAAAATTTCAGGAAAAGTTCTTGAAAATTAAAAGCTACTGCCCCCAAAGATTGTAACCATTGTACTCCTAGTACAACATTAGCACCTTCTATAGGAATGGAAAGCGTTAGACTATTCAATACATATTCCCCGATGGTTAGCTTGATATTATGGCATTTTCCAGAGCAATTTATAGTTCCTCCATTTGCAACCATCACTTGACATTCTGGTGCTGGGTATAAGAAACAATTCAATTCCTTCGTTACCTTACAATGAATAAAATTATGGGTACTACCTGAATCTATCAACACTATTACCTTTTTCTTCTTGATATGTCCTTCTATCTTGAGATTTTTAGGAGTGGTAATTCCTGCCAATGCATTACACGATATGGTCGGACTCATTTCTTCCGCTTCTTGGATTGGTTCCTGGTGTATATCCTCTTCTTGTTCATTTTATTCTTCCTCTTCACAATCTATGTAAAATAATTTCTTTTCAGCACACTTATGACCTTTAGTGTATTTGTTATCACAACTGTAGCAAAGACCTTTTGCTCTTTTTTCTTCCAATTGTTGTGGTGTCAACCTTGTAGGTTGTGGAAATCTAGGAGTGGCAACACTTCCCTCTTTATAGAAGTGAGTGGTAGGCTTCCTTGTCGCCATAATTTTACATTCAATTTTTCTTGCCAACCTGAATGCCTTCTCCAATGAATCAGGTTCCAAAACGCGAACTTCATGTTGGATGTTATCCTTTAAAGTGCCTATGAAGAGATCAATCATGTGTTCCTCTCGAATATCAGTTACCCTTATATTCAATTTTTGGAAGTCCTCAATGTGCTCCCCCACTAAACCCTTTTGTTTGAGATTTATCAATTGGCTAAAGAAGGTGTTTCTCTTTGTATCCTCATAATGTGCTATCATTTCCTCCGTAAAAATTGACCAAGTGACAATTTTTTTAAGGGAGCAAAGCCATCGATACCATACAAATGTATTTTGTTCTAAATGTAAAGTTGCAATGCGTACCTTTTGTGTGTTTTGCACGTTATGGAGATCAAAATATTTCTCCATATGTAGTATCCATGTTACAGGATCCTTTCCATCAAACTTCCTCATATCCATTTTTGGAATATGGTGGTTCTTCCCGCCAACATTAGATTTTATGAAATCACGATCAAAATTTATTTTGTTCTCATCATGAGTTTCCTCTACTATCTTTTCACCATTAGGAAACATTTCTTGTATCAACTTTGTCAAACCTTCCATGTAGGCTTTTAGATCATTCTTCATTCTTTCCATTTTCTCATCGATCTTAACTTCCATGTTATCCATCTTAGATTCCATGCCAGCTTCCATGCCATCTATCTTAGATTCCATGCCACTCTTCAAACCATCCATCTTAGATTCCGCACCTTTCTTCAAACCATCCATCTTAGTTTCCATGCCTTTCTTCAAAACTTCCATGTCATTTTTTGTTGCTCTTTGTGAGAGTGAAATTTTTTGCACTTGCTCTTGTAATTTTGATATGTCATGTTGCCATTCTTCATCTTCATGAGTCATAGTAGAGCTTTATAAAGGCTTAATGGGTGTTGAATTATTTCTAGGGGCCATTTTATAATCCAATACTGATATCTATTCTACAATATGCCCTTGGAATCAATTCAACTTGATTCTTCAAACAAGACTTATGCAATTCAGAAAAAAAATACACACCTTTTACTTGCTTTTGAGGAGCTCGATATTGAAATTGAATTATCTCTATAATTACGGATCCTCAAAATCTGAAATTTAGCCCTGTAGTAGCCCTCTGAAGCTTCTTTCAAATTCCATAGGTCTGATCTGATTTGGATTCTTCAAGAATTTTTTTTGTCCAATCTCCCACAATGACCCAATTTTGGACTGGTTCAATAGAGCGAACTTGTACGACTTTCCACGTGTCACTATTTCATACTTTAGCTCTGAAATTGATAGAAAAGAAACTAAAGTCTATGTACTTATGACCACTTTTTACAGAACTCCAATCCGATGCTCAGAGAGAGAGTTATGAAGATTTCCCCATGATCACATCTTTGAGATGAAATTCAGGAGCTTGAAAAAGCACTACCTGCCACAGATCATATCTCCGAAAATATTGCGAACCAAGCTCTGAAATGTTTTGAATAGTTTCCTTAGGATTTCAGCTTCACGCCATAAAAATTTCAGATTCTGAATCTTCGTTGAAAAAAATTTATAGCACAAATGCCACGATGACCTGTTTAGATTAAATTGAGGAGCCTAGAAAAATACCTAACTTCCACAGACCATATCTCCGAAAATGTTGTGAACCAAGCTTTGAAATTTTTTGACGATGTTCCTCAGGATTTCAGCTTCACACCATAAAAATTTCAGCTTCTGAAACTTTGTAGAAAAAAAGTTATAGCGACAATTCCACGATGACCTGTTTGGAGCAGCGAATCCCAAGAATCTAAACCTATGATACCAAATGTTGTGAAACCAACTCCAAAAAGAGAAGAAAAGAGATATAAATGCCTTAGAAATAAGCCACTTTGAAGGGGAAACCTCCAATACATTACATGAATGAACAATTCTTGGATGATTCAAATTACAAAACCTCCTTTCTATATATAGGAGTCCAAGGGGCCAAAATGTAATCCTAGTGGGGCCACAATGTAATCCTAGCCGACCTAAAAATAATAATTTAAGGGCACAATAATAAAAATATGGGGGTTACAAGGGTACAATAATAACAATAAGGGGATTACACTAACAATAATAAGGGACTATACTAGTAATATAGGGACCTAACAGATAGAATATGGGATCCCAAAGAGCACCCACACCCATTCAAAGAAGAGTTTAGCAGTGGCTTCTGCTGTGATATTCTTCTTGCAAGCCGCCATAATGGCCATCTTCGATAATCTGTCGATGAACATGAAAACACAGTCATTGCCATGCTTAGTAGAAGGAAGGCCCAACATGTAATCCATGGAAATGGATTCCTAAGGTCGACTAGGGGTAGGTAGTGGAGTATAGAGGCCTTGCTTCTTGATGGTCAGTTTGGAAATGATGCAAGCAGTGTAGGATATAATGTACTTCCTGACATCCTAATGAAGGTTTTTCCAATAGAAATACTTCTGCAGTACTGCCACTATTTTCTCTGCCCCGAAATTCCCAACGACCCAACTATAGTGCACTTCCCAAATAATATTGGCACACTTGCTTGAAGGAACACAAAGGTTTTTGAGGTGAAATAGTAGTGCATCTTGGAGGTGAAAATTTGGAACTTGAGTACCCTCCAAGAGTGTCTTGTATGTGTGGCCAAATTCTCGATGACTCATGTAGAGAAGTGGCCAATTAGAAGTCTCGTGCCCACAATATTTGAGAAGGGTGGTTAGCACCAATATCGGTGGTCGACTGAGGCATTCAGAAACATTATTGGTGCCACCCTTCTTGTACTTGATGTTCAAATGAAACTATTGCAGATATGTGGACCACTTTTGATGGCGATCTTTCTACAACTTCCCTTGTGTCTGTATGAATTGTAGGGGTTGGTGGTCTCTGTGGATGACCATTTCCTTCCCCAAAATGTAATGCTTCCATTGCTGGAAAGAATGGACAATGGAATACATTGATTTTCCATAAGTGGGATACTTTCAAACTGTGTCAGACAATGTATCACTATTGTATGCCACTGGATGCCCTTGTTGAGTAAAAAATTCCCCAATAGCATAGTCAGAGGCATTTGTCTCAATCTCAAATGGTTGTTGAAAGTATGATAATGTGAGCACTGGGGAAGAGCAAGATGTTTCAATTCTATGAATGCCTTCTGTTGAGATTCCCTTGATGACTTGACTCAAGGGCCAATTTATATGATAGAATCCCAACACAAACCTGCAGTAGAAATTAGCAGGATCTAGAAAGCTGCAAAGCTATATTAGATTGGTTGGGGCTGGCCAATCACGAATGAATTGGATATTGGTTAGATCCACATGCACCCCCCTCTAATCAATAATGTATCCCAGATACTGAACCTGGGTCATGTCAAAAGTTCACTTCTTCAAATTGGCACAAAACTTGCCGCAGTGTTTGGAGCACCTGTCGGATGTGGTGGAGGTTCTCTTCCCAAGTCTGGTTGAATATCAAGATGTCATCCAAGTAAACTACTACAAATGGGTTGGTGAATGGCCACAATATGTCATCCATTAGCCTCATGAAGGTTGTGAGATTATTCTTCAAATCGAAAGGCATGACCAACCATTAGAAAAGACCCTCCTTAGCTTTGAAGGCAGTCTTCCAAACATCAGAGGGTTCGATTAGTACTTAGTGATGCCCGAACTTCAAGTCAATCTTGCTGAAATATTTCGCCACTTTGAGTTGCTCCAAAATCTCATCAATCCATGGATCAGGTACCTATTTCAGAGAGTGATCTTGTTCATCGCCTGATAGTCAATACAGAGTTTTCAAGTCCCATCCTTTTTCTGCACCACCATGATCAGGCTCCCACAGGGCAAAGAACTTGGCCGGATGTGACCTTTATGCAGAAATTCATGAATCTACCTCTTTATTTCATCGTTCTCTAGAACAAAGCACTGATAGATCAGTCCATTTGGTAGTGGCACACCTAGGGTCAGATTGATGGGGTGCTTGACCTGACAGTGCAGAGGCACACTTGTAGGTGAGGCGAAGATGTCCTTGTACTCCTACAAGACCTTGTCCATTTGTTGTTTACATGTAGAGGATCCCTATCTAGAGGTCATGGCCACAATATTCTTTTTTCCCTGATGGCGTCTCATCAGGAAAACAAAATTCCCAGTTTTGGAAATGAGCTTACTACATTGTTTTAAAGTAACCAAAGAGATAGCGACAGATGGTGGTACCTCTGGTATCCTGTACAACTTATTGCCCAAAGTAACAATAAAAATGTGAGGCTGAGACTCATACAAAACATGTCGCTTCCACAAGTATGGTTGGAATAAGAATACATCACAAACATCGAGAGGAGAAATGTCACATAATACCTCATTCATGAAGGGCTTGATGCTGTAGGGAAGGCGGCAGTGCTGGCAGACACGGAGATCTCATCCTTGGTGAAGCCACCCGATGATGTACATTTGTGGGCGTGCTATGGTCGACAAGCCAAACCACTTCACGACCTCTGCTAAAATGAGGTTCTTGTGGCTCCCACTGTCGACAATGAACTGCAGCGGCGAACCCTTTACCGAATTTGGGAGTGGAAGAGACGCTCCTCCTCCTTTGGATCTTCTGGTTCCTCCTTTTGGATCTTCGTGGTGGAAACACTAGCGTTGGGCTCCACATCGATAATATTCTTACATTTTTCATTCCCCTTATCAGGTTTTGATTCATAGTCAGAGCATGCACCTAATTCAAAAGCCTTCATCTCAACCACCAGTGACTGCTTGGCCCGACACTCACTTGTGTTGTGAGTGGATCTCTTATGGAACTCACACCACTTTCTCATGTCCTTATTCAGCTTTGTCATGTTGTTCTTTTCTTGCGGTTTTGGAAGATTGCCTTGGGCCGCCATGCCTTGGCTTTCTCCTTTGTTTTGTGGTTTGGGGGCACCTGTCCTTTTCTTTTGATTCACAGATCTAAAGTCTTGATTCTTCTATTTGAATTTCTTCTCAATATTTGTAGCATATTGGTATGTCGTACCAAGAGAGGAGATGTCTAGGAACTCCATTTACTCTTGGATGTATCTATGTAGACAACTGCGGTACTTCAACACCAAATGTTTCTCTGAATATTTGCTACCCAAATTTGTGCGTAGGGTATGGAAAAAATTCGTCAACTCATGCACATATTCATCCCTTTGTTGCTACAGCGTAGTCCATTGTATGTACTTTTCCTCATTGATCCCCACGTGATAATATTGTTCCTTGATGGCATCTCGGAAGTAATTCCAAGTGGGTACGACCGAGAACAGAGAGGGTTCCCCCTCATCCTTTTTCACACATTAGGTTTCCCACCAGTCCTTGATATGGGGGGTGGCTTTGAGGAGTGAAAAAATAATCTTCTCCTGGTCGGAAAAATCATGAACCAAGAAATATCCTTCTGATAGTTTCAACCATCTATCTATGACGTCTACATCTATTTGGCCATGAAATATGGGAATTTCAAATTTTACTTGTACCTTAAAAGGATTTGTGCCTCCAGAGTGGCTGATGGTTGCATATGCACCACCAGTGGGAAATCATTGAAGGATCTGGGAAAAGTTATCCATCATTGCGTTCCTTTGCTTTTTGAGGGCCTCCTTGAGAAATATTTTGATAGTATATCCAACTCCCTCTTCCTTATTTTTGTCCCCCATGGGCGGCCATCGGGGTTTTCGAGGCTAATCTTGAAAAGGTTCAACCAAATCGAGCCCTAAGTCCTTATTCCATGACCTCGTTGGGAACATGAAAAGAAGGATCGAGAAAGAGAAGACCGCTTAGATATCACTGATACAAATTTATGCAGAAACAAAATAGAATACACATATAAAAATAAATACAAAGATGCAATAGAAATAACACCTCATTTCATTTATATCAAAAAACCAAAATTTGTTTACAAACAGAATGGAAATAAACAAGCTAAGGTGCTGGTAGCTTATCTATGAGAAGAGATGTGGTAGCTACAGGCCTCTAAACTATGTTACAATGAGGCTTGAGGGCCTATTTATTATTGAGAAACAATGGAAAACCATAAACATCCAAAAACCTAACCCCAGGAGATGAAGCGCCAAAAATATGGGCTCCGTTTGGGTAAATTGGTACATCAACTTCCTGAGGAAGTAAATTTGGCATACGATCTTCATTTGACATGCACAATACCTAGTTAGAAATATCTATTTGAGGAATACAACTTTTGTTGTGAGAAACATTGAAAGAACTCCCATGTTGTTCCCGGTTTTCCAAAAAAACATCGTTTAGGGCCTTAAAATGGCTCCAGAAGTTCAGGACCTGAAAAACTGCTAAAAATAGTAAATTGTGCTACAATTAAGGAAACTAAAAAACTAAAACAAACAATTGTGGGGCCCCAAGTGGAATATAAGAGTGGCCACCAATATCCACCTGGATCAAGGAATTTGAAGAACACCATCTTCACTTCTATTCCTTGCATGGTGATCCATAATTTTTGCTACTCTTTTACACCAGAACAATTTTTAGAGATGTGGAATTATGGGAATATATCGAAGAACCCTGTGAGACACCTCTTCTGTTACTTTGTTAGTTTGATATCTACTCTCATCACTTTTTGGGAATTTTATTTCATTGCATGTTCTTTATAATAGAGAATATCATCATTAGGGCATGCATGAATAACTTGATAGTCCATTCCAATGTATTTCATGATGACACGTAAATATCGATAAGTATGAGGTAAAAAATTGATGGTGGTAACAAAAATTCACCTAGAAATCTACAACATAAAAAAATGAATAGTATTAGTTAATGTACTAAACAATATTAATCATACATATTGCATCCTAATGTTACAAATTAATGAATGATGTAGATCAACATACTAACATTAAAAACAATGGAAAAAATCATTTCTTTATCATGTACATAGTACTAAATGTCACAAAATATATCACATACCTTAGGGGCTTTGTCACATAAGTTTTTTAAAAACCATCCACCATGTTTAAGTTGACTAGAAACAATAGAGCAGCGAGAGGAGATGTTTTTGAGCCTTCATAAAGAGGTTTAGCTGCCATCTCAAGTGCAAGTAAATCAAAAGAACGGGCATCATACTGGTTTTCATCATCATCCATTCGAACATTATTAAATTTATTCTGGATCAATCTATTTGTCCCATCCTCTTCAACTATGTTATCAACAAAATTATCTTCTTCCATAGGATCATTAGCTTGATCCTCAATATTAATTGCTCCATGTTCTTGAATAGGTACTTGTACTACAACCACCTCTTCCTCATTGAGAAATGCTGTAGGGGGTCATTAATATTAATATATATAGCAAATATTGAAATGTCTATTTAACAACAATTTACAAATATAATATCTAAGGAAAACAAAGACAACAAAGATAAAGATAAATACAACTTAGGTGAGACCAATAAACAAAGACAACAAATAAATGTTTGTGTTTGTGCAATTTATCAATATATTTAAGAATATGTTGAAAAAATATAAGAAAGATGTTACTTTTCATGACGCTTAGGAAGATAGACACTTTATGAGATATATAGTCATGACCATAATAAAAAATATATTAATATTATTTTGAATTCATCATTGTAATTCCATATTCTTTCTTATTGTCATATTTTGCATAATATATTTTAAAAAATTATTATTAATGCTCCATAAAAACCCATGACTAACCTCTAAATCCTCTAGGTCCAAATTAACCCCCTAAATAATATACATTAACCCCTTAGCACCTTAACCCCATTCCCCTAAGCCCTTAAACCCATAACCACTATCTCGTAAAAACTTAAAAAATAACCTCTTATCCATAAGCCCATAAATTAATTAACCCCTAACTCGACCTAACCCCTTAAATGACCCTAATGAAAATTATCAATAGTATTTCTAGTCCACATCAAGATGACAACATAGTTCAAATGCCTCCCAAAAGAATATTATAAAATACATTTACAATAGAAAGATAATACAATTTAAAATACAAATACATACAATCTAAAATACAATATACATATAAACACTTACAAAAAAAATCTATAATACAAATACATATAATAAATAACTTACAAATGGATGATATTCATTTCCACCTTCAGCATGTCCATAGTCTCTACAATTTCATTTAGTTGATTTTATTAAAATTTTCCTTGGCTTCAACCCATTGCATTTTCTATAAGGGAAATAACACTCTCGATCCTCAAAAGCCCTCAATGTCGATCCCACATATCCTTGATCTCTTTGAGGAATATTATGTGAAATTTTTTGTCACCAAACTTTCAGTGATGATTTTTTTCAAAAATTAACCTCAAAATAAGCCTACAACATTTCAAAACAATCACAACTAATACATATAGAAACTATGTCAAATTTATATGATGTTAGGGACTCTACACACACACACACACAAATATATATATATATATATATATATATATATATATTATTGCAGGGGCATTAGGCTCAAACCAATATTTTGTATATAGGTAGACTTAGGGGGGTCTTATATTTTCTTGGTCATGTAATTACTGAATAAATTGAGTGATTTTAGTTTAATGTAGAAAATATTGTAACTGCCCAAATGATTAATGGGCACCTGAAGAGATAGTGAGTTTCAGAAGTTAAACTAATTTTAGGAGTCTGTCTCTGTCTGTTAGAGCGTTAGTCTCAGAGTTAGAGATATGAAGAGTTTCGAGCATTAGAGGAGTTGAGTCGATTCAGGGTTTGTATAAAAATAGACCTTACAGGCATAATAAGGCAGACCTGCATAGAGGACTGCAGACTGTCGTAGAGACAGAGTAGAGGAGAAGGGCCAAGTAATTCGAAGATCTGGTCGAGTCAAGGTTGTAAGTACTTCACTGTATGAACGTAGAATTAATTCAATAGTATTGTGCATTTGTCAAGTTAATTATGGCGTGAATGGTTTCTGTGCCTCGATAATCAACTGTATAGTAGTCTAGAATACATATTTGATAATTTTGGTTTAATTAGGTCCTGTATGTTGAAAGAGGGACCGATTCTTTCCTGAATTAATAGCCTCTGTGCGAGAGGTTCAAGCCTTTCCCGAAACCATTGGATATTAGTTTAACTTGGTGTAAGAATTTCCGGATGAATAAATTCGTGTGATAATCCATGTGAAGGGCCATGAGTCTCAGTGATTAACTGCGTGATAGAACTCATGTTAAGTTCCATGGTAGTGGAATCTGTGTCATTGAGCGGTGGTATGGCAATGTTATGAGCGAGAATCATGGGTGAATAGAGATTGAACTGTATTCTGTGGGAAATATTTAGTTGTGAAGTCAAGTGGAACCCTAAGCAAGAGTATTTGGAACCTTAAAGGCTGCACAGTAAAGGCAGGTTTTTGGCATATTGCATCGCCTTTGTATGGTAAGATGTATTCCCCGTTTGAATGCGATCAATTCCACAAGCCAACACGTGGCCTTAAGCAGTTTTGTAAACCCACTCTCATCGCGAGTTAATGATCGTGCAATTAACTCACGCAATATCCAGTTGGATCATTGGATCGTCAAAGCCGGTGTGACGTATTATCCACCGTTGGATGTGGAAGGGTCATAGGCACTGGGCCCCACACACACACACACACACATATATATATATGATTGTTGCTGTCCTAACTACGGTTATGGTCTTAACCAAGGTATGGCATGTTGGTTGCATTGACACAAGTTTAATAATATATGTGTAGCCCGAACATTATATAAATCCCCTGGTTATAAAATGAATGGTATCACTAAAGGCTAGTGTGGTCCGCCTTGTTATATGTTTGTTGTGGTCAAGCACTATTTTAATAAGGACCGTGTTCCAATCCCAGCCAACCGTTAACATAACAAGTGTATGTGTTGGCCAAGGGTGATGGGTTTATATGAAATACGGGGTTTTAGAGGATATTTAATTAATATCTCAATCTCAGATTGAGATATTAATATACACGGATGTATTTAGTTTGTCAGTTAAAAGGAAGCAGAGTATGTTGAGGTTGCCATATTGTGAATCTGATTGGGCAAGAAACTTTGGGTGCATTTTACACACAGATTGAGGTTAAAATAATTCGAAAACCGGGACTGTGGGTTTTACCCACCATCAAGTGGTATCGGAGCTAGAATTGAATTAGCTCTTTGAAAGTTGACTTTTGAAATGCACATGTACTGAAAAGGAAGGAAAAGTTGAGGTTTAAATATATTTAAAAAAATTTGTAGATTTGATTTGAATGAATATGTAGTGAAGGTTTATAACTCAGATTTACAAAATCTGGAGTTGAAGACAGAGTGTATTGAAGATTGCAGCAGGCAGAAAGGCAGTGCAGGTGAGAAAAGAAGCAAGATCATTTAGGGATCTTGAGAGGTGAGTTTATGAGCCTATTTGAACTATGGTTGGAAGGTGCTGTTTCCAGAATACAGAGTGCAAGCAAGTGAGGAAAGAATCTCAGCAAGAAGCAAATCACAAGCTTTGAGAGCAGTGATAGAAGAATCCAACAAGGGATTTTGAGTAAAGAAAGAGTGTGGCAGAACCTGGAAGATTCCCAACTGAGGTTGGATGAAAGAAGAATAGAGGTGTTCTTGATAGAAGTTGCAGAGTGAAGCCTAGAGAGCAGAAGAGAGTGCTTAGAAGGTTCCAACAGAGAGGGGACCAGTACTTGCCAAAAGCTGAGTCCAGAGGAAGGGATTGGTGAGGTGAGTTGTAGCAAGAGAGCTTGTTGTTGTAGAGGCTTAGTGAAACTTGTGAGTGAAGAACTCCTAGAGAATAAAATGGCTATTGAGAGCCATAACAGAGATTGCAGAGACTACAGAGGTTCTGAGAGAAGCCACAACGGAAGAGTGAGGGAAGATGCCAAAGAAAATGACATAAGGAAGAGACTCACTGATGAAGAGTATTGGAAGGAACTAGATGAGATCAGGGAGAAGTTCAACAGATTGAAACTGAGGATAGAAGAAAGCCAGAGAGTTGGGTGGCTCACGAAGAAGAAGGTAAAGTGGCAGAGGCTACAAAGGAAGAGAGAGAAAATGAGAAATGCTCATCTGAAGGAGGAAATACTTAGGATGATTGAGTATCTGGAGAAGGACTTGGAGACTGAAGCTTCAAGTGGCACCAAGGGGTCCAAGAGCCTTACATTTGGCACATTTTGTATGTTTGCAGGAACAACAGGTGAGAAAGAACAAACTTCTGATGTTGTCACTGAGGAAGAAATTGGAACAGCTACATGTTTTGAAAATGTCCATGCACAGTTGGAGAAAGATTCTACTTTCCCACATGTTGGAAGCAGAAGAGATTTAGCTTATGATGATAGCCAAAAACTGGGAGCTGAACAACTTGTAGAATTTGAAGCAGAGGCCATTGAAGAATCTATGAAGCATACATAAGACTTGGAACAAAAAGAAGATTTGATGATCAAATCATCGAATGAGGCCATGAGGTCTTATGTTTTTGCATCTGACAAGTTGTGTATGAATGCAGGTATTGATGGAGACAGTTCACATGATGGAACTGTGACAAATGAAGCTGACTGTTGCCAAGCAAGATATGATGAGTATCTTTCAGATGAAGATCAGATGGTGTTATTGCAGTAGAAGGAATTCCTTAATTCCTTGTTTTATAGAAGGGATTTCCTCAAGGAGGACATGAAAGTTGTGTTTGATGATAATGAGTTTTTCATTAATGATGATAATGAAAATTTTCTTCTATTGAATGGCCAAGTAAGGAGTGATGGACAGATAGCTGAAGTTTTTGCAGAGATGAGAAATCAGGATTCTGTTCCGATGAAAGCTGAGGAGATAGTGACAACAGAGGATAGTGAAGATAGTGAAGATGTTTCCTCAGAGGATATGACAAGATTGTGGCATGAATCAAGTGTTCTGGAGCAGAGGACAGAACCACAGAAGGAAAGTGTTCAAATGGTAAGGACAGAGATGATCGAAGATGAGAGAGTTCATTCCTATGAAATAGAGCAGAGAGGCATCCTTGAAGAGGATGGTGCAGAAGAGAGACTAGCTGACAATCTCAAGAAATGTTTGAAGATTTGGAATCAGCATTCTGGTGTGCTGATTGAGAAGGAAAGAAGGTTGGGAAAACATACTGAGATGCTGACAGAGGAAGGATAGGCTCTGAGGCCTTGTGGATTTTGTTTTAACAATTGCTTTGTGAATGCAGATTTTGCTGATGCTGAAGGAGAATTGATAGCATGGGGCAGTCAATTGAAAGAGGAGAATAATTCTATGGGAATGTTTGACCCATGGAATGGAGAAATTGAGCTGCTAGAGAGTGTGCTGGATTAGCAGAATCCTGAACAAGAGAAAGAACCTCAATTTTAGAATTGGGGTTTGTAGCATGAGAAGATACAAAGGAATGAAGCCAGGAAATATTTTCTAAGTCTTGGGAAAGACTTAGAACTTCCGAAAGATAAATTGATGATTGAGTCATCAATTAAGACCATCAGGTCTTGTGAATTAAAATTTGACAAACTGGCTGTGTTGACATACAAGTCAGAAAACCATCCATCTTTTGGAGTTGTTCTAGAGGGTGATAGACTGTTATAGGAGGAGGAAGATGAGCCTATCATGCCTCCTGTGAAGGAACTTGGTGTTCCTATAGATGATAAAGAAAAGGAGCTATTGAAAAATGAAGATAAGCAGCTAGAAGAAGATGAGACAAGCATGTCTCATGGACAGAAGTTGGTTGCTATTGGTAGCAGAGAGGAATTGGCTTGTTTGAATAGCATAGAGGAGATTAAAGAGAAGGCTGTATGGCAGAATGTTGGAGCTACTACAGCAGTGGAGAACCAGAGTTTCACTCTGACAGAAGATGAAGATATAGTGGGTAGAGAACTTGATTTGATTGCTGGAGTTAATCAAGAAGAGGGAAGGCAATTGCTGAAGATTGCCAAGACAGAAGAAGAGGATGCTGAAACTGAGTTGCAGCATAGTGAAGATTTATCTGGCCAAAGGAGATGGTGAGAATGTTTTCAGAAAACATCCATAAGAGAGAGTGAATTTCCAGAAAAACAACTTGGCGTGTTGCTGGGAGAAATGCTGGAGCAACAAGCTGAAGCGTTACCAACAGAGGAGCAAGAATTTTACTGTTGCAGAGAGGGTATGGATGATTGGGTGGAAAATAGGGCAGCAGTAAGAATTGAATAAATTAGAATGCAGTAAATAGAAGTAAGTGTCCAACAGTCAGAGGAAAGATTAGATGGAGAGATTGAATTTATAAGAAAACTGATGCAGAAGATGCCTCAGAAAAGGACAATAGCAAGGGAGCAGAAAATCAGCAGTAGCAAGAAGAAGATAGTCACAGACTATGAAGCCATAGCAAGTGAAAATATGCAGACAAAGATATGGAAGCCAAGAGGAATGTGAAAGAAGAACACTACAACAGATGGCCAGTTGTAGAAAAAAGTGTGGGATCCAGGCAGACAAAGATGAAAACCATGATCAAGAGATCATGAACTATTTTAACCTGGGGAGTCTAATGCAGGGGCATTAGGCTCAAACCAATATTTTGTATATAGGTAGACTTAGGGGGGTCTTATATTTTCTTGGTCATGTAATTACTGAATAAATTGAGTGATTTTAGTTTAATGTAGAAAATATTGTAACTGCTCGAATGATTAATGGGCACCTGAAGAGATAGTCAGTTTCAGAAGTTAAGCTAATTTTAGGAGTTCGTCTCTGTCTATTAGAAAGTTAGTCTCAGAGTTAGAGATATGAAGAGTTTTGAGCATTAGAGGAGTTGAGTCGATTCAGGGTTTGTATAAAAATAAGCCTTACAGGCATAATAAGGCATACCTGCATAGAGGACTGCATAGGCTGCGTAGGACTATCGTAGAGACAGAGTAAAGGAGAAGGGCCAAGTAATTCGAAGATCTAGTTGAGTCAAGGTTGTAAGTACTTCACTGTATGAATGTAGAATTACATCAATAGTATTGTGCATTTTTCAAGTTAATTATGGCGTGAATGGTTTCTGTGCCTCGATAATCAACTGTATAGTAGTCTAGAATACATATTTGATAATTGTGGCTTAATGTGCTCCTGTATGTTGAAAGAGGGACTGATTCCTTCTTGAATTACTAGCCTCTGTGTGAGAGGTTCAAGCATTTCCCAAAACCATTGGATATTAGTTTAACTTGGTGTAAGAATTGCCGGATGAATAAAGTCGTGTGATAATCCATGTGAAGGGCCATGAGTCTCAGTGATTAACTGCATGATAGAACTCGTGTTAAGTGCCATGGCAGTGGACTATGTGTCGTTGAGCGGTGGTATGGAAATTTTATGAGCGAGAATCATGGGTGAATAGAGATTGAACTATATTCTGTGGGCAATATTCAATTGTGACGTCAGGTGGAACCCTGAGCAAGAGTAGTCAGAACCTTAAAGGCCACATAGTAGAGGCATGTTTTTGGCATATCGCACCACTTTTGTATCGTAAGCTGTATTCCCCGTTTGAACACGATCAATGCCACAGGCTGACACGTGGCCTTAAGCAGTTTTGGAAACCCAATCTCATCGCGAGTTAATGATCGTGCAATTAACTCGCGTGATATCAAGTTGGATCATTGGATCGTCGAAGCCAGTGTGACGTATTATCCACCGTTGGATGTGGAAGGGTCATAGGTGCTGGGCCCCACGCATATATATATATGTGTGTGTGTGTGTGTGTGTGTGTGTGTGTGTGATTTTCGCTGTCCTAACTATGGTTATGGTCTTAACCAAGGTATGGCATGTTGGTTGCATTGACACAAGTTTAATAACATATGTGTAGCCAGAACATTATATAAAGCCCTTAGTTATAAAATGAATGGTATCACTAAAGGCTAGTGTGGTCTACCTTGTTATATGTTTGTTGTGGTCAAGCACTATTGTAATAAGGACTGTGTTCCAATCCCAGCTAGCCGTTAACATAACAAGTGTATGTGTTGGCCAAGGGTGATGGGTTTATATGAAATACGGGGTTTTAACCAAAAGAGGATATTTAATTAATATCTCAATCTCGGATTGAGATATTAATATACAAGAATGTATTTAGTTTTTCAGTTAAAAGGAAGCAGAGTATGTTGAGGTTGCCAGATTGTGAAGTTGATTGGGCAAGAAACTCTAGATGCATTTTACACACAGATTGAGGTTAAAATAATTCGAAAATCGGGACTGTGGGTTTTACCCGCCATCATATATATATATATATATATATATATATATATATATATATATATATATATATATATAATAACATGGGAGGGTGCTACACTTTCAGAGGATCCATAATGGTGGTGTAGAATGAGGCATTGAAAATTCTGAGGGGTATGGCATCAATGGGAAACTAGTTTTCCACCTGAGAGAGGTAAGTTGGTCTCGCTTGTTCTTTTCTTCCTCTTTCTCTGGTTTTGGGTTGTTTGTCGAGTGGGTAGGCTTGGCCTCCTTCCCTATCACTCTATGGATGGTGTTTTGTAGCCTATTTAGACCAGAAATCCATCTACTGGTGTTCAGGAATTGTCTATGCCTCGGGCGTCTCTTGGTTTTCGAGGGGAAATCCTGGTTTGGTTTCTACTCCTTATTATCTGGGTTCAAATAGTAAATATTGTTGTTGCAATTTTTTATTCTATCAGGCCAAGTGTGGAGAGGTTTTATCCAGGGAGTTGGATGGTCTTGGTGTCTCAAAAGTTCTTATGTCTTTGGTTGGGTTTCGTTGGTGGTTTGAGTTGGGGTGGTGGTGCCTATTTGTGAGTGTCTCAAATTTGGGTGTTATTATTCTCCAGGATTTGGTAGGGCTTGAGTCTCTGCCAAGGCTTGGGTTTTGGCTATGCTCCGTTGCATCCTTGTTTATTCAAAATTTATCCCTAGAGAAGCTTATGCTATTTAAGGACTTCTCAACAACCAATTTTCTCGAAATTCATGAGGTTGGTTTTTTGTTGTGCTTGAGTGTGCATGGGGAGTGCCTTTGCATGACATATTTGTTTGATGGGCTAGTTTGGAGGTTCTTAACTTTTTTTTTTGCTTCACAATGTATCCAACTCCAATATGTACATGGACTAAAACACCCCCTCTGGCCTTGACACCTAAGCAGAGGTAGGTTCGAAGGATATAGGTATTGACATATTTGGGCATTGTGGAGAAAGTTCATCATGCGGTAGTCATTGGCGAGGTGGTCACAAGCAGTCGTAAACTACTCAATTTCATGGCAATAACACCCGGGGCGTTGTAGCGAATGGATGGTTGCGTGTAGAAAATTTGGCCTATCTAGTCATCATAATGCTCAATGAAACTTTTTGAAATGTATGTATGATCTTCTAGAGGTGGAGGATAGGAATCGCAAGGAAGAACATGAAGTTGTGATGGAAATTCTTAATAAGATGCAATATTTTCAATGTCACTTATGGGAACGAACAATGGTGATTTGGCGGGGCTAGATTCTTCTCGTTGAAAAGGTAGACAACATGGAAACTTAGTTAGCTGCATGTTAGATTTTCATACCTCCTTCCTCCCCCTCTAGGGTTTGGGCCAGATAATCTGTTAGGTCCCTATATTACTAGTATAGTCCCTTATTTTTGTTAGTGTAACCCCCTTATTGTTATTATTGTACCCTTGTAACCCCCATATTGTTATTATTGTGCCCTTAAATTATTATTGTTAGGTTGGCTAGGATTACATTGTGGCCCCACTAGGATTACATTGTGGCCCCATGGACTCCTATATATAGAAAGGAGCTTTTGTAATTTGAATCATCCAAGAATTGTTCATTCATGTAATGTATTGGAGGTTTCCCCCTCAAAGTGGCTTATTTCTAGGGCATTGATATCTCTTTTCTTCTATTTTTGGAGCTGTTTTCACAACATTTGGTATCAGAGCTTTGAGATTCTAGGGTTTCTCTGCTCCAAACAGGTCATCATGGCATTTTCGCTATAATTTTTTTTCCACGAAGGTTCAAAATATGAAATTTTTACAGTGTGAAGCCAAAATCCTAAGGAACATTGTCAAAATATTTCAGAGCTTGGTTCGCAATATTTTCAGAGATATGATCTGTGCAAGTTAGGTCATTTTGCAGGCTCCTGAATTTAACCTAAACAGGTCATCTTGGTATTTTTGTAATAAAATTTTTTCTACGAAGGTTCAAAAGCTGAAATTTTTAGAGTGCGAAGCTGCAATCCTGAGGAAAATCATCGTAAAATTTCAGATATTGGCTCGCAATATTTTCGGAGATATGATCTATGGAAGTTAGGGCTTTTTGAGGCTTCTGAATTTCATCTCAAAGAGGTTATCGTGGGAAAATATTCATAGCTCTCTCTCTGAGCATCAGATTGGAATGTTGTAAAAAGTGGCTGCAAATACACTGATTGTAGTTTTTGTTCTATCAATTTCAGATCCAAAGGAGGAAACAGTGACACGTGGAAATTCGTACAAGTTCGCTCTACTGAACAAGTCCAAAATTGGGTCATTGTGGGAGATTGGACATAACGTTTCCTTGAAGAATCCAAATTAGATCAAACCTGTGGCATTTGAAAGAAGCTTCAGAGGGCTCATGTAGGGCTATGTTTTAGATATTTAAGATCCACAATTATAGAGATAATTCAATTTCAATATCGAGCTCCTTAAAAGCAAGTAAAAGTATTTTTTTTTTCCGAATTGCATAAGTCTTGTTGAATTGATTCCAAGGGCATATTGTAGAATAGATATCAGTATTAGATTCTAAAATGGCCCCTAAAAATAATTCAACACCCATTAGGCCTTTAGAAATCTCTACTATGATTCATGAAGACGAAGAATGGCAACATGACATATCAAAATTACAAGAGAAAGTGCAATAAATTTCGCTCTCGCAAAGAGCAACAAAAAATGACATGGAAGTTTTGAAGAAAGGCGTGGAAACTAAGATGGATGGTTTGAAAAAAGGCATGGAATCTAAGATGGATGGTTTGAAGAATGGCAAGGAATCTAAGATGGATGGTTTGAAGAATGGCATGGAATCTAAGATAGATGGCATGGAATCTAAGATGGATGACATGGAAGCTAAGATCGATGAGAAAATGGAAAAAATGAAGAATGATCTAAAAGCAGACATGGAAGGTTTGACAAAGTTGATACAAGAAATGTTTCCTTATGGTGAAAAGATAGTAGAGGAAACTCATGATGAGAAAAAAATAAATGTTAATCGTGATTTCATAAAATCTAATGTTGGTGGGAAGAACCACCATATTCCAAAAATGGATATGAGGAAGTTTGATGGAAAGGATCCTGTAACATGGATACTACAGATGGAGCAATATTTTGATCTCCATAATGTGCAAAACACACAAAAAGTACGCATTGCAACTTTACATTTAGAACAAAATACATTTGTATGGTATCGATGGCTTTGCTCCCGTAAAAAAATTGTCACTTGGTCAATTTTTACGGAGGAAATGATAGCACATTATGAGGATACAAAGAGCAACACCTTCTTTAGCCAACTGATAAATCTCAAACAAAAGGGTTTAGTGGGGCAGCACATTGAGGACTTCCAAAAATTGAATATAAGGGTAACTGATATTCCAAAGGAACACAGGATTGATCTCTTCATAGGTACTTTAAAGGATAACATCCAACATGAAGTTCACGTTTTGGAACCTAATTCATTGGAGAAGGCATTCAGGTTGGCAAGAAAAATTGAATGTAAAATTATGGCAACAAGGAACCCTATCACTCACTTCTATAAAGAGTGAAGTGTTGCTACTCCTAGATTTCCACAACCTACAAGGTTGACACCACAAAAATTGGAAGAAAAAAGAGCTAAAGGGCTTTGCTACAGTTGTGATAGAAAATAAACTAAAGGTCATAAGTGTGCTGAGAAGAAATTATTTTACATATATTGTGAAGAGGAATAAGAAAATTAATAAGAAGAGGATATACACCAGGAACCAACCCAAGAAGTGGAAGAAATGAGTCTGACCATATCATGTAATGCATTGGCAGGAATTACCACTCATCAAACTCTCAAGATAGAAGGACATATCAAGAAGAAAAAGGTAATAGTGTTGATTGATTCAGGTAGTACCCATAATTTTATTCATTGTAAGGTAGCCAAGGAATTGAATTGTTTCCTATACCCAACACCAGAATGTCAAGTGATAGTTGCAAATGGAGGAACTATAAATTTCTCTGGAAAATTCCATAATATCAAGATAAACATGGGGAATATGTATTGAATAGTCCAATGAGTTCCATTCCTATGTGAGGTACTGATGTTGTATTAAGAGTACAATGGTTACAATATTTGGGGATGGTCACTTTTAATTTTCAAGAACTTTTCTTGAAATTTTTTTTCAGAAGGAAAGGAAGTCGAATTATGGGGTATTGCATGGAATCCGGGAAAGATAATAAGCTCTAATGTCATGAAAAAGCTTCTAAAGAAATAAAAATGAGGCATAATTGCACAATTATGCTCACTAGAAGTTCCAACATCAAAATCATCTATTTCTACATATCTCCAAAAAGTCTTGGACAATCATTCCAAGGTTTTTGAAACTCCAAAAGGACTCCCACCTATTCGTGATCATGATCATGCTATTCATTTGATTCTAGGAAGTGTTCCTCCAAACATCAAGCCTTATAGATATCCTCATGTCCAAAAGAGCGAAATTGAACGTATGATTGCAAAAATGTTAGAGGCAGGTATAATTCAACCCAGTCAAAGTTCTTTCTCTGCTCCTGTAGCATTGGTACACAAGAAGGATGGATCATAGCGCATGTGTCCGGATTATAGGGAGCTCAATAAGCTCACCATTAAAGATAAATTTCCCATTCCTGTGATTGATGAATTATTGGATGAATTACATGGAGCAATTTATTTTACCAAATTGGATCTTCATTCAGGGTATTATCAAATTAGAATGAAGACTGAAGATATTCCAAAAACAACATTTCAAACTCATGAGGGTCATTTTGAATTTTTGGTCATACCTTTTGGCCTTACCAATGCACCTTCTACATTTCAAGGGTTGATGAATTCCATTTTCAAACCCTTCCTTAGAAAATTTGTGCTAGTATTTCTTGATGATATAATAATCTATAGAAGGTCTTGGAAGGATCATGTTCAACATGTTGAGAAGGTGCTCAAACTATTGCAGGAGAAACAATTATATGAAAAAACATCCAAATGTTTCTTTGGAGCACAAGAGGTGGAATATCTAGGTCATATTGTATCTCACAAGGGTGTTAAGGTAGACCCTAACAAAATTACATCCATTAAGGAATGGAAATTCCCCACAACCATAAAGAAATTGCGAGAATTTCTCGGGTTAACAGGGTATTATCGAAAGTTTGTTAAGAATTATGGGAGAATAGCAACACCTCTAACAACATTATTAAATAAAGATGCATTTTCATGGACTCCTGAAGAAACTAAGGCCTTTGAACATCTTAAAGAGGAAATGTGCCTAGCACCAGTCTTAGCTATGCCAGACTTCACAAAAACTTTTATTGTGGAATGTGATTCCTCAGGAATTGGAATTGGTGTTGTTTTAATGCAAGAAGGAAAACCCATTGCTTTTGAAAGTCATCCAATTAAAGGAAAGTATTTACATAAACCTATTTATGATAAAGAAATGTTATCAATACTACATGCACTAAAGAAATGGAGAAATTACCTAATGGTAAGACACTTCAAGGTAAAAAATGATCATGATAGTCTTAAACACTTTTTGGAACAAAGACTATCTTTAGAAGAGCAGAAAAAATGGGTCACAAAGATGTGGGGTTATGACTTTGAAATAATATACAAAAAAGGGAAGCTAAATGTTGTTGCAGATGCACAAGAGGTGGAAGCATTACTGTTAGTATGAATCCTTTGTCGAAGTGTGCGAAAAAGGACCACTTTAGCTACGCATAACTAATAGCCCTAACAACAAAAGTGGTTGCCAATATCTTCAGATCTGTGGTTAGTTGAACATAAAAGAGCTGCAAAAATCAGATCTATGCACGGAAAGACATTAAGCAGAAAAAACAAGGGTTTGCTCCATATACCAATAGACAAGACAAGAACAATTTTTGAAAGAATTTTTATATTAATTGGGCACCTGGGAGGAAAACAAGAAGGCGTATGAAATTCTCCTTAGTGGGATGGGTTCTTGGAAGTCCTCAACACTTCAGATCTAATATTTCTCTCTCTTGTTGGTGTAGAAAACCCACACAAAGAATGGAACTCAAAGGGAGCTCACACAGCAAATGGTAGAAAAGAGTGACCAAGTGTATAGATCCAGAGTGATCTAATAGGCAACAAAAGGTGAAGAATGGTAGGAAAAACTCTCCTATTTATAACAAAATATTGGGTCATTCTAGATCTTGGTGCATGGGTTAACCAGATCTAGATCCACTTTTTATGGAATATTTTATTATATTTGTTGGAGGGAAAAGGTATTTCACTTGGGTCAAATCCCTTAATTTGTCAAAAATAAATAAATAAATGATTTATTTATCTTTTTAAGGAAGCGGTTAGAAGATAATCAAATAAATAATGATTTATTTAATTATTTAAGGAAGTGGTTGAAAGATAATTAAATAAATAATGATTTATTTAATTAGTTGTGGGTGATTTGGTCATATTTAACAAGGAATATTATCTAAATAAGATTTAAATAATTATTCCTAGAAAATAATAAGATAAATAAAGGTTTATCTAATTAATTTCTTTATTTTTGGGTTAAACATGATTGGGAATAATAATTAAATTATGGTTTAATTAATTATTCCATGAGGAAAATCAAACAAATATAGGTTTGTTTAATATTTCCTTTTGGGGTTTCCTGTTTAGACCATAAACAACCTAATAAATGTGGTTTATTAAGTTATTTAACATAGTGAAGGCAATTTTATTTAGGGTAAAATTGGTCTTACATGGTGTACTTGGGTCCATCTAATGATAATAGGTTAGATGACCAAAAAATGGTGTAACAGATTTCCCCCCAGCGTGCGAGTGTCAGGAGCAAATCGTATGACCGAAGTACGTTGTAAGAACTCAATCACCAGACAACAAAAGGGAAGTCAGAGAGAGAAAATGCAAGGTAGATAGTGTGCTGAAGAACTAGACCCTGAGGAGATGAGACTCGCAGGTGCAACAAGTCTCTTTTTATGAGAGGGTACCTGTGCTGAAGGCGGCGGGGGAGGCATACCTATGCCCGCCGAGACAAAGTACAAAAGAATAGTGTGTCTAGTAAACAAGGGACCGAACAATAAAGTACAGTTGGCATAATCATGAGCCAGATAAAAATACAATGAGGAATCCCATATACATGCTGTGCCTGGGATAACAGCCAGGACTTGTACAATAATATCTGAGTACATGAGATACAAATACAACCCAAATGCCCCCTGTAAATGGGGAAGGGCTCACAAAATCTGACTGATACATGCAAATCAAAGAGGCGCCGCAAGTGGCTAAGGCCAACATCATCAAATATCTGGAGCTGCATCGAAGGCTGCAAGGAGGAGGTCATCCGGGCATGTGGGGGGCTACCTGCAGGGCCACCCCCTCATGAGGGTTGAGACATCTCACACACACCCGAGAATCATCAAGAGCTGCTGCTGGATCACTGGACCATCAAGTATACGGATCTCGATCATGCTGAAAGGAGCTGGAGAAACAATCAAGTCAAAGGGAAACGAGAGGTCCCTTTGCCTGATCCTAGGCACCGAACAAGAGTGGAAGCTGGAACCAAGGTACACCGCCCTCTAGACCTAGATTCTGGAAGGAATGAGCTGATGTCGACAGAAGGAGGTCCGCCATAGGTGAGGCAATGAGACATCCTCAACTAAGGCACGAGAGAAAATAGTGGAGCGACGGACAGACTGACACTAATGATGATAGGGAAATGGAAAGGACTGAGTAGCGAATGGACGACTTCCCTTGTTAGAGCATAAAGGGCATGAATGACATGGCAACGACTGACACAATATCATAAGGGATAGGGGACAGTGGGACTGAAGGTCATAATGTGCGACACAAGAGAGAGACCAAGAAATGAAGGATGGAGGGCTATAGCGGGGTACAAAGGGACTCGGGATAGACTCCATGAATGCGATGATGACTCAACTTGGATGCTCTAAACAAGGGCGACTCGATGGTGCTGCCACATAGTAAAGGCCCAGTGGGGGACCATAAAAACATGAGTACAAGATGGGAACTCATGACGAAAATCGACACGAACAAAGACAAGTAAGGAGGTGAAGTGGTGCCCCGAGTACAAGTGTCGTAAGTGAGGAAGTTCGATTTTAATGAGGGGGGAAGTGACCCTTCTTGGGCAAAATGTGTCCTGGTGAAGTATCGTATCATAAAAAACTAACAGATACCCATTTGAGGGCTCGGTGAGAGCTTTCCAACGGTGCAAACGGTTTATCAAGCGGGGCTACGGTGTGGTCGTAGCAGTCGAAAGAAGAAACATGGGTTCTCTTTTAATAAGGCAGTTTTCCCTCCAAATTCACTCATTTTCTATTGTTGCCGTGGTGAATGTAGAGAGGAGAGAAGGCCCTAAATCTTGCGGCGAGCGTAGCGGACAAACCGACCGTTGGAATCGAGATCCGTCAGTTGCAGGTAAGAGGCCTAACCTTACTCTTTCATTTTGATAGATTGAAAGTTCAGTTTAGGGCCCAAAATCCCAGAAACAGACCCTCCTTCATCTCTACATCCGGGTCGCACTTTTTGGGCCAAAAAATGCGACCTGGGATGCAGGTTTTAGGGAAAAAACTGCGACCTGGTCCTGAACTGGGTAGAAAACTGCGACCTAGGAGATGAGGGGGTTTTGGTGCTATTTTATGGTTGGGAGTTGGGTTTTTGTGTTTGGTTATGGTATTCCCGATCTGTATGCTGACAAAGATGATTTTTTTGTACAGGTATGGTAGATTTATGGGTTAACTGGAGAGAGAGAGACCTGGGTACATTACGGGCAGAGATCCAGGTGGATCAGGGTGTCTGTCGTGTGTTGGCCAGGTTTGGGGTTCTAAAGTTTTTGGAGAACCCGTTGATGAGAGAAGGAGAGCCCTTGTTGGCCCGGATTATCAGTTATTGGGATCCAGAGCATGAGGTCTTTGTAGTGCAGGGGCATAGGATCGAACTGACAGTCCAGGATGTATATTTCTTGACGGGTCTCCCACCACTGGGGATGGTGGGAGTAATGGCCATGAATGCCACACAAAGCACAGGGTTTGTTGGTGCGGAGAGTCTTGGGGTTCTTGGTTACAGACGAAGAAGGGATGGATGCGTCAGGGACCGTAGACTCGGGGAACGCGACTTTAACCATGGGCTGAATACGGGGCAACTCGGGACAGGTGTGGGTGGCATGACCGGCAACATCACACAAGGCACAAGGTTTTGCAAGCGGGGGAGGGGCCAGGTCAGTCATGGTGGTCTTGTCTTTGGGTGCCCCCTTGCGAGCTTTGCCTTTCTTCCCAGGGGCCGTCACGACAGGAGAGGGGTCCTGTAGAGGTGCTGGGGGCACAGGGGCAACAGAGGAAGCAAGGGGGACCGGTTGAACTGGTGTCAAAGCCATGTAGGGTTTGGGGTGACCAGGAGGAGTAGCTGCTGGAGGATCAAGGTACCAGACCGGTATGCCCAAGGTTAGGTTAGGGAGAGAGAGGGTGGCCATGACGGGGACAGAATATACTCCAGGAGGGGGAGCTAGGAAAGGGATCTGCCCAGCAGGGAAATGACCAGGAGGGATGGCTCCGAGATGGTTAAGGCCTGGGGGAACCGATCCAGGAGGATAAAGGGGTTCAGGGATACCAGATATAGGGGGAGGGCCAGAAGGAGGAGATCCGGCTGGCTGAGATGAATGGCTAGGAGCGGGTTGCGGAGGGCGGGGGGGAGGTTGCTGACTAGCTGAGGCAGGCCGCTTACGGGCAGCCTGAGACGATTGCATCATACAAACATTCGATAAGCTGGGATCAGTGATGGGGGGAGGGGGGAGATTAGGAAAAGTTCCAAGCAGGGAGGAATCTTTGTAAACGCCAAGGGAGACACTGGTCAAGGAATCGACGGTTTGCTTGTTGGCTACAGAAGGGATGGTCGTCTCAGGTGAGATCTGAGATTTAGGCTCATGATATGTCAACTGGTCGATGGTGACTATCTTTCCATTATGGGGGAAAGACATCTAGCGAAAGACCATAGATGGGACAGCAGACATAGCATAGGTGTATCTTTTCCCCAATAGAATGTTGTAGTCTAGCGGGGCGTCGATGACTTCGACGTCAATGCAAACAGTCTTACCGGCGAGGGTGATAGGAAAATTACGGAAAAGGCCAATGGGCTGGGAGGCGTGGCCGTCCCATGCTCGAAGGGTGATCATGGAAGGGGCTAGCTTAGGGGATCCGAGTTGCTTCCAAACCGAGGCGGACATCACACAGGTGGATGCCCCCTCATCAATTATACACCGTGAAACGTTGGCGTTCTGGATTTTGACTGGGATTTGGAAGGCAACGGAAGTAGGAAGAGGGGGATGGTCCGATTGAGTGGTGTCGAAAATAATCATTTGGTCGTCAACAGGATCTACAGCGCCCATGACAGATAGTAGAGCCTTCTTTTGGGAAGGGCATGACTGGAGGAGTTCCAGTGTGGAAATGGCAGCAGGAGATTGCGCCAAATCATCTACTATACTATACAAATGAGCAGCTCGACTGGAAGCAGCGTTTCGATGTAGGGGTCCCTTAGGAATCTTGGTATGGACCTCACCTTTGGGTTGAGGGATATGTAAGGGGCCACTGGGTGTCGAAAGAGGCTTTGTAGAACTTGAAGAAGGAGGCTCGGGGGCAGACTAAGCAGGAGGCTTAGGGTACTGGCGGGACCGAGTTTGAAGGTGAAGGTCGACGGTCGGGGAAGGATCAGAGTGCATCATAAGGATATGGTAATCAGAGGAACTAGAAAGGGAAGGGGGAGTGGCGACCTGGCTGTCAGGCGGTTGGGTAGCCACGAATCCTTACTGAGGGAAAGGATCAGTAAACACAGCTGGTTGGGTAGTGGCCACATTAGGAGGAGCATGAGGGGAGGTGTGTTGTCTGCGCAATGTGGCTTGAGACTCCCACATCTGCCGCATCTGGGGTAAGAGGGGACAATCGTGGGTGTAATGACCATAAACACCGCAACACGAACAAGGCTTATTTGTGCGAAGCGGCCTGTCCGGCTTGGGCTGAGTGCCTTGTTGCTAGTTGGTAGTGTTAGGGTCCACACCAGGATTGGGTCCACGGGTACCAGGGGCAGATTGGTTTTGATTTCCTCTCCACCTCCTTTGAGAAGAAGGGGGATTAGTCGCGCCCTACTGTGCAAATACTTGCCCTAGAGGGGGTTGTAAGTGCTGTTGTGGGTTTTGAGGAGGCAAGGGAGATGGAAGCGCGTATGCTGGAGGAGTTGGCACACCAGGCTGCGGATAAGGGTAATGGTTAGGTTGGGCAACATTGAGGTAAGAAGGAGGTTGGGAAAAAGGAGGAGGCATGCCGTATCCTAGATACATGCTACCGGGAGGGGGAAGAGTGCTAGAGGTGCTAGCCCCTCCCGTAGGGAGACCATAGCCCATAGGAGGTTGAGCGTATGGATGGGAAAGGGCTCCAATGATACCGTCGGCGGAATGAGATGCCCCCGGGGCGTTAGCGCCGCTGGGCCTTGGGAGGTCAGGAAGAACGGTATAAACATAACCAGATTGAGCATAGATCAGGTCATATTTCAAGGCTATTTGGAGGGCAGCTTCTTCAGTTTGAGGAAAGTGAGAGGCGACATCTTTGCCGATAGGAGCTAAGAGGGTGCGAAGGCACCAGTCCATGTAAACCAGATCTTCGAAGGGGGGGGCTCGACATAAGCTTTGTCTTCATCGCCATTCCTGAACATGGGCGGAAAGGCGGGTTGAAGAGGTTTGCTTGAATGAAGTCAAGAGCTCCGTGCCAGTATCGTATCGGAGAGGGAGCTAGAAATAAGATAAAAAGGCTTGGGCAAGGGTCGCAAAGGTGGTATGGGAAGAGGTTGCTTGTTCAACATACCATTTAGAAGCTTCTCCGGTAAGCGTGCATTGGAAAAAACGAAGACGGATGGAGTCATCGGTAATGGAATTGGAGGAACACCACATGTGGAAAGATCAGACATGATTGGTTGGATCTTCTCCAGCAAGGCCTTTGAACTTAGGGATGTCGTAGGGGAGCTTGGTTGGCATAGCAGGCCAACCAACATCGTGGCGGATAGGGTCGTTGATCAACTGATTGAAATCGGGGAGGCTGAGGCCTGCAATGTACGGCAGCAAGGGTGTGGCCGAGGTAGTTCCTGTGGCGGTTCCGCTAGTGGCAGGTCCAGCATTGGGGCCTGGAGCACCACCAGCGTTAGGCCCTGGACTAGACATAGTGAAGGTGACAGGGGGAGAACCAGGAGGAGAAGGAGAACCCAATGGATTAGGAGAGGAGTCGGAGTGTGGACTCGGAGGAGGACTGGCTCAACGACGGTGGGACGGAGCAGGTCGATCGACCGGAAACTGAGGGTGAAGGCCAAGAAGTCTCCGGGAAAGGCGCCTTGGGGGCGCAATGATGACGGGAAGAAGGAAACCGAGAAGGGAAGAAAGGGATAGAATCAAGTGAGGTCAAGGGCAGAAAAGGTGCAGTGACGATTGATTTTAGAGTCTTTGCTAGGCGGTGTTAACCAGGCGCTTCTTCACTTAGGGTCAGTGTGTGGCGTGCGTTAATTTTAATTTTTAAACCCTTTCCGTTTTGAGAGCAAGAAAAAAGTGTGCTGCGTAACTGAAAATAAACCTGCAGAGAATAGTACATAATGCTAAAATAACAGAAAATTAACAACTACTTGTGCATCTATCTAACCCAAGAAGGCGAGTCTCTCAAAACTAATCTAAAAAGAAAGGGAAAAATCTAGGGGAAACACACGGGAAAGAGGCCGATTGATCTAAGGTCAAAAGGGACAGGGATCTAAAGGATAAAGCTGCTGAAAAGAGGTGCAGATCACAGCCAAGAGACAGAGGGAAGGTGGCTGGAAAAAAGGGAGGAAATCAGAAAAAAGCGGCAAGAACAGGGAGGAGGTCCTAAAAAGAGGTCCAAAAAAAACGAAAAGAGGTGATTTGAAAGGAAGAAAGGCTGATTTAAAGGGATCTGAAAAGGAGGTATCAGATCTGGACAAGGGGGAGCTGAAACTCAGAAAAAACAGAGGCTGAAATAGCTAAAAACTCTTCCACAAAAAGTGGAGGGTACTGAAGCCCTAGGGGGCTAGGTTCCCACTTAGATGAGCTAAAACAGATCAAAACTAGGTCAAAGTGGGCTAAAATAGAGGCTGGAAAACCCTGACAGAAGCTTCAGCAGAACCCAGAAAAATTGCAGAAAAATCACTAAAAAATTGGCAGGTCGCAGGTTCTGACCTGTTTTCAGTGTAGGTCGCAGAAAAGGGGCAGAAAAGTGCGACCTGGAGTTCTAGGTCGCAAGTTATGGGCCAAAAAGTGCGACCCCCTGTTCCAGTTGTCTCGGCGGCAGATTTTCATAAAAGTTGCCGTCTCAGTTGCGGCTGGTGTCGCTTACCTGCGCAATAGGGCCAGAAACACACGGAAGTTAGAAATTTTAATGTTTTAGGGTTTTATGTGAGGAAAACAACATAAAAATAGGAAAAATAAACAGCTGAAAAGAAACCCTAGGGTCTGAAGTAGCTGGATATGCAGGAATATGAAAAACGACAGCGGTTGTAAATTAAAACCCCTGTGGAGTCACCATTTGTTAGTATGAATCCTTTGTCGAAGTGTACGAAAAAGGACCATTTTAGCTATGCATAAATAATATCCCTAACAACAAAATTGGCTGCCAATATCTTCAGATCTGTGGTTAGTTAGACAAGAAAATAGCTGCAAAATACTAGATCTATGTATGGAAATACATTAAGCAGTAAAAACAAGGGTTTGCTCCATATACCAATGGACAAGACAAGAACAATTTTTGAAAGAATTTTTGTATTAATGGGGCACCTGTGAGGAAAACCAGAAGGAGTATCCAATTCCCCTCAGTGGGATGGGTTCTTGGAAGTCTCAAAGATTTCGCTTCTAAGATTTCTCTCTTGTTGGTGTAGAAAACCCAATGCAAACAATAGAGCTCAATGGGAGCTCACATAGCAAATGATGAAAAAATGTGACCAAGTGTATAGATCCAGAGTGATCTAATATGCAACAAAAGGTGAAGAATGATAGGAAAACCCCTTCTATTTATAACAAAATATTGGGACATTCTAGATCTTGGTGCATGATTAAAATAATGTTAACCAAATCTAGATCCACTTTTTATGGAATATTTTATTATATTTGTTGGAGGGAAAAGGTATTTGAGTTGGGTCAAATCCCTTGATTTGTCAAAAATAAATAAATAAATGATTTATTTATCTTTTTAAGGACATGATGGGAATATAATTAAATAAATAATGATTTACTTAATTATTTACAAGTGGTTGAAAGATAATTAAATTAAATAATGATTTATTTAATTATTTATGGGTGATTTGGTCATATTTAACAAGGAATATTATCTAAATGAGATTTAAATAATTATTCCTAGAAAATAATAAGATAAATAAAAGTTTATCTAATTAATTTTTTTGTTTTGGGTTAAACATGACTAGGAATTATAATAATTAAATTATGGTTTAATTAATTATTCCATGAGGAAAATCAAGCAAACATAGATTTGTTTAATATTTCCTTTGGGGTTTCCTGTTTAGACCATAAAAAACCTAATAAATGTGGTTTATTAAGTTATTTTACATAGTGAAAGCAATTTTACTTAGGGTAAAATTGGTCTTACATGGTGTACTTGGGTCCATCTAATGATAATAGGTTAGATGACCAAAAAATGATGTAACAATTACTTTGTGCCATTTCTATTATCCAACCAAATTGGATAATTGAAGCAAGAGATGAATGGAAGAAGGACGAAGACATGTGGACACTCACTCAAAAGTTGCAACAAGATCCTAGTATATCTAATACATTTAGTTGGAAAAATGATTCCTTATGGTACAAAGATCACTTATATCTTTGTAAGAAATCCCAACTAAAACAAAATATTCTTTTGGAATTGCACACTTCTCCTTTAGGAGGACACTCAGGATTTTTAAAAACTTACCATAGGGTGAAGAAATAATTTTTTTAGGATGGCCTTAAATTTGATATTCAAAAGTTTGTGGCGGAATGTTTGGTTTTCCAGCAGAATAAAGTTGAGACAATTAAGACCCCAGGTCTTCTACAACCTTTATCCATTCCAAGTCAATATTGGGAGGAGATTTCAATGGATTTTATCACAGTTTTACCTAAGTCCAAAGGAAAGAGTGTCATGATGGTGGTAGTTGATAGACTTACCAAGTATGAACCCTTTTGTGCATTATCTCATCCATTTAAAGCAAGTACAATTGCTACTACATTTATGGACATAATTCAAAAGCTACATGGAAACCAAAGGGTTATTGTGAGTGAAAGAGATCCCATTTTTACTGGAAATTTTTGGATGGAGTTATTTTCTTGTTTGGGTACTCAATTAGCTCATATCTCA
Organism: Pinus albicaulis; assembly: GCA_034641835.2. Taxonomy (NCBI): domain Eukaryota; kingdom Viridiplantae; phylum Streptophyta; class Pinopsida; order Pinales; family Pinaceae; genus Pinus; species Pinus albicaulis. Next base: position 1,014,543,319 of record CM076580.1, on the reverse strand, counting down.
TCTTATCATCCTCAATCCGATGGTCAAACTGAGATAGTAAATAAATTTTTGGAAGGATATCTTCTTTGTTTTGTATCTGATAAACAAAGAAAATGGTTCAAGTGGTTACCTCTAGCTGAATGGTGATATAACACTTCCTTCCATACTGTAGCAAAAATTACCCCATTTATGGCACTTTATGGATATCATCCACCATCCATCACATCATCTTTAAGCGAAAATTCGAAGGTTCAAGCAGTGGAATATCACATTGAGCATCAACAAGAAGTTCTCCAACTCTTAAAGGACAACCTGAATTTGGCACAAAATCAAATGAAATAACTGGTAGATCAACATCACAACGAGAGAATTTTTGATGTAGGAGACTGGGTATTTTTACGACTACAACCATACAAACAAATGTCCCTCAAGCAAGCTAAGAATGATAATAAATTATCGCCAAAGTACTATGGTCCTTACAAGGTGTTGCAAAAGATTGGTACTATGGCATACAAATTGGAGCTTCTTGCTTCTTCACGAGTGCATCCAATTTTAAATGTTTCATGCTTAAAGAAGGTTATAGGTGAAAATATTCCAGTTCAAACAATATTTCCAGAACTTGATGAGGAAGTAAAAATCGTATTGGAACCTGAAGTGGTCATGGAAACAAGAACTCGACAGCTACAGAATCGATTAATTTCGGAGTATCTCATCAAGTGGAAGAACTTACCCACTGAAGATTCTACATGGGAGGATGAGAATTTTATATAAAAGCACCCAGAGCTACTCAAGTGTTGAGGACAACACTTTTTTGAAGGAGAGGGGCATGTCAGGTCCCTATATTACTAGTATAGTCCCTTATTGTTGTTAGTGTAACCCCCTTATTGTTATTATTGTACCCTTGTAACCTTGATATTGTTATTATTGTGCCCTTAAATTATTATTGTTAGGTCGGCTAGGATTACATTGTGGCCCCACTAGGATTTCATTGTGGCTCCATGGACTCCTATATATAGAAAGGAGGTTTTGTAATTTGAATCATCCAAGAATGTTTCATTCATGTAATGTATTGTTGGTTTCCCCCTCGAAGTGTATTATTTCTAAGGCATTGATATCTCTTTTCTTCTCTTTTTGGAGCTGGTTTCACAACATAATCTAGTTTATTTCGCTTCCGATGATTAAACATGGTGAGGTGTTTTTTATATTTTTCTTGTATTTTGGTTCTTTTAGCTTTTCAGGATCTGGACTACTTCCCTTGTTTTTTTTTTTTCTTTTATCTGTGTACTCCTTTTTTGATTAATGAATAGAATATCAATTTACAAAAAAGAAAAATAATAATATATTTAATAACTTTATATTTATAATTTATATTATAATCATATAATATTATATTTTGGGTCATGGCATGTGAATAGATATGGTGGAGCATGGGTTATATTGTATGTTACCATGGTATAAACCAACTTCAGTTCAACATTTATACCATAGTTAATGCCACAAGTTGGAGGAATGTTGGAAACTTTGACGATTGCGCGAGGACTGATCACATGGAACAGTCCTGAAATTTTATGGCACAGATTATGGTTGGTCGATGAGTTATATCGGGAGCAGAAAATTCCTAGTGTAGTGTTCTCAAACCTAACCCATGGTGGACTAAATACCCCAGTCAACTAGAGTCAAGTAAAAACTAGCGGGAATCATTGTTCAAATTCCAAACCTGACGATGTTAACAACACCACTTGGCGCGATTTTAACGGATTTAAGGATGACTGTGAAAATTTAAGGAGGTGAAAATTTGCACCCAGTACGGTGGGAATCTCACCAAGGCGGGGAAAATTTGTCACCCTACATTTCCGCAAAAGGCCGAAAATGTAGGATAGATAACAGGGAAGTGCAAATTGTAGCAAAATTAGTAGAATAATTCATTGGAGCATAACCCATTCAATGTTTGACCTTTTTTGGATCATAAATAGCCAAGTTAGGGGTTTTGAATTGTTCTAGATCCATTGGAGATATTATTTTAGCATTCTGAGGACTATAACTTGATTTAAACACACTTTTTTGAGCATAATGAAAGAGGCCCAACCATTGGAAGTTGGACCGAGAGATGTAGCCCAGGAGGGGTGAACTCCTTCATCATTTTTTGTCTTGTGTATACTGTTATGGTACTGATGTATTCTTTATTTTATTCAAAACTAAGTTTTAAAGCATGTTAGTGTGTTAGTGAAATTGACATAAGTTTTTAAAAATCATAATCGTTTCACTTGAAAAAATTACCATAAAATCTGAAGCTTTCAAATACAGATCAATTTGGTATCACAACTTTGGTTTTTTTTTATTTAAGGGTTTAATTTTTTTTCAAGTGTTTCTAATGCTTACTAGGTTGAAGCTCAAGAGAGGATAAGGAAATCTTGTGTTTTCATGTCCTCAAGTTAGGAAGGGCAAGGAGAGCACATTTGCCACAATATCCAACACACATTTATCCTCAAGTTTCACTTGAAGCTTCAAAATTCATGTAACATGAAGGAGAGATTGGAATATGTTAGAGGATGAAAATTATTTCAAAAAATAATTCATTGATATGACACTGATCGTGAAATTTCTTTATGAAGAGAGAAACACAAGGTTACAAGGTGAGAGCTCCAATCCTCAAAAGGGAGATAATTATTCAAGAGGATATGGAGGAGATGGGGATAAGAATCCAAAATGGAATGGAGGGAATGGTGACAAACCAAATTTGACACCACCATTATATTCACCCCCATCCTCACCGCCATATTCACCATCATCATCTTCCATAACAACCCCTTCACAATCACCTCCACATTCTCTAAAGGGTCATGGTAAAGCTCCATTTTTGAAACTTTGCATAAAGTTTGATTCTCCTATGTATGATGAAGAGGTAAACACTGAAATATTATATAATTGGGCTTGTCATCTTGAAGTGTATTGTAGGATGCAAATGATCAAGGATGATGAGACCAAAATTCAGCTTGGTTCATTAAGGTTGGAGAGTGCAACACTTATTTGATGGGAATCCAAAACGTAAGAGGACATGAAGAAACATGGTAACATATTAACCTCTTGCAATTATTTTGTTACTACATTGAGAAGACAATTTTATCCATTAGCATACATACAAAAATATATAATGGATTGGAAAAAATTTATGCAAGGAAAGGGACAAAGTGTGCAAAGCTATACTCAAGAGTTTAGAAGAAGAGCATTGATATTGGGTGTACATTTGTCATCTCAAGATACTTTTCTAAAATACATTGGAGGCTTGCATAGGTATTTGAGAAATACCATTCTCACGTTTAACCCTAAAATTTTGTATGAGGTTTGTGTACAGACCACACATCTAGAAGCAAAAGGGAAACATGTGTCTGATAAAACAAGTGAGAACACTTTTGAGCCCGGAGAAAAAGGAAAGGGTAAGTTCAAGGGAAAATGAAAGAGGAATGCTTCCATAAAGATGGAGAAAGAAAAAATCACATGCAAACATTGTTCCAAGGATGGCCATGATGAAGATCATTGATGGAAAATTCATCCAGAGATGAGACCCAAGAAGTTTAAGAACAAGGAGAAGGAGAAGACAACTGCAGTTACTACAAAACATGATTTAGGTTCTGATTTTGGATATGAAAAAAATATCGCAATGATGGGTTTGAAAGGTAAGGACATTGCAAGCACTAGTTCTTCAAGTTGTCTCAATGATACTCAAGATGAAAAAGCAAGAAATGAGTTTTTCCATATTAGAGTAATTTTAGAGCATACCAAAGTAGACACACTGTTTGATCGTGGTTCACAAAAAAATATTATCTCTGAAGACATTGTCAATAAGTTAAATTTTGAGACCATTCCTCATCTTAAACCTTATCCTTTATGTTTGGTATGTGAGAATTAAAAATTTCAGGTGACAAGGAAGTGCATCCTTATATTTTCAATCACTGCAAAATTTCTTGATGAAGTTGAACTTGATGTAGTTCCGCTTGATATATGTGGTATAGTTTTGGGAAGCCCATATCTTTATGATAGAAGAGAAACATTTCATTGCCATGAGAATAAGTATCACTTGTTCAAGAATGGGATTGAGTACATTTTTAGAGCACATAGTAAGAAAATGAGTTTATCTCTTATGAATGCTGGAAAAATGAAGATCATTGTTAATGCTAGTCAGAATTTTGCATTGTTAATGTTCAATCATGAAGATGTTTCAAATGAGTTCTTTCAAGGATATGAATCAAATGTGAAATATGATTTCATAGATTTTTCTAATTCAAGTGATAATAAGTTTCTGGAGTCTAACATGTTTCCTCCTAAAACAGGTAAACAAGATGAAGTAAATTTGTAGCAGGATGCATCATTGATTAAAATTGGTGAACAAGATGCCAACGTTAAACTTAATGTCAGGGTCAGAGAGAAAATGAAAAATAAATTTGAGAAAGAGGAAATTGGTTCCAAAAGTTATTCTTGTGGGTTTCATAATGTGTTGGCTTTGAAAATGGATGGTGTATGGTGATGGTGATAACATTTGGTCAAGAGTCGAACCAAGTGCAAGGCTAGATATGTTAAGCATCGTTATGTTGACAGTGTTCAAGGTGAGAAGAATTTGAGATTGTTTAAGTTTACTTTTATTGAATACAGAGGAGGGAGTGTGTTTATTCCTTCAAGGGAAATATTTTATTCTGCATATTCTAGGAAATTGGAGTAATATGTCATTTATGAAACCAAGACAAGGACTCCAAAATCACAAAAATGATGTATTTTCATGAAAATATCAAAGTGTCGAATTCAAGAAAAGTTTAGTGGATTGAGACCAGAAGGGTGAGGGAATTGTAAACTCATCTATTTGTTGATTGATAAAGAGATTTTGGAGGTCCAAAAGCTACTCATGGGGAGGAATGATCTGGTGGATCAAGAAAGTGTTCAAAATCCAAAGTGGCCAGATTGTCCTGAAACTAGCGCCAAAGCGTAGATCTCATTTCCCTAAATATGACACAACTCATTTCACTCAAATCCGACATCAGATGCTCCCGATATCACGTTATATATGTATTTGGAAATACTTTTTTTTTTTGGAATTTGGGTGCAGGTACACCCAGTCAGCAGTCCGTACGTCGACTGGGAATTTGACTGGGTTAGTTGTGTGTTTTTTTGGACTAGTCATTGACTACCACTTGTCATGATGTTATTGGTTGAGATTTGGTGTTATTTGATTGGTTAATGGTTTATTGAGGTGGCCCAATGAGGGATTGCCACATGGGCCAATCAGTGGCTGCCACGTGGCCTCAACTCGTTTGTAGGAAGATTTTATGGGGCCAAGCTACCTCCATGGGGTTTGAAACTAAGATCTTGCACATACCGACCAAGCCTTCTACAACTCCTACTAAAATGGTTCTTATTATGCTAAGGCTGCATTACCTATTTAGGGTTTCAGAGGATTGTAATGGGGGGTCGGGACTGGGGTTAAAACTGAATCCTTGGTCCACCCAATCCACCCAACCTGGTGAGAAACTAGGGGTTAGGGGTTAACCCTGACCCCAAACCATATAATATGTATAACCCAAATTTTATTACCATAATCATTCGATTGGTGGAATATGTATTAAACATCTATAAAAGCCATATGAAATAACTTTTATGCCAAAGTCTGGGCGGAAAAGTAACCAACGGTTTCAGGTCACGACATGTGAATAGGTATGGTGGAGCGCGAGTTAATGCCAAAGTCTGGGCGAACAGGTAACCGATGGTTTTGGGTCATGACATGTGAATATGTATTATATGTTACCATTGTGGAACCCAAATATGGTTCAAAATTTATACCACAGTTAAAGCCACAGGTTGGAAGAATGTTCAAAAACTCCGATGGTTACGCGAGGACTGGTCAACTAAAATGGTACTGGAATTTATTCCACGGATTATGGTTGGTCGATGATTTATGGCAGAAGCACAACTTGCATGGTGGAGGATTCTTGCAACCCAACCCATGATGGACTAACCACCACATTCAATTAGATCTAGGTCAAACCTGGCAGGAATAGTTGTTCTAATTCCGAATTCTACGGTGTTAACACAACCACTTGGCACGATTTTAACGGATTTAAGGCCGGTCAAGACAATTTAGTGGAGGAAACAATTTTCACCTAGTGTGGCAAGAATATCTTCGACACTAGGCAAGTTTTTCGCCCCACGTGGCCGCAAAAGGCGTAAAATGTAGGACAAATAACAGGGAAGTGTGAATTGTAGGACAGTTAACAGAAAAATTCATTGCAGCATAACTCATTCTGTTTTTTACCTTTTTTGGAGCAAAAAGAGCTCAGCTAGGGGTTTTTTACTTTTGTTTGGCCATTGGAGACATGTTTTTAGAATTCCGAGCAAATTTAACTTGATGTAAACACATTTTTTTGAGCATAATTAAAGAGGTGCAACCATTGGAAGCTAGACCACGAGATGTAGCCTAGGAGGGGTGAACTCCTTCATCATTTGATGTCTTCTGTATATTGTTATGGTATTTATTTCTTCTTTATTTTCTGAAAAAATGAGTTTTAAATCATGTTAATGTGTTAATGAAACTCACATAAGTGTTTAAAAACCATAATCTTTTCACTTGCAAATTTTAGCATAAAATCTCAAGATTTCAAATACAAATCATACAGTTGAGTGGAGAGTTACAGTATCACTCTCAATTTCCATCCATCTAGTTATTAAGATAAGCAACATGATCGTATGGATATACCTCTTTGTGCATTGTGAATGTTATGTTATATTCTTAGAAAAAAATATGTATATATTTTTGTTGCACTATGATGGATTGTGAATAATTATCCTAATTGTGAAAGACTTGATGAGTCCCATAGTGTTGAGATCCTCCTGAATGGTATTTTAATTACATGTTTAGTTGATTATTGTTATAAGTGAATTCCATGGTTGATATCCATAAATCAAATCCACTGTAATGACATGTTTTGTGAGTCATTATCTTATTCATAAGGGCTCCATAAGTCTCACAATTTCAAGATGTTCTTGCATGGGATATTCATTATGTGCATGAAATATTTAAGTATTAATAAGTTCATGTTAATGGTTACTCGATCCATAGAAAATTTATATGCTCACATTTATCTTATAAGCTAATGTAACTGCTAAGGAGGCTTATAAATGATGCTGAGAAAATTTGGTTGTCATCCTCTTGGGAATGATAAAATATGTGTAGATCCCATGAGATAGAAGTCATGGGATCATAAAAATCCAAGGATGGGAGCCAATAGACTTTGTTGTTGATATTATAGTGGAGTAAGAGGAAAACTAAGAAAATTATAAGTGTAATGGGGCACTTGATGGGAAGTAACCCCATTAACTAATGTCCATAAATACATTTGCATATGTTTGTCAAAGTACAGGAAATTTATGAGACATATAATCCATCTGTTAGAGTATAGGAAATTTAAAGTCACGGTCATGGATCCCTAGGAAGGTTTTTTATAATCCTAGTAGATGGGAGCTTTGATTTTAAGAATCCATCTATCAGAGGATGGGGAATTCTATTTCATGGTTGTGGGTCGCAAGAAGTTTTTTTGTCATATAAATGGGCTAGGGCATGAGGTCATGAAGGCTCTATAGCTTAAGCTCCACAATATACCACAAACATTGTTTTAACAACAAGGAATTGAATTACATGAGGAGTTGAGACTTCGGTGGGACCTAGGGTGGGATCCACGTTACAACATGAATTGGCTTAATCAAAAGAAAAAAATAAATTTTAGAGTGACATGTGGCATCCTTTGAAGACATCACGTGGCATTATGACATCCCTCTAATGTTGATATGATGTAAGTCGTGGTAGGGATTCCAGTTACATGGCATAACCCATAGTAGGAGATAGGTGGTGCCACATGGGGAGGGGCTACACATGGTGCCAACATAGATATGACATGGCTAGATACCATGTCATCGTGGATCATGCACCTCGATTTATACCTATAGTGGAAAAATATGGTAGGGACTGATAGATAGAGGCACAAGATGGAAGTATAATAACCTTGAAACATTTGATCTGAAAATGAACTCGGGTAGTAGGAATTAAACCATGTGTAGAACCTATAATACCACAATACACTATATATAATAAATGTTATTTATGTGTATATCTGTAATTGAAAATGGTCTTGTGCATATAATAATAATCATTCTTGTGTATTGTAATACCATGATTCACTATTAATCAAAATATTAATTTTCCCATAGGTCATCTTAGTGACTTGGCTCACATTTTAGGTCATTCCCAAATCTATTTTAGGTCATGCCTTATTCTAGTACTCCAGTACATTGTTAATGCCATTTTTAACTCAATTTTTATTCATTCTCATAAGTTGGTTTGAATATTCTCTTTCATACTATGGTTATTAAGTCATTGAGATGGATCAAGCATAAGAAATACTTTCACAAATTTAAGTGTTAAATGGTTTACAGCCTTACGTTCATTTTGAAAAGGCTTTTTAGCATGCATTATTTTAAAGTTTCCTCTAACCCCTACCAATATTTTCCAAGTGAATAAAACAATAAGACACCAGGAAAGTAGCCTAACTTTTGAGGATGAAAATGTAAATCCACTTGTAGCTTGCTAGGATAAGATATCATCTTCCTCCTTAGGCTTCTTCTAAAAATACCTTTGACATCAATGCCAATACTACTAACAATTTGGCCTACGATTGAGTGGATAGTTGCAATCACACTCTTATTTCCCAACCATCTAGAAATTAAGATAAGTAACATGCTCATATGAATATACCTATTTGTGCAATGTTAATGTTACCTAATAATGTTAGAAAACAATGTATATATATGTGTATTTCACTAGGGTAGAATGTGAATAATTATCCTAATCATGAAAGTATCGAGGAGCCCCAAAGTGTTGATATGTTCTTGAATGGTCATTCAATTACATGGTTTAGTTGATTATTTTTCTGAGTGAAGTTTATCATTGATATGGATGAATGCAATGCATTGTAATGCAATATATCGTGATTCATTACCTTATTTGTAAGGGATTGATAAGTACCATAATGTCAATATGTTCTTGCATGTTCTATTAATTATGCTCATGAATTTTTTAAGTATCAACAAGTTCATGTTAATGGATATTCGACCCATAGACAAGTTATATGCTCATATTTCTCTTGTAAGATCATCAAAATTCTTGATTTACCTGTGTAAAGGCCGAGGAGGTCTGTGATTCATGATAAGAAGACTTGGTTATTGTCCCCTTGGTGTTATCATTCTATAATTTTAAGATTGGCAAGAATAATTATATAGGAAAACATCAAAACCGCTTTGGAGTCTAGAATCTAGCTCTCCTAGACTCAAAGAGGGATCTCTCTTTTAGATTTAGATTTATTTTATGAATTTGATATTACACTAGTTATAATGATTGTACAGATTGATTTTTTGATTGATTGTTTGATTGGATTGGTAGATATTTTTAAACTAATTCCATTGGGCTATGGAGTCATTAAAGGTTGGGTTGCTGCATCAAATTTTCAAGAGCATCCACAAGGAAAGCTAACTAAAATTACTAGATATTGAAACAAAATGAATTTTGAGATGAAAGAAACAATGAATTCAGTAATGATTAAAAATAAATTAAAAATTTCTTAACCAGAATTCAGAAGAAAAACATTTAAATTACAAACACAACCATAAATAAGGTTCTCTAACATCAAATCTTAATCTTCCACTTTATGTTTTACAATCAGATTTAAATGATGCACTGAGAGAAAAGCAATGGAAATATCTAACACAGAAAAAGAATAACATCACCATATAAACATAGCTCAAGTATCCTATAAATGGTATTTTATTTTGAAGCTATTGTTGATGCTCCAGCTTCAAGAAAATAAAATGCTCCAATAGAAAACTCAAAAAATCCAGGGTCCAACCCTTGATGCTTCAAATGTATGAAGTATCTAACTGAATTCTACAACGATTTCTGCATCTAATAGGCAATCTATTATTAATTACAAAATAAACAAAATTTAACTAGTGTGACCATGAAGTGGACACGGTGAAATTAATTTGACATCTGGCCCTATTTTTCGGAAGGTCATTGCTGCATGATCATATCTGGTGTTGGGCTGGATGATTTGGCTGATCTGGTTTTGTGCTGACCTGTCTAATATGCTCAAATTTACCCTTCTTGGTATTCGCATAACTTTTACCAATGTTGCTCAGATGGAATTTTTATCCTAGTTACCTTTCGATATATCTCATTTGTCTCCGTGAATCTAGAGAAAGTGGGCTTCAACACAAAAATGTGTTTAATTTCATGTTGGATAAATATGTCATTTCTCATGGCCTTAAGGAAAGCTCTTCCTGTCATTGCTCCTCTAAGACCTGCAAACTTGGTTGTGTCCTTGGAAATGTCTTTCAGCTTCTTTCCATAGTCTTCGCTGGTAATAATATTATCATTTATCATGAACAGTGAAGGTAGCCCTCTATTGGTGAGTGGCTCAATTCTATTAAATAATCTATTGACATCAATCTCTAAATTGTGGCACTTTTCCTCCAACTGTGTGACCAATATTTTCTTAGTGAGAACCTTCTTGACCTCTATAATTGTTGTTGTTCTATATTCAACTCCAAGTTCATCCAATTCATACATGCTCTTTGAATTCATAAATCTAATGATGTTATTTGTTGTTTCAGGCATGTCCCCAAGCTCCTTAGTGACACTAGCTATTGCATCATTTACCTTTTCAATTAATTATTTCTTTTCAAATATGATATGAATGGAAGGCCATATTTCATTCATAAATTTAATTATACTTGACCATATGATCTCCTTTTCTTGGCCAATGGTGTGATCAATGGAAGCTTCCTTCTCAGCCTTTTGCAATCTTTCAATATTTTTTTGGGCTCTTTGCAATTCCATCTAATGTGCATTATCAGATCTTACTTTTTGATCCTTCAAGATATTAATTTGTGATTCCAGCCTTTTTATCTCTTCTGTTTGGAAGGACATATTCTCCATGGCCTTAGTCAGCTATTCTGTACCACTTGATGTACCTATAGTTGTTAATTTATTTGAAGGATGACTACAAGAGGAACAACCTCCAAGTGAATGATGGCCATCTGTGTTGCTTTTTCCTTTTACTTTACCAATTTCTCCATTTTTGTCTCCATATACTTTAGATGTGTTCACTGTTCCATTATCATCTTCATCATCTCTGATTTTTGTGTTTCATTCTCCTCTATGTCCTTGGTTATAGGGTCTTTAGTAGCTGACATTTTGAGCTACTTTCTTAAGGCTTCTATGTCTACGTTTTTCTTCTTCAAGATATCTTCTACTGCCTCTATATTTGCTGGATCATACCCGATATTTACAACTAAATCCTCCAAGGATTTAATTTTGGTATCCTTTGCAAGAGAATAAATCTTCTCCATCTTGAGGCATGACTGAATATTGGCCACTGATACCTGCAATTTAGACAGACTCATAGTAGTGCTACTCAATGTGGATGAGACCATCTCTCTGGTTTGTTTATGCATTTCCATATGATCTGTTGGGTGGATGTCCTTGAAATTAAACTCAAAAGATGTTTGTTTGAAATCAACAGGTGTTTTTGGCTGTGAAATATGGGCTTCTAAGAAATCCATGCGCATCTTTCCCTTCTCTGAATCAAAATCTGATAGGAGCCTACTTTGTGAACTGTTGTTTTTCTTCCAAAATTGATTATAGGTGTTGTTATTCAATATTTCATTTTTCCTCTTGATCTCCCTGAAGGTGTCATATATTGCTTCCTACTTTTCCCCTGTAACAATAGTAGATGTAGGTGTTTGAAGGATTTTCTGCTAAATTGGAATTGTAGTTGAAGTTGTAGGAGAAGATATAGGTTGGCCACTTGCTGGAGAGGAACCATGAGTATCTTTGATATTTATCACTGTCTGATGCTCTGATTCCTTTCCTTGATCAATATCCATGTGAATTATTTCTCTCTTCCTATATTTGATCTTAAACTCCTTGCTATATGTATCACTCATCAAAGGTGACTGATCATCTCGGTATTTTTCTTGTTGTTTCTTTCTCTTGTTATTTTACTTTATCTTGCTTATCCTTTGTATTCTACTTCTCTTGTGGAACAAGGGTCTCTATACTTGAAGATGAAATTACCTTCTCTTCAACCTCCTGCAAGGTGTTTTCTGTCCACTCTGTTTGGTTCATAAATTGTTCAATCTTGGGCATGTGGGTGTGAATGTATGGAGTTGATTTGTTTTCTACCCTCATCTTAGATATAATTCCCAATGGTTCATAAGACCAAGTGAAAATATGTGTAAAATCTATCTCTTTCAGCCTCTTGTTAGAGTTCTCCCCTGCTGCTCTATTGTTTCAAATCAAAGGACCTGTTGTATCTTAAGAGACAATCCTTTGGTTGTGTTAAGGAATCAATTCTTAAGACATTTTAGAGATATGTGTCACAAAACTTATAACATCAGGTGTTATTTTTTTAATTCATTTGGAAATTTATTCTTTAATACCCTTAATAATCTAACATAATGAAAGATTCCACAATGACATTAGCTATTTATATCTGAGTAAAAGGAATACCTATAGAGGAAACTCAAAATGATATGCTGAAACACAGAATCTATCACCTTAAATTTCAAAAGAAATATATGTATAAATAATAGTTGGAGTGGAGCGCATATTAAGGTTATTTAACTCTTACTCACAAATGTAATAAAGAGACTGAAAAATATTTTACTTCACTTCATTCAAATAAGAATAAACACAGAATGATACTGGAAAGGCAAATCACCATCAAAAAATTCAGGAAACTTGATCTTCTTTCATTAATCTTTTAGAAAAGTAAGTAAAAAATATGTAGTCATCTAGAGGTCCAAAACTCAGAACCCTCCTCTTTCTTAATCACTTGTTTAAATACATAGAAAAGAAGTTTGTAACTGCTGGAAATTCTTGTAACTACTCAAACTACCTAAAAATGTGTAAACTACCTATTACATTGCAATTAAAAACTTCATTACAATATCGATAGTTTAACAATAAATATAAATAAACCTAGAAGTACCAATCTATTTACTAGATTTGGATTTGATTGGTTGTCACTGTGTTTCCTTGATTTGCTGATGTCACCTTCTGAGGTGCTGATGTGTCACCAGGTGAATCAGTCATCCATGCTTTGCACTTTTTCCATATTTCAATGTTGGTTTTAGGTGAATTGACCAACTTGTGATACTATAACCTGAAAGCAGTGATCCTGTTAAAAGTGGACCTTTCTGTAAAAAAGGTCTTAACAATACATAACAATTTGAAATGCCTATGCAAGAAATTGACAACTTTAGCTCCTTTTAAGATTGCAGGTTTTTCATTGGTATTGTCAATATTTCTTTTTTCTATCACTAATAAAGGCTCATATGAATCCAAAGATAGAATACTGTCTTGTAGATCCTAGCATGATGGCAGGCTCGATCTAGTCCTTTGGTCAAACATATTGTCAAATTTGTTTATAGTCTATTTGATTTCTGGAAATTTCTTCTCCACTGACTTCCTGCAAGAATTTTTCACAATCAAATTATTTATCTCCAGAACACACAATGTTCTATCTTTTATTTCATGCTCCTCTAGCTCTTGATCTATATTGGAATTGATAAAATCAATAAATATCTTTTCCCATAAAGCTATGTTAAGAAACGTCTGTTTATCAGCCAGAATAATTTACTGTAAATCTCTGATTATGTTTTTTTCCTCTGACACTATAATCAGGGATTCCCAAACTGTTTTCATTACTTCAATAATTTCATTCCACACAATATGCTTCACTTGAATTAAATAAATGTTTCCTTTCAATTTTTCTTTAAGATTCTTGATTTCATCATAAGCTGTCTAGAAATCTGATTTATACTTATTCACTTCCCCTTCTTTGGCATGTAATATCTTCATTGTTGTGTCAAGATCACTCTGAGTTTTATTAAGATCAATCTCTGCCATCTTTAACTCTGTTCTCAGCTCGGAAAATCTAGCTATTGGATCATCAGTTCCAGATGAAATGACTATGGTGCAAGAATGAGATTCAATGTGACCTTGAAAATTAAGTACCGAATCCTTTAATTTAGAAATCTCTTCCTCTTTCTGCAATAGCTGCTATAAAATACTTTCTTTTTCATTTTATACCTGTGCTACCTCTGCTACCATTGGATGCTATCCAGTAGGTAACTTTAACTTTTTCTTTAATACATTAATTTTTTATTTGGCACTTTGTAATAACTTCTGTACAACTGATCTATCATTGGGGTCCACTCCAATTTTCACAATTATCTTCTTCAACTCTTCATTTTGAGTTGAAAGAGCCCTAGAATTAGCCTTTTCTAATTTTAGTTATTAAATCACTTTTCCCAACATGTTCTCTGCCTTATGAGTAGCCGCACTTGTTTTAGTTAGGTCATTAACAATCAATTGACCAGTTTGCATATGCAAGTTAACTTTGTCGAGTAAAGGGATCTTCCTAACATCAACAGTTAAATTCACATTTTTAAAATTACTGGATGACCCTACTGTCATTTAAAATGGGTGAGAGAAATAAATATTCAATTGATCCTTTTCTAAGTCCATAGCAGTCAACAATCAGCTTGAGCCTCCATACTGGCTTTAATATTTTGATTCTTTTCTACAATTTGGGAAAAGACTTGCTTGATCAAAGGAACTTGATCATGAACAACTCCATGTCTTCATGGTGAAGCTAGTGAATTCTGAGAATCTCCTAATTGAATAAGGAAAATAGGCTTGCTTCTTGTTATTTCCTAAGTTAACTTAGCTCTTTTCGCAACTCTATGTTCTTCATCTTTAGAATAAAAAACTTTCTATATGCTTCTTTTTCTTATATTTTCAGGTATGATTGGAGACTGGATGCTGGCGCTATTAGAGTCTGTAGAACCTTTGTTAGCTAACTTCTCGACTTCAGGCTTACTATCATGAAAAAATCAGAATAACCATTTTCAACTCTTCAATTAGAGATTACCTTGTGTTGGATCATAAGCCCATTTCTCACCTAATAACAAATGCATATTTTTTAACATCATGTTAGCTTCATTTGTTGCTTGCCTCATATTCACTATGAATGGTCCAAGAGACATAGGAAACTTAAATAAATAGCCTTTCTTCATTGGGACAAAATGTATTTGATCTATGTTTAGGCTCTTTCTAATAAATTACAAGGCAAAAAATCTCATGGGAACAAATATAGGTAATCTATAAGGCTCAATCCTGGCTCCATACAATATAATTTCTAAATAATCATCATACACAAACCAATCTCTAAATTTACAATTAGCAATAAGCTGAAGAAACTCCTAGGCCTTCGGTAGAAAACATGGAGGAGTAATTCCATTCAAGATCTTATAGGAAATTGGCATGAAATAAGCAGAAAAATCAAACATCCCTCCCTCATTTGGTTCATTTCTTATTATATCCGCCCAAAACACTCCTGATTGTCTTTTCTTATTTTCATCCATAATATGTAGCCCCAAATATATAAATTCTTCTACATTTTGATATAAGAATAAATAAGTGATTAGTGAAGGAAACCTCAAAGACCCAGTGAGCGACAGGCTCATAAGCTAAATTTTAACGTTATCTTGCCAGTAGGAGGGAATATATAATACCACATTAGGCTTCATCATTAAGGAAAATAACCCAAGAATCAACCTCTCAATTTGGACGGCATCCTCCTAATTTCCAAGTATATATGATAGAAATTGTAGTACTGGTTTGACTTCTGCATCTAAATTCGCCAAAGTGAATTCTTTATCATCTGGTGAAAAATGTCCTACTTACGGCTTTAGAAAGAAGACAACCTATGTAAACCCTTTCCCTACAAGACTGTCATACAATGCTGCCAATGATTCTTCAGTAAACTGAACATAAGATTCAGACTCGGGATAACAAAGGGCTTGACGGATTAACTGAGATGTGACTTGAAGAATGCTCTCCCCTAAATAATTCATCACAAACATTTTCCAAGGTACATTTCAAACACTAACCAATGCACAAATTTAGGAAAAAGATGAGTTTTAGGGAAACATGCAGACAAAACACCATTATTGACCATGGATGAATAAATGGGGGAACTCTTCTCATTCAGTAGGAATTGTTGGTAGAAGGGTAAATGCTCAACAATGCACAAAGTATCTTTAATGTCTTGCTCAGTGTCCATTAGCGGGATATGGATAGAAGAGCTAGACAAGGACAACTATTTAGCCATGAATTAGTTGAGGGTGGCGAATGAATAAGTGCAGAGGAAGCGATTAAAGCAACTAAGATGAATTCTTGAACAATTGGGATTGAAAAATAATAAGAAGAAAATAAGGAACTTCGACACCTTATATATATGGCATGGGATTTTGAAAATAAATGCAAATTCAATGCTTGACTGGACAAGTAACGACAATATGATGCGACAAATGAGTTGGCTCCTTAGCTGGCGGCATGTGTTGTCTGCATCACAAGTTGCCTACGTCACTTTGGGAGTGCTCTGGAGTACAGCGAACCCATCGAAGGTCTGCCCCGACAGCTATTGTGAGCCATCGATATTGGTCAGTGGAATTTTGGCGGAGTCAACTGCAGAGGCAACACTAATAACCTGCAGGTTGTTTGTGCCCGTGGGTTTTCAATGATCAGAAATTAGCTTAAATTCCTTTAAAACCTTCCCGATAATTAGCACAGCTGTTAATCCAATGGTCGACCCCACCTTCACACTTTTGAACAATATGTTAATTGACCAATAGATAGAAATAAAACTATTTTTCAGCATATTGAAAGGTCGTATTTTGTCCTATTTTATAAAGTATATGATTCTTTTTGTATTTTGAAAAATATAATAAAATATAATGCAAATGATCCACAACATCTCGCTCCACCTGGGGATAGTGTTTTTTTCCACGAAACACTAATCACCACAGATCAGTGCCTTCACCTCGGGCATGGAGTCAAATTTTGTTTGGTGACATATAAACAATGCAAAGTATGATATTTACAATGATGAAATGTTGAATTTTAGTGCTTGAAATAATGCTTCAAATACTTCCCATTCACAAGAAGCTGCAAAGCTTCTCCATCTAAATCTTCCAAGATGAAAGTGTTGTTTGACCTCGCTTCAGTAATTCTGTATGTACATATCGGAGAGGGTCAAAATTTCCATGCTTCCCCTTATATTCTCTTTTGGTGTCCCATATTAATACTAAATCTCCTACTTGGAAGAGGATTTCTTTTGCTTTTATGTCAAATATAGACTTCATCTTTGCCTGATAAGAAATCAAGTTATCTCTAACTTTCTTTCAGTTTTCACTTGACTCAATTACTTTGTTCAATCTTCTCACCAGAGCATTAGGTTCTTCCTGAGCTTATTGAAGGAAATAAATCACTGGTTTGACCAATTGAGTAAGAAATAGTGCCTGAGTTCCATAAACCAACTCATAGGGTGATTTTCCAGTAGACCTACTGGTAGTTACTTGAACTTCACAAAGAGAAAACTTCAACTTTGAATCCTAGTCCTTATGATTTTTAGTGATTGTCTTCTTCAAAATCCTAACCAAGGTTTTGTTTGAAGATTCTGCCAACTCACTCCCTTGTGGATGATATGCTATGGAATGTGATAAAATTTTTGAAAAAAATTAATGAATTGAACATAATTAAATACCTGAGCACTATGCGTTACAATCTTGACCAAACATCCAAATTTGTTGAAAATGTTTTCCTCAAGAAATTTCATCACCACTTGGTCATTTGACTTTTTTGGTGGGTATTTCTTCAACCCACTTCATGATGTAATTAGTGGCAGTTAGAATCCACTTTAATTGTCCACTTGATGGTGGATTGATCTCTCCAATAAAATCCAATCCCCACTGCCTGATGGGATCTTCTATGAATACAGGGATAAGAGGTAATGGAGTAAGTCTTTTCTTCTCAGCAAGCAACTGACATTTTTGACAACTTCTAACCAATATATATACATCTACAAACATGGTGAGCCAACAGAAACCTATCATGAGGAGTTTATGGGTTGTGACCTTCTAATTATAATTCCCTCAACATAGACTTTTATGATATTCCTTGATAACCTCAATGGACTCACCTTCAATTAAACACAACAACAAAATACTAGCTGGATCTTTCCAGTATAACTTCACTTCTATTATGACATAAGGATTATATTTAAGCTTGAGAGATCTGTATTTCATTCTATTTAGTGAAGTTGGATAAGAAAATAAACACAGGTAATGAACAACATCTTTATACCAATCTGAACAGAAAAAATTGTATTGAATACCTGTTTTGGGCTTAATCTAACCTTCTTCATTGTCAACTTCATCCACTAGTGCTAATAGGTTGATTCCCAATGTTTGAAAATTTGTTTCTATTAACAACTTTGCTAAACCTTGTCCTTTGATTAACTTGGTGGGTTTAATTTCCAAATCATACTCCTGGATTTTCGCTATCCATTTTCCTCTTTTTGCTTCAACATAAATTTTAACCAGAACGTCCTTAACAATAGAATTAGGTACATAAGTGGTTATTTGGGGTTGTAACACATAAGTCCTGAAGGCTTTGAGTGCTTTGACCAATGCATACACTTTTTTCTCTAAAATTTTACATTTGATCTCAGCATCTCTGAGAACTTTGCTGAATAATGCCACTAGCTGCTCCTTCTATCCTCATTTTTATGCAATAACACAACAAAAATAGTGGTGGGGGAAGCAAATTAAAATATTTGAAATACATTTTGATAATCAGGACTTATTAGGACAAGAGCTTCCTGAAGTGCTTCCTTTATTCTGGCATATGCTTCTCTTGCTTATTTATCCCATTTTACTTCTTCATTTTTATTCAACATGTCAGTTATATTTTTCACAATCTCAACATAATTTGGTACAAATATTCTCAGAAAGTTTATCTTTCCCAAAAATATCTGAATACCTTTCTTTCTTCTAGGTAAAAGAATTGTTTGAATTAATTCCACCCTCGCTGGATCAATATTCACTCCTTGTTTTAAAACTATGTGACCCAATAATTTACCTTCTTCTAAGGCAAACAAATATTTTTTGGGATTTAGTGACAGACCAAACTTCCTGCATTTTTCAAAAGTTTTTATCAGATGTTCCAGGTGTTCATCATCTGATCCTGAGAAAACAGTTACATCATCTAGATATATAAACACATAATTGTCACCTAAAAACGCTATGTCCATGGCCCTCTGAAGGGTTGCACCTGAATTCATAAGAACGAATGGAATCCTTGCATACATGAAGTTGCTCCATGGGGTTGTGAAAGCTTTCTTTTTCTGATCTTGCTTATCCACTTCCACTTGATAATATCCATAGAATCCATCAACCATAGACATCCTGTAAGCTCCTGTCACCTTTTGTAAGACAAAATCCATTTTAGGTAAAGGATAATTATCCTTTAGTGATGCTCTGTTCAAATTTCTGAAGTCCACATACAATCTTATCTCTCCATTTTTCTTCATCACAAGAACTTTATTAGAAACCCATTTTGAAAATATTAGAGGAACTATGATTTTTTCTTGTAGCAATTTCTTCACTTCCTTTTCAATTGGAGCTAGTAGTATTGGATTAACATGTCTGATATTTTTTCTGTGTGGTTTAATTCCTTCTTTCAATGGAATCTTATGATTTATTATGCTTTTATCATGTGTTTTCAAGTCTTCATATGACCAAGAAAACACATCCATATACTTCTCAAAAAGATCAACGTATCTTTCTTTATAATTTTTGGGAAAACCTTTGAATAATTTAACCATTTTTGGCTCCTGCTAAGTTCCCAAATCACAGTCTTCCATCTCTTCCTCTTGATGTTTTTCCTTTGAATTAACAACTACATGATTAGAATCAAATAATATTTCAAGTGGAACTAGTCCTTTAGGGAGCACATTATCGTTCATTTGGATAATATGTTGCTCACCTATTGATTGCTTAAGGTTTCTTATCTTTGCTTTCTACTCTGTTTGTTCTTCTTCTTCATCTATCTCAATAGCTTCAAAGTTTCCAATCATTTCCAAGAACTGATTTATCTATTCATCATCTTCAAACACCTACCAATGTTTCACATTGTCAGGGATATAGGTTCTATGTATAATTTCAATTTCATACCTTAGCCTTGGATTTATTGGAGGCTTGAAAGTGTTGACTACAGTTGTTAATGAATTTGCCTATATATTCTCCTCCCTCGAGATAAACTAAAGATTGAAGGCTTTAAAATAGTTCTCTATCAGGCCCAAAACTTAATTCCTATATGATATTAATCTTGGATTCTTGGTTTGACAACGATTTTTAATCTGTCTTATTATCAATTCAGAGTCAACGAAAATTGAAATACACTGAACTACCATCTTTTTTATAAACTTGAGGGTTTAATATTAAGGCTTCATACTCAGCCACATTGTTTGTTGAATCAAATTCTAATTTAAAAGAAAAAGGAATGATGTTACCTTCTGGTGATATCAACAAGAATCCATCTCATGTTCCACCTTTAGAGTAGGCACCATCAAAGTAGCATTTCCAAATATTATTCAAATGTAGCTCATTATGTACAATTACTGAAGAGAGGTTCTTCTCTGTGTCTTTAGCAATTTCTACATCTTCATGCAGCATGAAACATGAAAGGTCTTCTTTTTCCTGATTATAAATAGGGGAATTACCTGCATCTTTCTTTGTAGTGGTTTTCACAAACCTTGTTTCTCTGTACATTCTCCTTTCTTCCCCATTGAAAACATGAATGATAGCATAAGTGAAATATAATTTTAAAACTCCTCCCAACTTTTCTCCCCAAGATCTTTACAAGAGAATTCCAAATCTAGCTGGAATGTCAGCAACCACTACATCCATAACAGTACTTTTTATTGGAATCTGTGCCAAAGACACTACCATGTCCTTAATTAATCCAACACATTTCACCCTCTTAGAATCAAATGATTATCTGTCCCTGTATGGTTTAGTAATATGTAAATTTAACTCCTTCATGATAGACAATGGCATAGGATTATAAGAGGCCCCTAATTCAACATAGAGTTATGAAGAATAAAATCATGAAGCAATAATGAAATATAAAATTGAGGAACTGAAGAATCTACTTCTTCGACATGGGGACCAAAAGTGACTACTTGTTTTTCTTCTTTCATATTGACAGTGTCACCTATATCCTCAATCTGTGAGAGATTAATAAATTATGAAATTTCTTTTTTATAACCTGGTGTCTTTGTTAATTCAAGAAGGCGCACCTGAATCTTGACCTTCTCCAACTCCTTTGATAAACTGAAAACTTAAATTTGTTTAACATTATTCTCAGGTTCTTCTTCATTCTTTCTAGGATTTAAAGTATGTTCAGGCACATGAACAACCTTCCCCAAAATATCAGTATTAGTAGATCTGTTTTGGGAAGATTCATCTTGCTACACTTCTGTTCTATTTATTTAATTTACATGTTTCTTCCCTTTATCTTCTTGTTTTACTGGGTTCTTTTGTTGTGGATTTGCCATTGGAGGAGGAATATAATATTGTTGTTCACCTTCACTATCCTACACTCTAGATATCTTTCTAGACCTCAAATCATACTTTTTATGTAACTCTGTGTGCATAAAATCCATGAATTGCCTACAATATTCATCCATCTCATCTTGATCAAAAGATACTTCAGCTTCAACATATTCTCCCTCACAAACTTCCTCTTCATCATCTTCTCTTGTGTACATAGCAGATATTTGATCTTCAAATTCTTTTTGGTCATATTCTACTGACTGTCCAGGCGCTGCTTCCATATACAGTGGTTCTTAAACCTAGTCTTGATCTCTTATTTCCCTCTGCAAAATTGGCAAGCGTTTTTTTATGAATTGAGGATTAAATCCTCCTATGTTTTGTTGCATCGGTATTTGGGAGTTTTTATTTTCCAATTCCATCTTTACTAACTTATTTTTTAGATTTTTTATCACCTTTTTCATATCTTCAATTCTTTGATCTTGTGGTGATTCTTTTTTTTCTTTTCGCTTCTCTTGAATTAACTGCTTTTCATTTATCTTTCCAGCTGCACTCATATTGGCTTCAATTTCTAAATCATCTGTCTATAGTTTCTCAAGATTAGGCGATCTCCTCTCTCTAAGTGTAAAACTAAAATCAACTTCAAAAGCCCCAATAAAAACTACCTTCGCTCCAAAAAGAGCGGGCTTCATCTCTACAAGTAACCTATTGTACAATTTATTGAATCTCTTGACAAAATCAGAAATATTTGCATTAGGTTTTCTTTTAATTACATTAAATTCTGCAAATGAATAACCATGATCTCTCTTCTCTCCTCATCTTTGAGTGAATTGATTTTATAACTCTTCCCATGTATTAATGGAGCCATTTGGTAAACCTTTCAACCATTTTCTAGCCTCTCCATCTAGGGACTGAACAAAAAGTCTCATTAGAGCATGAAGATGTTCTACATAAAAATGTTTAGCAAAATTGCAAAACAAGGGTAAATGTTGTTCTGCAGTTACTTCATCTTCCCTAGTGAAACAGGGAAGTAATTTAAGATATTATTGAGGTGTTGCATTCATTGGTTGTGGAATATTAAGTGGTGCATATCTATTCATCAGGAAACTTGGTACTGCCATGTTTACACCTTGATTAACTGCTCCTTGTGTGGAGGAAGTTGATGAACTTGCTGTGAAAGTGAATGAAGATGGAGATAAAACTGATATGGGAGTGGGTTGATTAATAATGGCAGAGGAACCATCAGATATAGTTTGTTGAATTTCTGTAAAATTAAAGGATACATACTCAAAGGAATGTTCTTCCAACTTAGGTTCTTGAAAATGACAGGGTGTGAAAGGTAAATCTTGTTCCAAGAAAGGAAGCACTTTAGAGATATCTTCAAACCAAGGGTTATGAGAACTACTGCGAGGAGCAAACAATGTAGGACTAGGTGTTGAAGGGGTTTTATGTTTCTGAGCCTTTTTAGAAACCAATATTTCAAGATATGACAAAGGAGGAAATTTCCATTGTGAGGTATCTGACCTCGTGTGATGCCTTTTTAAAGCCAGAATTATAGGAATGAAAACATAGCCGAATATTTCCTCCTCACTAAACAACCAGAGGAAATAATGTGAAAAACCCAAGGAAAATAAACTTTGCTTCTTTGTTCCATGGTAACGGCACCAAAAAATGTTGTATCTTAAGAGACAATTCCTTAGCTATGGTGAGGAATTAGTGCTTACAAAATTTTAGAGAGATATGTCACAAAAATTATAACATCAAGTGGTCTTTGTTTAATTCCTTTGGAAATTAATTCTTTAATACCCTTAATAATCTGATATAATGAAAAATTTCACAATCCCATTAACTATTGATATATGAGTGAAAAGAAGAACTGTAGAGGAAACTCAAAATGATATGCAGAAACACATAATTTAACACCTTAAATTTCAGAATAAATCTATGTATAAAGAATAGTTGGAGTGAAGGAACACATATTAACGTTATTTAACTTTTAATAACAAATGTAATAAAGAGACCGAAAACTACTTTACTTCACTTCATTCAAAGAATAATAAACATAGAATGATACTGGAAAGACAAATTACCATCAACACATGCAAGAAACTTGATCTTCTTTCGTTAATCTTTCAGAAAAGTAAGTACAAAATATGTAGTCATCTAGAGGTCCAAAACTCGAAACCCTCATCTTTCTTACTCACTTGTTTAAATACATACAAAAGTAGTTTGTATCTTTTGGGACTTCTTGCAGCTACTCAAAGTACCTAAAATTGTGTAAACTACCTATTACATTGCAATTAAAGACTTCATTACAATATCGATCTTTTTACAAGAAAGATAAATAAAACTAGAAGTATCAATGTATTTTTTGGATGTGGATTTCATTGGTTATAACTATGTTTCCCTAATTTGATGGTGTGATCTTATGAAATGCTAATGTGTCACCCAACGAATCAGTCATCCATGCTCTGCACTTTTTCCAGATTTCAATGTTGGTTTTAGGAGAATTGACCAACTTGTGATACTCTAACTTGAAACCAATGATCCTATTAAAAGTGGGCCTTTTTGTAAATAATATCTTAACCATCCATAACAATTG
The DNA here is from genome assembly GCA_034641835.2 of Pinus albicaulis. Taxonomy (NCBI): domain Eukaryota; kingdom Viridiplantae; phylum Streptophyta; class Pinopsida; order Pinales; family Pinaceae; genus Pinus; species Pinus albicaulis. The sequence goes on along the minus strand of CM076580.1, from coordinate 1,014,519,180 downwards.
AAAATTCCTGTGTAAGAAATTGACAATTATAGCTCTGTAATATCCCAAAAGGGAGAATGCAATAATATTAAACACAATATAAGAAGTGAAACTAAGGAAATAATAATTCTCAAGACAACATTAGAATTTATAGAGAAGCTGAGCCATTTTATTATATGGAGATGATTCAGTTACACAATGTACAAGAATATGAGTAGATCTAGCCAAATAGATGGCCTAGAATCACCCTGGAAACATGCCAAAGTAGGCACTATGTAACTGGAGAGCTGCTGGAAGCAAATACTGTGTTGCCCCTTCAGTAAAATTTGAATATATGACTGCAGGATTAAATGAAAAATGTAGATCTACTCAAATATGGAGCTCTGATGATGCCAAGATTCAATATCTAGCCAATGTAATGGATTCCTAAGATAACCCAGAAAGGATTTTCCAGATCTACAACTTTGGAAAATCACCCTCCTAGGGCTTGATCCTTAATATGTTGGGATTACAGATCTGAAGCTAGATCTGACATATATATGGCTGAAATATGTCACAAGAATAGATCTAAGCTTGAAGGGCTAATCCCTCCTTCAGATCTACAAGCTAGAATCTCTAGATCTAGCTTCTCAATCCTACAATTTTGATTACAACTGCTACAACACAACTGCTCATAGAAACTACACTGTGAGGGAAAGAGAGGCTTTCTTCCTACTGAAATTTTCTGGAATAGACTCTAGGCTGATGGAAATACTAATGGCAAGGTGAGGGGATGATCCCTCACAGGATTACTCGCTGAAATGATAGCAACTTCCTTCCTCCTTTTGGATCTGAAAAATGGACAACGTAATTCCTAAAGGTATTACTTCTTCTAGGAGTTAAATAAATTTTTTCCTGATGCCAAATCTGATATGAAGCTCTGGGAATGCTGATCTTTAAGACCAAGTGATAGGAATAAAGCTTCACTAGTTCTCCAGCTGAAATACTGAAGACAACCTCCACCTTCCAAACTGATCTTCAGAAATCTGTAATTTCTGAATATGAACGTTCTACAAAAAGTAGGAAAAGATATGTGGCTCCAATACCTAATTTAGAATGAAGTACAATACTCTTTCCAGAGCTACTCAAAGAAAGAGGTGAAATTCCTGACTAGGAACACCCTGTGCTAAACAACACTTGCAATATTTACTAAACAACCCAAGAAAGAAATGGAATGTCACATGGAAATTCCAGATCTAAACATATCCTCACATAAATAAAGTCAAGAATTCCTTCATTCTTGCCTTCGTCCTCATTATATAGAGTTTGAGCCTTCCCATGCCTTAGCCCTCATCTAAACTGCGTTGTGCATGTGGACAAGATCCTCCATGTTTGACTATGTTGTCTAGTCAAGTCATCCATCATGTCTAGGTGCAATTTACACCCTCTCCATCACGTGTGCATTAATTGCAAAAATTCCTCCATCATCTTATCATGAATTCTCCATGACCTTCTGTTTGACCTCTTCAAGAACTTAGTTGACTATGTCAACCTCCACGATCTATCTCATAAATGAGACATGATCTCCAATTCCATTCACATTAGTAGTTGCTCAACTACCTTATTATGTAGATCCAGGCTTATTTAATCCACATTCACACACAAAAAGTGGATATTTATTCATATTGATGATTATGGGTCCCTCCACCCTTTTATTTACTTAATTCATTAAGAAATTCAAGAACTCTAATATTCCAAATATCAGGTGAAAATTTGGGAATATTACAGTTCTCCCTAGAAAAATGTTGCTGATCCTCAAGAAACTGAAAAAGTGGATGCTACAACAAACATCCTCCCTCCAAATGGCACCCTCATGTGGAAGGCCTTCCCATATGTCACAATGTGTCATTTATGTCCAGCTCCAAAGCTGCCTCTCTAGAATGTCTAGAATGGCTTCCAACTGAAAGGTTAGATACCCTTCCTCATCAATGAATCTCCAAGTGGCAACCATATGATGACCAAATTTCTCCTCTATACATGAGATACATAAGATAAAGTGGTTCATTCCCAAAGTGGAAAGTCCCAATTTATGAACTATCCTTCCAACCCATGATACATAGAATAGATTGCATACATCAACGCTCACATCATTAGCCCTGTTGGCCATCTAGGAATCAAACGTCACATCGAAATAGTGATCAAGAAGTAGAGACATATGGGAAAACATGAAGAGTGTCAAACCATATTCTCCTAATAACAACCAATGCAACAAAGCCTCTTGTTGCCATGCTAGATCATCATGAAAACAGGTAAGAGAGCCATACTCTCTCAAAAGAAGCCACCGCAACAATGCTTCTTGTTGCTATGCCAAATCATCAATGAGAATATGACATCCATACCCTCTCAAATAGCTATCTCAGCAATGCCTATTGCTGCCATACCGCATCATCATTGTACCAAATTTAGTGGCCATATTCTCTCAAGAGAAGCCACCTCAATAAGGCATCTTTCTGCCCCATCACATCATCATTATACCAAGTACAATGACCAAAAACCCCCAATAGAAGCCAATGTTGTAAGGCCTCCTGCTACCATCCTTCAACAAAGTCATGCAATGTATGGGAATAATTCAGCCCATAGCCTCCTAATAGTAACCAAAGCAACAAGGATTATTGCTGCCTCCTTGCATTATCATGATGCAAGTCATGGAGAAACAATATAGTAATGGACATGTGAGATGTCTCATCAACATAATACAAACAAGATCCATTATGCCACATCATGTGAGAGTTATAATTTCTCCCAACCCCAAGTACATACATGAAATTGAGAAAAATCCCAAACATAAATACATGTAAATGCATGAGACATATCCCAAACAAGAGTAAATATATGGATATAAGATATAACATGTGATGTCCAAACTCTCTTCTCAATAACTATAGTAACCATGCCTTCTTCTTATGCATTCTATTATTGAGACATAAGGCATGAGACAAGAAAATATGAACCTTTGGGTAGTAACCATACTCACCCAAGAGCAACCAGTGCAACCATGCTTCTTGTTGGCTTGTATTATAGATCTGCAAGTGGCTTGGCAACCCCTTGCTCCATTCTATCAGCCATTCATCCCAATGTGGATGATGGATCTAATTCTACAAATACTCGGTATCCTCCCATTGTAGGATACCAACCTCCTCAAACTAATGAATAACTTTTCACCTCATGAAATGTTGAAGTGCACCTCCCATGAGATCTCTTAATGAGACCTTCTTCTCATCCATGGACTTCCAAAACCAATGAAATTCTGGGTCTTCTACAGGTACAAGTCTCTCTTTGAGCTGTGAGATGCTCATTGAGAAACTTCCATTAAGAAAGGAGAAAATATTTCTCATATCAAGATGTCTACTATTCATCATCTTAACCTCCATCGCTTCATGAGTGAAGCTACCTTTAGAATGCTCCAAGAATAATGGGGCCTCATCATTATCACTGCTACTAAGTGACAGCGTTGTAGATCTGCAAGGTAATACATATACTATCTCAAAGAAAGGTACAATACTGATCTCATAACCAATCATTGTACATAGGATTATGCTCATACCTTATTTTGAAACTCTACACTTCAACTCAAGAGGTTGAATGTATTCCATTCATGACAAACTAGGATATCTTTCCATCTCCTCCTTGATTAGATAAAGGGTCCTTTGCACTGTGATAGATTGTTGCTTCAAATTAGAATTTTGTTCTAACCCTTGGTTATGAATTGGATCTGATGGCATGTCCCCGTAAGTTTCAATAAAATATACTGAAACAATAGGTGATGAATGTGTATGCATAACTTGGATCAAATGATATGTGGGAACATCTTAACAAAACACAAGAGTTCCTCCAACCAGGATAATGGTGTCTCCAACTACTGGTAAGAGAGATAGCTTCTCTTCTACCAATGTACCAATGCTGGAATCTTCCCCCTCTTCCTCATGCATCTCCTGCATCATGCATGGGACTCTATATGTTAATATCTCAAAACTATCTTGCAAAGTTTCAAGTGTCTGTTCTTTAGATGTAAGTACTTCTGCAAATGGTGGTGAATGTAGTGACTTCTTTTCCAGAGCGACGAGAATGAAATCTTTCTTTGTTTCCTTAGGAAATGTCTCTTTGTGGCACATCTCTATCTTCTTCACATCAAACTCTTTCACAACTTGTGAAATAAATCTGAATGTTTAGTCACCTTTGCATGCTCCATGTGACTAACCCACCAATCCTTAGGTTCACCTAAGAGATGAAGTGATGCAATTTGGACAACCCCTTTTTCAGCCACAGGATGTAGCATGAAAAATGAATCTAACTCTTTCCTCCAAGCCTTAACAATTCTTGAGGAAGATCCATCAAATGTGGGCAAATAGAATCTATTTTGCCTCTTCCTTATATTGCTGCTATAAGATCTTCTTTCTTCTTTGAGTTGAAAGAATTCTTGGAGAGTTAGACTTTATTTGAAAGCTTTAGATTGTTCCTTGTACTCTTCAAGACACAAGCTGAGAGTCTCATGAGTCTCAGGTTATCTTATTTCTTCATTTTTATACCTCTCACCTTCTCTAAATAAAGTGGGCATAGTAGATCTATGAGGAGATCTATGATTCTCTAGTTTTCTTTTCTGCTGATAGGAAGTTCTTGGACCTTCCTCTTCAAAACTTCTTCTTCTTGGATCCTTCTTCTGCCTTTCCTTCTTTATTTGATAGAACTCATTGGAGAGATCTTGCATGGATCTAAAGAGAGGAGTGGAAAAATTATCCTCTTTCGTGATAGATCTCATCTATCTGCTTCTTCTTTTGATGCAAAATATGAAGTGTCCACAAGCTAAGCCAAAGATCATGCTCTGATACCACTGTAATATCCCAAAAGGGAGAATGCAGTAATATTAAATAGAATATAAGAACTACAACTAAGGAAATAATAAATCTCAAGAAAACATTAGAATTTACAAAGAAGCTGAGCCATTGTATTATATGGAGATGATTCAGTTACACAATGTACAAGAATATGAGTAGATCTAGCCAAATAGATGGCCTAGAATCACCCTGGAAACATGCCAAAGTAGGCACTGCGTAACTGGAGAGCTACTGGAAGAAAATACTGCATTGACCCTTCAGCGGAATATGAATATATGACTGGAGGCTGAAAATGAAAATGCAGATCTACTCAAATCTGGAGCTCTGATGATGCCAAGTTTCAAGATCTGGCCAATGTGACGGATTCCCAATATAACCCAAAAAGGATTTTCCAAATCTACAACTTTGGAAAATTACCCTCCTAGGGTTTGATCCTTAATCTACTGGGATTACATATTTGAAGCTATATCTGACAAATAGAGGGATGAAATATGTCACAAGATCAGATCTAATATTGAAGGGTTGATCCCTCCTTCAGCTCTACAAGCTAGAAGCTCTAGAACTAGCTTCTCAATCCTCCAATAAAGATTACAGCTGTTGCAACACAACTGCACATAGCAACTCCACTGTGAGGGAAAGAGAGGCCTTCTGCCTACTGAAAATTGATGCAATAAATTCTAGGCTGATGGAAATACTAATGGAAAGGTGAGGGGATGATCCCTCACAGTATTAATACCTGAAATGCTAGCAACTTCCTTCCTCCTTTTGGATCTGCAAAATGGACAACGTAATTCCTGAAGGTATTACTACTACTAGGAGGTCAATAAATTTTGTCCTGATGCCGAATCTGATATGAAGCTTTGGGAATTCTTATCTTTAAGCCTAAGTGATAGGAATAAACCTTCACTAGTTCTCTAGTTGAAATACTGAATACAACCTCCACCTTCCAAACTGATCTTCAGAAATCTGCAATTTCCGAATATGAATATTCTGCAGAAAGTAGGAAAAGATATGTGGCACCAATGCCTGAAGTAGAATGAAATACAATACTCTTTCCAAAGCTACTCAGAGTAAGAGGTGGGATTCCCAACCAAGAACACCCTGTGCTAAATAGCACTTGCAATCTTTGCTAAACAGCCCAAGAAAGCAATGGAATGTCACATGAAAATTCCAGATATAAATAGATCCTCACATCAATAAACTCAAGAATGCCTTCATTCTTGCCTTCATATTCGTTATATAAAGTTTGAGCCTTCCCATGCATTGGCCCTCATCTAAACTGCGCTGTGCATGTGGACAATATCCTCCATGTTTGACTGCGTTGTCTAGTCAAGTCATCCATCATGTCTAGGTGAAATGTACACCCTCTCCATCATGTGTTCATTAATTGCACAACTTCCTCCATAATCTTATCATGAATGCTCCATGATCTTTTGTTTGACCTATTCAAGAACTTAGTTGACTGTGTCAACCCCCATGATCTATCTCATAAATGAGACATGATCTCCAATTCCATTCACATTAGTAGTTGCTCAACTACCTCATTATGTAGATCTAGGGTTAGTTAATCCACATTCACACACGAAAAGTGGATATTTATTCATATTGAGGATTATGGGTCCCTCCACCCTTTTATTTTATTAATTCATTAAGAAAGTTAAGAACTCTAATATTCCAAATATCAGGTCAGAATTTGGGAATATTACAAGCTCCTTTTAAGATTGCAGTTTTTTGATGGGTATTGTCAATCTTGCTTTTTTCTATATCTAATAAAGGCTCATATGAATCCCTAGATAGAATACTGCCTTGCAGATCCCAGCATGATGGCAGCCCCTCTCTATTTCTTTAGTAAAACACATTGTCAAATTTGTTTATAGCATGTTTGATTTCTGTCAATTTCTTCTCTGTTGACTTCCTGCAAGAATTTTTCACAATCAACTTATTTATCTCCATAAAACACAATGTTATATCTTTGATTTCAGGCTCCTCTAGCTCCTGATCTGTCTTGGAATTGATAAAATCAATAAATCTCTTTGCCCATAAATATTTGTTAAGAAACTTCTATTTATCAGCCATAATAAGTTCCTGTAAATCTCTTATTATGATTTTTTTCCTCTGACACTATGACCAGGGATTCCCAAACAATTTTCATTTCTTTAATAAATTCATTCCACACAATATCCTTTGCTTGAATTAAAGACATGTTTCCTTTCACTTTTTCTTTAATATTCCTGATTTCATCATAAGCTATTTGGAAATCTGATTTATACTTATTAACTTCCACTTCTTTGGCATGAATTATCTTCATTTCTGTGTCAATATCACTCTGATTTTTCTTAAGATCAATCTCTGTCATCTTTAACTCTATGCTCAACTTGGATAATCTAGTCGTTGGATCATCAGTTCTAGATGACATGTCTATGGTCCAAGAATGAGATTCAATCTGACCTTGCAAATTAAGTACCGACTCCTTTAATTTAGAAATATCTTCCTCTTTCTGCAACAACTGTTGTAAAATACTATATTTTTCATTTTCTACCTCTACTACCTCTGCTGCCATTGGATGCTCTCTAGTAGGTAACTTTAACTTTTTCTTCAATACATTTATTTCTGATTCAACACTTTGTAATAACTTCTATACAACTGATCTATCATTGGGGTCCACTCTAATTTTCATAATTATCTTCTTCAACTCTTCATTTTGAGTTGAAAGAGCCCTGGAATTAGCCGCTTTTCTAATTTTAGTTATTTAATCACTTTTCCCAACATAGTCTCTTCCTTATGAGAAGCTGCACTTGTTTTATTTAGGTCATTAACAATCTATTGACCAGTCTGCATATGCAAGTTAACTTTTTCAAGTAAAGATATATTCTTAACATCAACAGTGAAATTCACAGTTTTAAAACTGTTGGACTACCCTACTACCATTTTAGATGGGTGAGAGAAAGAAATATTCAACTGATCCCTTTCTAAGTCCATAGTAGTCAAAAAACTGGTTTGGTCAGGAGTAATTTGATACTCAACTTGAGCTTCCATATAGGCTTTAATATTTTGATTCTTTTCTCAATTTGGGAAAATACTTGCTTGATCAAAGGAACTTGATCATGAACAACTCCATGTCTTGATGGTGAAGTTGGTGCATTCTAAGCATCTCCTAATTGAATAAGGAAACCAGGCTTGGTATTTCCTCAGTTAACTTAACTCTTTTCTCAGCTCTTTGTTCTTCATCTTCAGAATCAATGGCTTTCTCTTTGCTTCCTTTTCTTATCTTTTTAGAAATGATTGGAGTCTAAATTCTAGTGCTATTAGTATAAAAAACCTTTGTTAGCTAAATTCTCGACTTCAGGCTTACTGTCATGAAAAGAAACAGAATAACCAATTTCAACTCTTCTATTAGAGATTACTTTGTGTGGATCATAAGCACATTTCTCACCTAATTAAAAATGCATATTTTCTAACATCATGTTAGCTTCATTTGTTGCTTGCCTCATATTCACTATAAATAGTCCCACGAACATAGGAAACTTAAATAAATGACCTTTCTTCATTGGGACAAAATGTATCTAATCCACATTTAGGATCTATCTAATAAATTCAAGGCAAGAAATATCATGGGAAAAAATATAGGTAATATATAAGGCTCAATCTCGGCTCCATACAATCTAATTTCTAAATAATCATCCTATACAAGCCAATCTCAAAATTTACAATTAGCACTAAGCTGAAGAAACTCCTAGGCCTTTGGTAGAAAACATGGAGGAGTAACTCCATTCAAGACCTTATAGGAAATTGGCATGAAATAAGAAGCAAAATCAAACATCCCTCCCTCATTTGGTTCATTTCTTATTGTTGGGAAACTAGCTCCAAAAATAGAAGAAAAGAGATATGAATGCCTTAGAAATAAGCCACTTCGAGGGAGAAAACTCCAATACATTACATGAATGAACAATTCTTCAATGATACAAATTAAAAAACCTCCTTTCTATATTTAGGAGTCCATGGGGCCACAATGTAATCCTAGACAACCTAACAATAATAATTTAAGGGCACAATAACAACAATATTAGTGTTACAGGGGTACAATAATAACAATAAGGGGGTTACACTCACAACAATAAGGGACTATACTAGTAATATAGGGACCTAACATGCCCATCTCCTTCAAAAAGTATTTTCCTCAACGCTTGAGTAGCTCTGGGTGCTTCTGTATAAAATTTTCATCCTCCCATGTAGAATCTTCAGTGGGTAAGTTCTTCCACTTGATGAGATACTCTGAAATTGATCGATTTCGTAGCTGTTGAGTTCTTGCTTCTGTGACTACTTCAGGTTCCAATATGATTTTTCCTTCCTCATCAAGTTTTGGAAATATTGTTTGAACTGGAAGATTTTCACCTATAACCTTCTTTAAGCATGAATTCTGGAAAACTGGATGTACTCGTGAAGAAGTAGGAAGCTCCAATTTGTATGCCATAGTACCAATCTTTTGCAACACCTTGTAAGGACCATAGTACTTTTCTGATAATTTATTATCCTTCTTAGCTTTCTTGAGGGACAATTTTTTGTATGGTTTTAGACGTAAAAATACCCAGTGTCCTATATCAAAACTTCTCTCATTGCAATGTTGATTTTCCTGTTGTTTCATTTGATTTTGTGCAAAATTCAGGTTATCCTTTAAGAGTTGGAGAACTTCTTGTTGATGCTCGATGTGATCTTCCACTGCTTGAACCTTCGAATTTTCTCTTAAAGATGATGTGATGGACGGTGGATGATATCCATAAAGTGTCATAAATGGGGTCAATTTTGCTGCAGTATGGAAGGAAGTGTTATACCACCATTTAGCAAGAGGTAACCACTTGACCCATTGTGTTTGTTTATTAGATACAAAACAACAAAGATATCCTTCCAAACATTTATTTACTATCTCGGTTTGACCATCAAATTGAGGATGATAAGATGAGCTATGAGCTAACTGAGTACCTAAACAATAAAATAACTTCGTCACAAAAATTTCCAATAAAAATGGGATCTCCGTCGCTCACAATAACCCTTGGGTTTCCATGTAGCTTTTGAATTGTGTCGATAAATGTAGTAGCAACTGTACTTGCTTTAAATGGATGAGATAATGCACAAGAGTGTGCATACTTGGTAAGTCTATCAACTACCACCATGATGACACTCTTTCCTTTGGACTTAGGTAAACTTGTGATAAAATCCATTGAAATCTCCTCCCAACATTGACTTGGAATGGATAAAGGTTGTAGAAGACCCGGGGTCTTAATTGTCTCAACTTTATTTTGCAGGAAAACCAAACATTCTGCCACAAAATTTTGAATATCAGATTTAAGGCCATCCCAAAAAAATTCTTTCTTCACCCTATGGTAATTTTTTAAAAATCCTAAGTGTCCTCCTAAAGGAGAAGTGTGCAATTCCAAAAGAATATTTTGTTTAGTTGGGAATTCTTACAAAGATATAAGCGATCTTTGTACCATAAGGAATCATTTTTCCAACTAAATGTATCAGATTTACTAGGATCTTGCTCCAACTTTTGAATGAGTATCCACACTTCTTCATCCTTCTTCCATTCATCTCTTGCTTTGGTTATCCAATCTGGTTGGATAATAGAAATGGCACAAAGCAATGCTTCCACCTCTTCATTCTTTCTTGAGAGTGCATCTGAAACAACATTTAGCTTCCCTTTTTTGTAGATTATTTCAAATTCATAACCCAACATCTTTGTGACCCAATTTTGATGCTCTTCTGAAGATAGTCTTTGCTCCAAAAAGTGTTTAAGACTATCATGATAAATTTTTACCTTGAAGTGTCTTCCCATTAGGTAAGTTCGCCATTTCTTTAGTGCATGCAGTATTGGTAACATTTCATTCTCATAAATAGGTTTATGTAAATACTTTCCTTTGATTGGAAGACTTTCAAAAGCAATGGGTCTTCCTTCTTGCATTAAAACAACACCAATTCCATTTCCCGAGGCATCACATTCCACAATAAAGGTTTTTGTGAAGTCTGGCATAGCTAAGACTGGTGCTAGGCACATTGCCTCTTTAAGATGTTCAAAGGCCTTAGTTGCTTCAGGAGTCCATGCAAATGCATCTTTCTTCAATAACATTGTTAGAGGTGCTAATATTCTCCCATAATTCTTAACAAACTTGCGATAATACCCTGTTAACCTAAGAAATCCTCGCAACTGCTTTATGGTTGTGGGGAATTTCCATTCCTTAATGGATTTAATTTGGTTAGGGTCTACCTTAACACCCTTGTGAGATACAATATGACCCAGATATTCCACCTCTTGTACTCCAAAGAAACATTTGGATGTTTTTGCATATAATTGTTTCTCCTCCAATATTTTGAGCACCCTGTCAACATGTTGAACATGATCCTTCCAAGACCTGTTGTAGATTAGTATATCATCAAAAAATACTAGCACAAATTTTCTAAGGAAGGGTTTGAAAATGGAATTCATCAACCCTTAAAATGTAGAAGGTGCATTGGTAAGGCCAAAAGGCATGACCAAAAATTCATAATGACCCTCATGAGTTCGAAATGTTGTTTTTGGAATATCTTCAGTATTCATTCTAATTTGATGATATCCTGAATGAAGATCCAACTTGGTAAAATAATTTTCTCCATGTAATTCATCCAATAATTCATCAACCACTGGAATGGAAAATTTATCTTTAATGGCGAGCTTATTGAGCTCCCTATAATCCGGACACATGTGCCATGATCCATCCTTCTTGTGTACCAATACAACAGTAGCAGAGAAAGAACTTTGACTAGGTTGAATTATACTCGCCTCTAACATTTCTGCCATCATACGTTCAATTTCGCTCTTTTGGACATAAGGATATCTATAAGGCCTGATGTTTGGAGGAACAATTCCTAGAATCAAATGAATAGCATGATAATGATCATGAATAGGTGGGATTCCTTTGGGAGTTTCAAACACATTGGAATGATTGTCCAAGACTTTTTGTAGATCTGCAGAAATAGATGATTTTGATGTTGGAACTTCTAGTGAGCATAATTGTGCAATTACACATCGTTCTTATTTCTTTAGAATCTTTGTCATGACATTAGAGATTATTACCTTTCCCGGCTTCCTTGCAATACCCCATAATTCGACTTCCTCTCCTTCTGAAAAATATTTCAAGAAAATTTCTTGAAAATTAAAAGCTACCGTCCCCAAAGATTGTAACCATTGTACTCCTAGTACAACATCAACACCTCCCATAGGAATGGAAAGCATTGGACTATTCAATACATATTCCCCCATTTGCAACCATCAATTGAAATTCTGGTGTTGGGTATAGGAAACAATTCAATTCCTTGGCTACCTTACAATGAATAAAATTATGGGTGCTACCTGAATCATCAACACTATTACACTTTTCTTCTTGATATGTCCTTTTTTGAGAGTTTGAGTAGTGGTAATTCCTGCCAATGCATTACATGATATGGTTGGACTCATTTCTTCCTCTTCTAGGGCTATTTCTTGGTGTATATCCTCCTGTTTTTCATTTTCTTCTTCCTCTTCACAATCTATGTAAAATAATTTCTTCTCGGCACACTTATGACCTTTAGTGTATTTGATATCACAACTGTAGCAAAGCCCTTTTGATATTTTTTCTTCTAACTGTTGTGGTGTCAACCTTATAGGTTGTGTAAATCTAGGAGTAGCAACACTTCCATCTTTATAGAAGTGAGTGGTAGGCTTCCTTGTCGCCATAATTTTACATTCAATTTTTCTTGCCAACCTGAATGCCTTCTCCAATGAATCAGGTTCCAAAATGTGAACTTCATGTTGGATGTTATCCTTTAAAGTACCTACGAAGAGATCAATCCTGTGTTCCTTTGGAATATCAGTTACCCTTATATTCAATTTATGAAAGTCCTCAATGTGCTCCGCCACTAAACCCTTTTGTTTGAGATTTATCAATTGGCTAAATAAGGTGTTGCTTTTTGTATCCTCATAATGTGCTATCATTTCCTCCATAAAAATTGACCAAGTGATAATTTTTTTACGAGAGAAAAGCCATCGATACCATACAAATGTATTTTGTTCTAAATTTAAAGTTGCAATGCGTACCTTTTGTGTGTTTTTCACATTACTGAGATCAAAATATTTCTCCATCTGTAGTATCCATGTTAGGGGATCCTTGCCATCAAACTTCCTCATATCCATATTTGGAATATTGTGGTTCTTTAATCCAACATTAGATTTTATGAAATCATGATTAACATTTATTTTGTTCTCATCATGATTTTCAGCTACTATCTTTTCGCCATTAGGAATCATTTCTTCTATCAACTTTGACAAACCTTCTTTCGAACCTTCCATTTTTTCTTCCATACCATCCATTTTAACTTCCATACCATTCTTTAAACCATCCATCGTAGATTACATGCCTTTCTTCGAACCATCCATTTTATTTTCCATGCTTTTCTTCAAAACATCCATTTCATTTTTTGTTGCTCTCTGCGAGAGCAAATTTTTGTGCACTTGCTCTTGTAATTTTGATAGATCATGTTGAAATTCTTCATCTTCACAAGTCATAGTAAAGTAATCTGAGGGCTTAAAGGGTGTTGAATTATTTTTAGGAGGAATTTTAGAACCCAATACTAATATCTATGCTCAATAGGCCTTTGGACTCACTTAAAACTGATTTTTAAAACAAGACTTACGCAATTTGAAAAAAAAAAACACACCTTTTTCTTGATTTTGAGGAGCTTGATATTGAAACCGAATTATCTCTATTATTTTGGATCTTCAATATCTGAAATTAGGCCTTGACGTAGCCCCCTGAATCTTCTTTCAAATGCCACAGGTCTGACTTGATTTGGATTCTTTGCGAAAAATTTATTTCCAATCTCCCACAATGACCTAATTATGGACTGGTTCAGTAGAGTGAACTTGTACGACTTGCCACGTGTCACTGTTTGTTCCTTTAGCTCTTAAATTTATAAATAGTAAACTAAATTCTGTTTACTTCCAGTTAATTTTTGCAGAATTCCAATCCGATGCTCAGAGAGAGAGTTATGAATATTTTCTCATGATCACCTCTTTCAGATGAAATTCAGGAGCCTAAAAAAGACCTAACTTCCACAGATCATATCTCCCAAAATATTGCGAACCAAGCTCTAAACTTTTGCGACAATGTTTCTCAGGATTTCAGATTTTCACTCTACAAATTTGTGCTTCTGAACCTTCGTAGAAAATTTTTTATAGCGAAAATGCCACGATGACCTATTTGGGGTAGTGAAACTCTAGAATCCAAACCTCTGATACCAAATGTTGGGAAACCAGCTCCAAAAATAGAAGAAAAGAGATATCAACGCCTTATAAATAAGCCACTTCGAGGGGGAAACCTCCAATACATTACATGAATGAACAATTCTTCGATGATAAAAATTACAAAACCTCCTTTCTATATATAGGAATCCATGGTGCCACAATGTAATCCTAGCCGACCTAACAATAATAATTTAAGGGCACAATAACAACAATATTGGGGTTACAGGGGTACAATAATAACAATAAGGGGGTTACAATAACAACAATAAGGGACTATACTAGTAATATAGGGACCTAACACTTATTATATATGTTCAAAACACTACTGATTGTATTTTCTTATTTTCATCCATAGTATTTAGCCCCAAATGTATAAATTCTTCTACATATTGATATAAGAATAAATAAGTGATCAATGAAGGAAACATGAAATACCCGGTGAGGGACAGGCTCATCAAATGAGTGTTAATGTTCTCTTACTAGTAGGAGGGAATATCTAAAACCACATTAGGCTTCATCATTAAGGAAAATAACCTAGGCACCGACCTATCAATTTGGGCAACAGCCTCCTTTCCAAGTATCTTTGATAGAAATTGTAGTATTGGTTTGACTTCTGCGTTGAAATCTCCAAAGGGAATTCTTTTTCATCTGGTGAAAAACGTCTTGCTTCCGGCTTTAGAAAGAATACAAGCTTTGTAAAATCCTGCCCTGTAAGAATGTCATATAATGTTGCCAATGATTCTTCAGTAAACTAAACATAAGATTCAAACTTGGGATAAAAAAGGGCTTGACGGATTAACTGAGATGTGACTTGAATAACACTCTGCCCTAAATAATTCATCACAAAAAATTTGCCAGGGTAAAATTCAGACATTAACCAATGCACAAATTCATGAAGAAGATGAGTTTTAGGGACACATACAGACAAAACACTAGACTTGACCATGGCCGAATAAATGGGGGAAATCTTGTCATTCAGTAGGACTTGCTGGTAGAAGGGTAAATTCTCAACAATTCACAAAGTATATTTAATTTCTTGCTCAGTTTCCATAATCGAGATATGGCTAGAAGAGCCAGAAAAGGACAATTGTTTAGCCATGAGTTAGTTCAGGGTGGCGAATGAATAAGTGCAGAGGTAAGCGATTAAAGCGACTAAGATAACTTCTTGAAAAACTGGTATTGAAAAATAATAATAAGAAAAGAAGGAACTTCAACACCTTATATAGATGGCACGGGATTTGAAAATAAATGCAAATTCAATGCTTGACTAGATATGTAATGGAAATATGATGTGATAGATGAGTTGGCTCCTTATCTGGCGGTATGTGCTGTCTATGTCATAGGTTGCCTACGTAACTGTGGGAGTGCTTTGGAGTATGGTGAACCCATTAGAGGTCTGCCCCTGCATCTATTGTGAGCCATCGATCTTGGTCAATGGACTTTTGGTGGAGTCAACTGCGGAGGCACCAATACTGATAACTAGCGGGTTGTTTGTGCCCATGGGTTTTCGCTGATCCAAAATTAACTTAAATTCCTTTAAATCCCACCTGATGATTAGAAAGGGTGTTAATCCAAAGGTCAGTCCCACCTTCACAATTTTGAACAATATGTTAATTGACCGACATATAGAAATAAAACTATTTTTTGTCATATTGAAAGATCATATTTTTTCCTATTTTCTAAAGTATATGCTTTTTTTTTGTATTTTGAAAATATAATAAAAGAGAATGCAAATGAGCCACAATAGGACCAATTTGGGATTTTATCCTAAAATGAGATTTCTTCTTTGTTGATTCAAAATGTACTTCATCTGAATTAATCATATATCTAAAGTATTCTAGGGCAAAGATCCTCATGGGAAGGAACTTTGGCATCTTGTAAGGGGGATACTCACTGCACCCATATATTCTCAGCTCTGTATAATTTTGGTACATTACAAGTCTCCATTTTTGGCTTGGTCTGACAATTGTATGATATTTTTAATTTATTCATTGATCCTTGGTTCCACTGTGTTTTTGAGGATGCTCATAGCTGGATGCACAAAAAATTCGATGAATATTTTGTAAGTGAATTCTTTCTAATATTTCGTCAGCATTTTTGTCCAAAAGATGAAAAACTAAGGGTGTGAATATTCATTCAATTTTCTCATTGCAAACTAAAACCGGTTTGCCTGAAAATATACAAACATATAAACAATGACTAAAGTGTATTTAAACACTTCCTCTATTTGAAACTTGACAAATTGATCATGAATGACATCTACTAGGAATTGATTGAAATTGAACATGATGGAAGGTTTACAGTCTATGAAAGTATTAACAGGAAGCCTATAATTGCTTCATCTAGCCACTGATCTGAATAGCATCCTAGTAGGTAAGAAAGGATAATGACTATGTTCTTAGTCCTATCAGGGAATGTAGAAGATGAGTATGGAGGATTATTTTTGGGTAGGGGAGTGTGTCCAACCATGAATAATTCAAGGGTTTTGGCTCTACTGGCATAATCTAATTTCTGATACAATTCCCTGAGGGTTTCATGGGAAAAGGGTGTAGATTATTCAATGACAGGAGCCTGCATCATCTGCATGATAGACTTGGCACTAATGGTGAAAAAAACCTCCCCTGTGGGGGAAACAACAACCCTCTGATTTGGATCATAACATGCATGAGACTTTATTATAAATTCAGGGCAACTGTGAGTTTTTGGAAAGATGTAGTATGGAAGGTTTATGTTCCACAGTCCTATGTCATCATCCTTATCGATAAATTTATCTTCCAACCAACAGTATATGTCGAAGAGGTCGAATTCCGAGAGAGTCTTGTGAATTTTAAAATCCCTGTCAACAAGGGAAATATGATCAAGGTCCATAGGAGGGTGAACAATTTGGTTGAATAGCTCCTGATCCTTCTTCTTTGGAGGCATGATTGTCTCTGGAAATGAAACTGACTGTCATTTCTGTATTTGTAGGTGCACATATTAAAAGGGGATTAAACAGACGGGGAAGAAATAAAAGGAATTTATGCTTGATTAGAAGGGGAATTATAAGAAAAGGGGATAAAAGAAGAGGGATTTCTACTAATCTGGAGACAATTGGAATTTTCTGCACTTTCTTTATATCTGTAAAACTTTGAATTCAATCGCTTGTTACAAGAAAAATATTGAGAAAACACTGTAACCTTTGGAGCATGTGGGGAAAGGTGAGTTTATAGGATGGCAGCGTTTTCGTTGACATGGAGTGAGCCCATTGGGTAACGGTTTAAACAAATAAATGTTCAACATGTCTTTAGGTAGGAGTGGGAGTGATTGGACGGATGTGATGAGAATGGTATCGTGGAGCAGCGGGAATGGCGGAGGGTTAACGGTCAAGAACACGATTTAATCATGGTGGAAAACGATTTTCGAAGGGGGTATAGGAAGGTAAGCGAAATGGCGAGGGGGGAGTGTGAAATGATAGGCACTTGAAATGTAGCAGATGGGTCAAGCTTCTTATGTGGAAAAAGTTTAATGATGACATGATGGGTGAGTGGATGGTGGGGTCATACGGATTAAATGAAATGCTAGGTAGATTATAAAGTATGGGGACTTTAGGACATGACATATAATATGGAAAATAAACTTTAAAATGAGTCAATCCCCGAAACTTAGGATAAGACCCCTTTGTTTTTTATTTTTAACCATACATGAAAATACATGAACTCTTTGGAATGATGTTTTAGTGTAAATTTCATGTCTCTCCACATTTATTTTTTCTTTCATTCTACCTACCCTTTCACTAATCTAACATTTTTTCATCATTATTTTGCAAGGTGCATTGAGGCTTGGAGACCCATATCTCTTTTTTTATGAAATCCTAACCTAATGTTTCCTTATTTCTCCTATTGATTTAGTTTGAACCATTGAATAAATTTTATTTCTACCTAATTTCTGATTTTCCAAGACTGAACGGTTTGAAAAATCCTTATTTTCTAACCTACCCAACAAAAAATTAAAATTGTTCAATCATGCTCAGACTGAATGAATTGAACAAACTAATCTAATCAGTACTGGAATTTTTATTTTCATCACTTTTAGTATTATTCTTTTTGGGGTTTTCTTTCTTTTTCTTTTTCTTTTTCATATTTTATTTTCAATATACCCTATTTTAGTTTCCTTTTTTTTTTTTTGAAATCATTTGAATATGGAAAATCATGTACAATATGAAATTGAAACTATAAAATACTCAATCACCTTGAGATCCTATAATTTATAGGACCCTAATAGTGGCTCCAGCTGGGGATGGAACTTCTCCTAGTGAAGTGTCAAGAACATAAGATCAATAGCAATGAGTACTCCATTTTCTATAACGTTTTCATCTGATTTATTTTTCTGTTTTATAACAACTTATCAAACATGGCTTGGGGCCTTCTCCACGGGCTTCAAACTTTGTTAATGAGTTATCCAAATCAAAAACTGTAAAAATATGGTATTTAAAATGATGAAATATGAAACTGTATTCTTAAGAGAAGTAATGCTTCAACATCCTGCCATTGACAAGACCTCCAGGTATCTCTGTTCCATCTAGCTCCTTAAGGAAATATTCATTGTTTCCTCTGAAAGAATCAATAATGTATGGCCCTTGCCAAAGGTTGTCAAATTTTCCATGTTTACATTTGTCTTCTCTTCTGGAATCCCATTTCAAAAATTTTTCACCTATATTAAAATAACCATCCTTTGTTCTTCTATCAAAAATCTTCTTGATATTTTCTTGAACAACTTGTCGTGTTATAGACCTCTTCTCTGGACTATTGTAATTAAATAGTTCGATTGATCCTTCTCTGTCCATCATTTCGTTCATCTTATATTTTGTGAATGATATTCATGACTGGAACTCCTAAATAGGAAGGAAAAAATACATCCATTCCATACACCAATTGGTATTGAGACATGCCAATCTATTTTTTGGTAGTAATTCTATCAGCCCAAAGTGCATTGACCAAATTTTTATGCCATGATTTCTTGTTGTCTTCCAAGAGCTTTTTGATGATATTCACCAAAATTTTGTTTGAATATTCAACCAATACATTGCCCTGAGGGTAATAGGCTGTTGAATGTCCCAAAGTTATGTGGTACTTATTTCATTAATCAACCATTTTGTTGGACTTGAAGGTTGCAGCATTATCAGCGATGGGTTTTCTAGGAAAACCAAATCTAGAAAGGATAATTGTTTCAAGCAATTTAATAATGACATATTAAATGGAATTTCTAGAAGGAGTGGCTTCTATCAATTCGGTAAAGTAGTTTGTGGCAGTAAGAATCCACTTATGATGGGCAAAGGAGGGAGGATGATTTTCACCAATGAAATATAATCCCCATTGTTGGAAAGGGCTTTCCATAGAAATAGGCTTTAATGGCAAGGGCAATAAATTTCTCTTTCCTTCGAATATTTGGCATTTGTGGCAAGCAGCTACCATCTTGTGTATGTCATGGAAAAGCGTAGGCCAATAGAAACCAACCCTAAGGATCTTATTGGCAATAGTTTTCCAATAAAGATGGCCACCATAGTCACCTTCATGGAATTCCTGCATAACTTTATCTACATCATCTTTTAGCAAAAATTTGAGTAAAACACCTCCAACATCTTTCCAATATAAGAAATTTTCTAGAATGCAGAATTTAACAGCTTTCAACTTCATAAATATAGCTTTAGTTTTGGACAAACCAGGAGGAGCATTTCAAATGAACAAAAAATATAAGATATTCACATACCAGGGAGAATTTAGGAATGATTCATCAATTAGTGGAGTCAGAAGTTCCTCTTTATCATCCAATGAATAGATCATGTTAATATATAGTGCATGAAAATTTGATTCAACCATTAATTTGGCTAATCCTTGCCCTTTGATCAATTTGGTAGGTCTGATTTCCAAATCATATTCAAGAATAACAACAATCCATTTTTCTCTCTTTTCATTAGGACCATTCCGTGTTAAAATGTATTTGAATACTGCATTAAGCACATAAGAAATAATATGTTATGAAAACAACTCCAAAAAGAGAAGAAAAGAGAGATCAAACCCTTATAAATCAGCCACTTCGAGGGGGAAACCTCTAATATATTACATAAATGAAAAATTATTGGATGATACAAATGACAAAACCTCCTTTCTATATATAGGAGTCGATATGGCCACAATGTAATCCTAGTGGGGCCACAATGTAATCCTAGCCGACCTAACAACAATAATTTAAGGTCACAATAATCACAATATGGGGGTTACAGGGGTACAATAATAACAATAAGGGGTTACACTAACAATAATAAGGGACTATACTAGTAATATAAGGACCTAACATGATCCTCTCCTTAAAAAAGATGTTGTCCTCAATGCTTGAGTAGCTCTGGGTGCTTTTGTATAAAATTCTCATCCTCCCATGTAGAATCTTCCGTGGGTAAGTTCTTCCATTTGATGAGATACTCTAAAATTGATCGATTTCGTAGTTGTCGAGTTCTTGTTTCTATGATTGCTTCAGGTTCCAATATGGTTTTCCCTTCCTCATCAAGTTCTGGAAATATTATTTTAACTGAAAGTTTGTCCCCTATAATATTTTTTAAGCATGAAACATGAAAAAATGGATGCACTTGCAAAGAAGAAGGAAGCTCCAATTTGTATGCCCTAGTACCAATCATTTGCAAAACCTTGTAAGGACCATAGTACTTTAGTGATAATTTATTATCCTTCTTAGCTTGCTTGAGGGACATTTGTTTGTATGGTTATAGCTGTAAAAATACCCAGTCTCCCACATCAAAACTTCTCTCATTGTGATGTTGATCTGCCTGTATCCTCATAATGTGCTATCATTTCCTCCGTAAAAATTGACCAAGTGACATTTTTTTTATGGGAGAAAAGCCATCGATACCATACAAATTTATTTTCTTCTAAATGTAAAATTGTAATGCGTACCTTTTGTGTGTTTTGCACATTATTGAGATCAAAATATTTCTCCATCTGTAGTATCCATGTTACGGGGTCCTTGCCATCAAACTCCCTCATATCCATATTTGGAATATGGTGGTTCTTCCATCCAAGATTTGAGTTTATGAAATCACGATTAACATTTATTTTTTTCTCATCATGAGTTTCCTCTACCATCTTTTTGCCATTAGGAAACATTTCTTGTATCAACTTTTCCAAACCTCCGATGTCTACTTTTAGATCACTCTTCATGTTTTCCATGTTGTCTTTCATTTTCTCATCGATCTTAGCTTCCATGTCATCCATCTTAGCTTCCATGCCATCCATCTTAGCTTCCAAACCATTAATTTTAGCTTCCATGCCTTTCTTCAAACCATCCATCTTAGTTTCCATGTCTTTCTTCAAAACTTCCTTTTCATTTTTTGTTTCTCTTTGAAATAGAAAAATTTGGTGCACTTTCTCTTGTAATTTTGATATCTCATGTTGTGTTTCTTCTTCTTCATGAGTCATAGTAGAGTCTTATGAAGGCTTAATAGGTGTTGAATTCTTTTTAGGGGGAATTTTAGAACCCAATACTGATATCTATTCTTCAATATTCCATTGGAATAAATTCAAACTAATTTTTTTTTTAAACGAGACTTGTGAAATTCGAAAAAAATACACACCTTTTTCTTGCTTTTGAGGAGCTCGATATTGAAACTGAATTATCTCTGTGATTTCAGATCTTCAATATCTGAAATTTTGCCTTGAAGTATCCCTTTGAATAATATTTTAAATGCCACAGGTCTAACCTGATTTGGATTTTTCAAGACAAAGTTATGCCCAATATCCCACGATGACATAATTATGGACTAGTTCAGTAGAGACAACTTTTACGACTTTCCACGTGTCATTGTTTCCTCCTTTGCATCTAAAATTGATATACTGAAAAATAAAGTCCATGTAATTGTGAACACTTTTTACAGAATCCCAATCCAACGCTCAGAGAGAGAGTTATAATGTTTTTCCCACAGTCACCTCTTTGAGATGAAATTTAGGAGCCTGAAACAAGCATATCTCAAAAATTGTTGCGAACCAAGGTCTGAAATTTTTACAGGAGGTTCCTCAGGATTTCAGCTTCACTCTGTGAAAATGTCAGCTTCTGATATCTTGTAGAAAAAAATTTATAGCGAAAATGTCGCGATGACCTGTTCAGGAGCCTGCAAAAATACCTAACTTCCACAAATCATATCTCCAAAAATATTGCGAACCAAGCTCTGAAATTTTTTGACGATGTTCCTCAGGATTTTGGCTTCACACTCTAAAAATTTCAGCTTATGAAACTTCGTAGAAAAATAGTTATAAAGAAAATTCCACTATGACTTGTTTGGAGCAGCAAAACCCTAGGATCCAAAGCTCTGATACCAATTGTTGTGAAACCAACTCCAAAAATAGAAGAAAAGAGAGATCAATGCCTTAGAAATCAGCCACTTTGAGGGTGAAACCTCCAATATATTACATAAATAAACAATTCTTGGATGATACAAATGAAAAAACCTCCTTTCTATATATAGGAGTCCATGAGGCCACAATGTAATCCTAGTCGACCTGACAATAATAATTTAAGGGCACAATAATAACAATATGGGGGTTACAGGGGTACTTTTAGTAACCTATAAATATAGGATTCATAATTTTGACTTTACTGATGGTAATATTTTAAATATGTACATACTTTTCCTTCTGCAAGTTGTAATCCCATATTTTGTATAAAAAAGAAAAAAAAAATCAGAAAATCAAAAGAGGGTAAAAATTCCTAAAAGAAATATCAAAGGACTTAGAAAAAATAGTATACCCCAAGAGGAAAATATGAATAAAACATCAAAGTGTGCAAGTATAAATGCCACTACTTTTACCTTTTGCAGTTGATTATGGCAGAGTGTCAATAAATTCCATAATCTATGATGAGTTGAACAATTTCATCTTGACTCGTCATTTTTCAATTTCAAATGTTGTAGATAGAGAATAAATGATTGTCATAAAGTTTAATCATGACAACACATTATTTAGGTAGAGAATAAAAGAATCCAACAGTTTAATCTGGATTCTTGGATGCAATAAGTGTATAATTAGATAGTTTATTGCTTTCAAAAATAATAAAATGTTGTAAGGTTGCTAGTTCAAATGCACCTGATTAAAATAGAAGGAAAAAATGTTAGAAGATAATGACTGGGTAGGTAGAAGAAGGTGGGAAACATCATTGTAAATATCGTTCACCGGACTACAAATAACTAATTTCCCCTCCCATAGCAATTTGATATTCTAGACTATTAGTCAAAGAGGCTCAAGGCATTTCCTTGACTTCTGTTGGGACCGGACCCAAGGCTCAATGACTGATTAGTTGAAAATGTTAAAATTTCTATATTAATCCCTGAAATTTTCATTATTCACCTCTTCATGCACTCATCACCATTCAACTTCGTAAGTGAGAACTCTTTTCTTACTTAAATGTTACATAAAGACCCATTTTATTAACTTCCTCCATTTTACAAGACATAAAACCCGCAAAAACATGATATTTTAAGTAAAAGTGATTAATTTATGACAAGGAAAGCTTTGCTTTAATTTTCACTTTCCTTAGCTTTATTTATGAATTTTGAGTATTCATTGTCCCTTTTCATATTAACACTTAACATATTTTATTAACTCCCTATCAATTATCCTAGTCCTATTAATATAGCTCCCTTTATATTTAATAACCCCAAAACCCTCTTATTATATACATTTTATGTCAGAGATATTGAACACATGTTGAAAAACATCCCGAAATTACCCCTTTGACATGAAACTTATCAATAATAAAATATCCCCTCTTCCCTATAGTTTTAGACCTTTGACAAATCTAAAACTATATAATAAAAATGATATTGAAAATACGCAATTTATTTACACAGTGTGTATATAGAATAGCGAAGAAAAAGAAGTTTAATCGCCTTTCACCTCATAAATTTTAGCCATGGTTAAAGCTTTAACCTTATCCCATTTTCCCAATACATATCCCCTTTCCACAAGATTAAAACTTGGATAAATATTTAAACCCGCCCCATTCTATGTTTAAAATCCTTTTATACATAAATTTCTTTAATAAAAACAAAGCATCCTCGCATTCATTCCTGACCCTCTGATCATCCTAATACCTTTAATCCTACGATCTAAATTAAACCCGATAAATCATTCCCTTGCCCCCATCATTTCCTATCGCATTGATGTTAAACCGTCGATCTCCTATTACCAATTCAACGATGCATATCAAAGTACCCGATCCCACCTTATTTCCCTGTATCTTCCCGACGCATTTCAGTTGTTCGCTTCTCTCAACCAAATCCGACGATGCAGATCCCATATCGCATTACAAAAGTGATCGGGTGAAGTTGAAAAAAAATTCTGCGATAAAAGTTGTTTTACGAAACCACCGCCTGCTACGTGTCTTAATTTTACTGGATCACATTGCAAAAGAAAAATACCAGTTACTGCCCAGAAGAAATGCGATAACCACTAGTGGTTTCGCCTTCAAATGCACAAATCGCTCCCGCCATTAATATCAACCTGCAATAAATGTTATGATTATTAATAAGACTTGAGGTTTCAGACTTAGCTCTTATTGTTTACACACATTTGTGCCTACTCCCTCTCAGAAAAAATTCACAGAAACCATTTCGAAGCTATTTTTAATCCCAGAAAGCCATTTCCCCTCTTAATTTAAACTACGAAGAATCCCAGTACCTCTTACTAAATAGTTGGAACCAGTTTGAAGACTGGTACCACCTGCAACCCTCTTCAACCGAGACCATACCTATTTAAAGGTATTTTTCATTAAGCCAAACCTGCAAATTCTTAATTTTCAAGAAGAATTGACTCATTTTTAATTTAAAATCCAAAAGTGCTTATCTGAGAGTACTCAAACCTTGAAGAAACAGGGGAAACCCTGTCAAAATTTTCCTAGAATTTTCCACTTACTCCTGAAGAATTTTAACCATCCAAAAGCTATTCCTACAGTTAAAATACCTTTGAATTACTGAAAAATCGATCAAAATCCCTTTCCCACCTTCTGCACATTGCAAATCTGCATTTTCCTAATAAAACCCTTGCCCAGATTCTGAATTTTTCCCAGAGACAGCTTAATTGACCTTCTCTTTCCATAAAGAGCTGAGAAAATAGTCTAATCTTGCTCAGTTTCATTAAAAATGACTAAAAAGCAGGTCAACCCTAGAACTGGAGGTCCAAAACCTCAGAAGCCTGCCTCCAGCAAGTGTCCAAACCCCAAACCTTCCAAAATTGATAAACCTACTCCTGTCCCAGCTGCAGATTCCACTGAGGTAGTAAAACCATTTCAGCCTCTTGTCACCTCTGAAGAGAACAATCCCTTGATTGACTTAGACTACAAAATTGCTGATGCTACCTTAGAATTTGACCTACTTGAAGTACATAGTTGGTGTCAAGAAAATTTTGAGAAGAAAGTGGCCAATGATATACCTATATGGGACTCCAACTTGCCCAAATATGTGGTTCCCATCACACATCCAACCCAATATTTCATTAGGTTGTGTCAGATGCACTATATCCCTGACCAAAGATGCATGGTGAACAAAGATAGTGAAGTCCTGTTCTACATAACTGCTGAAGAAATCAATGATATGCTCCAACTAAGCCATGATCCACGAGCAATATCATTGTTAATTGAAGATTTGACTCAGATGTATTTGGATCTAGATTTTCCTAGGAAGTTTGAGATCCTTCAAAATTTCATGCCTAATCATGTCAACCTTCCTAAGGTAAATCCACCTTATGATACTTTTGACTTCCTTGAGGGCTCGAGACAGATCATTTCAATGCTCTCCTTCATTCTTTTCTATGTTAATGATGAATTTATAGATGCCTCCATTTTAAGGTTCCTCTCTACTTTGTCTCCTGAGCAACAGCCAGAATTGGTCTTTGATATTTCCAAATTCATTGCTGATAATATACATTATCAGCTAATAAAATTACCTAATGAAGGAGTGTTCAGATATACATCATATCTGTTGCATATCTTCCTATTTTCTCAGGATGATGATTTTCCAATTACTTTAAAAAAGATGGATATGGAGGGAAAACCTCTTCCAGTAATATTTTGGACTTCTCTTCTCAGGAAAAACAATAGTGAGTATAGTTACAATGATTTCAATGATTTGTTTATCAGACCTGCCATAAGTTTGTTAGACAAAGTAGAGCCACCAAGGATCAATGAAGAAATCAAAAGAATTTTACAGTTTTCTGAAAACTGTAAAGTTGGAGATTGGTATTTGTATAAAAATCACATAGAAATAAGAGTGTATGGTGCAATCCTAGCTCCTTACAAACTACCAAAGTTTCTAACTACAAGGATTTTTGCTTTGGAATACTTGGGACAAATTTTAAATGTAGATGCAATGAACTTTATAGCATCCAAAAAGAAAGCACAATTCAAGTTAAAAAGTCAAATTGGCCCTTTCATAGTCAACAACAAAGATGCTTTGAAAGAGGTAAGAAGCAAATTATCAGTATTCAAGTTCCAAGAAAGCTTTTACTGGAACTATGACCCTCAAGGTATTCTGAGCAACGTCAAGGTAAAATGTAAGTTAACTCAATTCCTCCATGAATCAAAGCCACTAATTGAAAAGTATGCCAATAAGATGGAAAGGGTTGCAAACACTTTAATTGATGATGATCAAGAGATGCAAACAGATAATCTATAGTAAAATCAGATGGATAGTACATAGATGGTTACAGTTAAACAACAAGCAGAGGTATCCAATAAAAGGCCGAGAAAAGAAGAAGGATATTTAGTAGAGAAAATCATTGAAAATAAATTTAAAACAGTCTACAGCAAAAAGGCCAAAATGATTACTCTAGAAAAAAGAAGGAGTCATATATATAGATGATAATAATAATCAGCAAACAGATGATGAGGCCACCATGATTGTTAATGAAACACTCAGTGAAATTCAGAATGAATAGGTACAAGCACAGGGAAAAGGAAAAGAAATGATTGAAGCAGAAATGAATACAAAAGCTCCCTCTTCCTCTATAATAGCAGAAGAAACTAATTCTGATATTCATAAAAGGTTCAAGCAAATCAGGGAAAAGAATGAGGAAATAAAGAATGAAGTTTATTCTAAAATTTTGAAGCAAAAACCAGGAGATAAAGACAGACTTGTGACAGCCTTTGATTACTCAACAAATAAAATGATCATGTCTTTTATCCAACCAGTAGTAACAGATCCAAAGTCAGCGACAGACTACAGGAAGACAGAATTTGAAATGAATGCTGATACTATACATGAACTAGATCAGATAGAGTTCCATAGAAGTGCTTCAGAGATGCTGTATTCAAAGGTAGTAAGCAAAACCATGAGTGCTACCATGCTTCAAAAAACGTCTAATTTGCAAACTAAAATGAAATTAGATAAAGAATCTCTACATGCTAAGGATTTGAGGATCAAGTCCTTAGAAAATTTGTTGATAGAAATAGGAGCAGATCCCTCCAATACTAAAATTGCTAATAAATTGATAAGACAGAAGAATGAGGATATTGCTGCCTTAAGAAAGCAACTCAAATTGCCACAGAGTGAGCACCCTCAGGCAAAAGAAGTTCTTCAGGAAAAGACAGAAAAGGAGGAAACTATGCAACTGGTTTTGAAAATTACAGCTCAGATTAAAGATATGGAAAATCAAATAGAATCTCTAGTGTAAGAAAATGAAACATTGAAGAAATCTCATGGAATCTCCATTCCCACAGTTATCCCAACTATAAGTACAGTTGTTCCCTCTACATTGGCAGAACATTTGGCACCAAAAGGAGTATTGGCAACTGCAATGTCAATTACTTCTAAAGATATCTCTGCCACTTCTTCATCTACATCACAGATAAATAAAATAGGTCAAACAGCTACCATAGTCAAGGCTATGGAAGACATGTCCTTAAAAGATAAAGAGATATTCAATTTGAAAGGTACCATCAGAAATATTGAAACATCTAACAGAGATGTATTAATTACATCCAAAGGATATGAGCAAAGAGCCAACAAATTGTAGGAACATGTAAAGATTCTACAACAACAGGTTAATATTACTCAGCAGGTATCTTACATCAATAATTATCTTTGGAACAATATCATTCAGGGCATACATTTACAATGGCCCTCATTCCAAATTATTTATGAACAAAAAGAGTTACTTAAAGAAGCACAAATAGAAATTCAGAAGACAAAATAAGAACTGGTTGACAGACCTGCTCAAGCCTTAAAGCTTTTTACATTTCTGAATAGCAGACATACAGAAGAGATTGAAGAGCTAAAAATTCAATATAGAACTGAAAGAATTCTACAAATCAAGAAGTCCTGAATAAGAGAAACATGATGGATAATTTGGAGGACAGATGCAAGGACATGAACTTAGCAATCACAAGATTTTGGGCCAAATATATAGTACTAACACAAGCAGCCTTCCAGACATTCATGATTTGAATGAAAAATTAATGGCACAGAAGGATTATGACAACAAAATCAGGGCTTATGCCCAAGAGCAAGTCAACAAACCTTTACCACAAGGGTCTCCAACTGGTAAAGTCATTTTGGAATATTTTGAAAACTTGTTCTTTCTACAAAATGAGATCAAACATATTTTCATTGTTAAGCCCAATTTTTCTAAGTATATAAAGGTAGATGAAAGTTACAGGAAATTGAAGAGTATGAGAATTCCCAGTGCAAAACAATGGCAGGAATTCACTGACTTAATCTAAAGGTTTGCAGTCAAAGTGTATCCGGGTCAGAAATAGAGTTAAAGAGTATCAGTGAAAATGCATTTTTACTGCAGATTATTATTTATTTTACAATAGTGAAGCAGTAAAAAGACAACGTAAAGAGTAACTGATGCAGGGGCATTATACACTAGCCATCAATGTAGGAGATTTTTTCCACATGTTGTGGCTAGGAGGGTCCGAAATTCTCGAATTATAACAGCTAGGTGTCAATACCTCAGCTGACTGTTTCATTTCAGAGTAGTTAGAGTTGAAGAAGTCAAATGGTTAGGTTTAGTCCATCTGTCTTATTTAGTTTTCAAATAATTGTAATGAGGCTCTTGAATTTCCATAACGGTCCTCATTGAGGAACCGAAAGGACATATGTTTATGTATATGAATGTATTCCCTCGGATGCATGGGGGCAGAGAGAGGAAGAATAGAGAAATTTTTGCAATAAACTCTGTACATTGTCGATTGATTCCAATTAAATGAAATCTACTTTGTTGATTATCTAATTGCCTTGAAATGTTAATTGTGAGAAAATTCGTTTGATTGTGAAGTGGTTAAATTCTATGCGTATATATCTCCTGAGTCGAACCATTGTATCGATTTCACAATTCCCTGTATATTTCCTTGAATTTGGTTAGATAAATCCCGTGAAGGAATCCGTATGGAGGAGAAATCTGTCAATAATGGTGAATCTCGTTTAATAAAGAGATGAATTTTTTTATTACATTGAAGTTCAGAACCGAGACTAAACCCTGAGTTAGCAACCAGAGCAGATAAGAAAATGTTATAAAGTAGACTTGCAACCGTGGTCAAGCCCTGTAGCAAAACCACGACAGATTTACAAAGGCGGATTGCCCCCCCATCGCACCGCTTTTGTGACGTAGGTGGTATTTTCTGAATTGGAGCGATTCCATATAGGAATCGACACATGGCAAGGGACCCATTTCAAAACCGCTGGTTAAAACGCGCCATCGCACGTTAACCCTCAGACCAAGACGCCGCGCGATATGCGCACAGGCCGTCAATCTGGAGTGTCACCATCGGATGGCGGACACTTCACGAAGATGTGCAAAGTTTAATAAAAGAGCCCGAACCATATCGACAATGATCCGACGGTGTAGATTCACTGTGGGAGGGATGAACCGAGATTTGTCGTCGTACTCCTCGAACCCCCGCAGTGATGTCAGGGGGCGTACGATCGTAGAAGTGGGCCTAGAGTCACAGGTCTGTTACAAAGTTTATTGTTCGTAAAGTTTTGGGCTATTAATGTAAAATTACGCCGGGTAATAATATTATTGCAAGGTGCAAAGATTATAAATTTAGTCCCAAGTCTAGAGATAATGTATACGAGTCGAGAATTATAATATAAGGCATTGAAAGTTAAACATCGGTTAATAGGTCGGGCGGCGTAGTATAAAGCAGGAGACATATTTAAAATTTCAAAGGTTTTCAAATGATATTTATTTATCAAATTCTCCGAATTTGATAAATAAGATTCCAAAGGAAAAGAGAGGACAGAGCCACGATGACAGTTGATCATCCCTCCTCAGGTTGACCTACAACATTGTTGCGTCATTTGTGGTATCAAAGCCTAGTCTGAAGTTTTTTTTGCTGACATGGAAATCCGAGTTGGTAGAGGTGCTGGAAGAAGGAGACCTGTTGCCAACGCTGAGGTGTTGGGGATGTTGCAGAGGGTCGAGGCCAGAATAGATTCCATGGAGCGAAGACAGCCCAGAGATCCTGAAGACATCAGCGAACCTAAAACAGAAGAAGCCGAAGAAAATTTTGAAATTCCTCCTGACATGAGGCTCCTTAGAACTGTTCTAGGGTCTGCAGTTAAGCCCAGGATTGAAGTGTCAAGCTATGTAGGGGGACTGAATCCAGAGGAGCTGGTGGACTGGATAAATGAATTAAACAAGTGCTTCGATTATGAAGAAATAAGTGAAGATAAGAAGGTCAAGTTTGCAGTGACAAAGCTGAAGGGACATGCTGCACTTTGGTGGGATGGAGTGCAGGCAGAAAGAAGGAGAGTTGGCAAGAAACCTATCAAGAGTTGGACCAGAATGATGGCCAAGTTGAAAGGTAAATTTCTTCCTAGTGATTACCAGCTAACATTATACAGGCAGATGCAGAACCTGAGACAGAGGTTGCTGACAATAAAAGAATACACCGAGGAATTCTACAGAGTAATCATAAGAGTTGGGAAATTTCAAGACACACTAGAGAAGACTGCCAGATATGTGAATGGTCTCAAGCTGGAGATCCAAGATGAGATTGGTATCTTGTCTCCCAAGACAATGGAAGAGGCATACCAGATGGCCTTGAAAGCAGAGGAGAAACTCCTGAGGAAACAGTCTGCCAAGAAGAGAGGTACTTTTCGGGGGAAGGGAAGTCAGGGCAGTAGAGGAAAGCCTACTACACCCAAGGATGGAGCTAACAGTAGCTCACCTCAGAATGCATCTACAGAGGATGATGCAAGGGGCAGAAGGGGTTCTTACAGAGGAAAAGGAAGAGGAGGCAGAGGCAGAGAATTGAGGTGCTATAGATGTCGGGAGGTGGGACATAAGCACTATGAGTGTCTAGAGAATGTGGGTACTCGTCCAAGAAATGCTATTGTTGCCCAGGTTGGAGAGGAAGCAGAAATTGAAGAAAACATTCTTCCAGAGAGGGGAGAATCCTTGGTGGTAAATAAGGTCCTGTTGAAGCAAGCTAAAGAATTCACTGAGCCTACACAAAGGAAGACTTTGTTTAGGAGCATATGCAAAGTCCAAAGGAAATACTGCCAGCTTGTTATTGATAGTGGTAGCACAGACAATCTGGTTTCCACTGAGGTAATAGAAAAGTTGAAGTTGAAGACTAGGGAGCATCCAACCCCCTACAGGGTGTCCTGGCTGCATAAAGGTCACCAACTGGTTGTAAAAGAACAATGTGAAATAGAGCTGCAAATGGGCAAGTACAAGGACAAAGTTTTGTGTGATGTAATGCCCATGGATGTGTGTCATATACTGCTGGGTAGACCTTGGCAGTTTGATAGAGTAGTTGTGCATGATGGCAAGAAGAACACTTACAAGATCTTCAAGGATGGGGTACATCATACATTGATACCCATGGAAGAAGGAGAGCCATCCAGCAGAGTGATTGATCCAAAGACATTGTTACTGAGCGGGAAGGAATATCTGCAGCAGATAGAAGAAGAAGAGGTAAGCTTTGCTTTAGTTTGCAAACTTAAAGTAGTCCTTACTTCTACACAGATTTCTGATTTACCAGTAGAAATCCAAGAGATGTTAGGTGATTACTGTGACATTGTTTTGGATGATTTACCGGATGAGCTGCCACCTGTGAGAAAGATCAGCCATCAGATAGATTTTATCCCTGGTTCAAATCTACCAAATAAGGCAGCCTACAGAATGACTCCCAAGGAAAATGAAGAAATCAGGAGACAAGTACAGGAATTGGTGGACAAAGGACTGATAAGAGAGAGTTTGAGTCCATGTGTAGTACCAGCAATATTGAGCCCAAAGAAGGATGGAGGCTGGAGGATGTGTACTGATTCTAGAGCAATTAATAAGATCACAATCAGGTACAGATTCCCTTTGCCCAGAATTAAGGATTTAATGGATTGTTTGAGTGGTGCTAATTATTTTTCAAAGATAGATTTGAAGAGTGGGTATCATCAGATCAGAATAAGAGAGGGTGATGAGTGGAAGACTGACTTTAAGACAAATGAAGGATTATATGAATGGATGGTAATGCCTTTTGGGTTGTCAAATGCACCCAGCACTTTCATGATACTTATGAATGAAGTATTGAAGGAATTCATTGGTAAATTTGTCATAGTATATTTGGATGATATATTAGTTTTCAGCAGAACTAAAGAAGAATATTTAAGGCATCTTAATCATGTTTTGAAGAAGTTGCACCAAGAGAAACTGGTGATAAATTTGAAGAAATGCTCATTCATGAAAGAAGAGTTGGTGTATTTGGGTTTTGTTGTTTCTGCAGAAGGATTGAAGATGGACCCAGAAAAGGTTAAGGCAATTGTGGAGTGGCCTTCACCCAGGAATGTTTTTGAGGTAAGAAGTTTCCATGGACTTGCTAGTTTTTATAGAAAGTTTATAAGAAAATTTAGTAAGATCAATGCACCCACAATTGAGACAATAAAGAAGAGCAGACAACCATTTAAGTGGATCGCTGAAGCAGAAAGGAACTTTAAAGTTTTGAAGCAAAAGATGACTAAAAAGCCTGTTTTGATTCTGCCTGGTTTTTCTAAACCATTTCAATTAAAATGTGATGCCAGTGGAGAGGCCATTGGAGCTGTGTTGAGTCAGGATGATAGGCCCGTAGCATATTTTAGTGAGAATTTAAATGACACCAGGAGAAGTATTCCTCTTATGAGAAGGAATTCTATGCAATTGTTCAAGCACTGAAGAAGTGGAGACATTATTTGATGTCCAGGGAATTTGTATTATATTCTGACAATCATGCTTTGCAGTATATTGTACAGCAGCCAAAGTTGAAACATAAGCATGCTAAATGGGTTGAGTATCTCCAAGTTTTTAATTTTGTTCTGAAGCATATAAGTGGCCAAGCCAATAAAGTAGCTGATGCTTTGAGTAGGAGACACATGCTTGTTCAAGAAACTAATTTTGAAGTTGCAGGATTTGATTTTCTCAAAGAATTGTATAAAACAGATCCTGATTTTAAAGAAGCATTTGAGGCATGTAGTAACCCTGTTCTAATAGATAGAAGCCAGTGGCTGGATTATTTTCTGCAGGAGGACTTACTATTCAAAAGAAGCCAACTGTGTGTACCAAAATGTTCCATGAGAGAAAATTTGATCTAAGAAAAGCATAGTGGTGGACTTGCTGGACACTTTGGTACTGATAAGACTTATGAGCAGCCGAGTCACTTTTATTTCTGGCCCAAGATGAGAGCAGAAGTGGACAAGTTTGTGGAGAATTGCAAGATCTGTCAGTATGCTAAAGGAAGGAGCCAGAATGCAGGATTGTACTCTCCCTTGCCTATTCCAGACAGGCCTTGGGACATGGTGAGTATGCATTTTGTTCTAGGATTTCCCAAGACTCAGAGAGGGAATGATGCATTCTTTGTTGTGGTGGACAGATTCTCCAAAATGGCACATTTTATTCCATGCTATAAAACTAGTGATGCCACCCATGTTGCTAACTTGTTTTTCAAAGAAGTTGTTAGATTGCATGGGTTTCCCAAGAGTATTGTTTCAGACAGAGACATTAGATTTGTGGGTCACTTTTGGAGGACATTGTGGAAGAAACTTGGTACCAAACTAAGTTTCAGCTCAGCTTATCATCCTCAGATCGATGGACAAATTGAGGTAGTGAATAGAAGTCTGGGAAATTTATTGAGAAGTCTTGCAGGAGAGCATCCCAAGCAGTGGGATCATATTTTTCCCCAGGCAGAATATGCATACAATGACTCACCAAACAGGAGCACAGGGCAGATTCCATTTCATATTTTTTATGGAATGCACCCCAGAGGAATATCAGAGTTAATAAATTTGGGAAGAGCAGAGCTAAGGAGTGCAGACGGTGAGGAATTTTCTTTCAAGATCTAGGCCATACATGAACAAGTGAAACAGAAACTGCAAGGCAGTAGCATCAAATACAAAAACAGAGAAGACTTGAGCAGAAAAGAAGTTCATTTTGAAGTAGGAGATCTAGTTTTGGCACACTTGAGAAAGGAGATATTCCCAAAGAAGCAGTACAATAAACTAAAGTTCAAAAAGATTGGGCCATGCAAGATACTTAGAAAGTTTTCTGCAAATGCTTATGAGATTGAATTTCCACCTGATGTTGGAATATCTCCCATTTTTAATGTTGCAGATTTGTACAAGTAGAAAGATGATAGTACCGAAGAAAGAGCAGCAGACATGGAACAAATTGATTGGAGAGAGTAGCTACCTCCAGCAAAGCCATTGCAACCAGAGAAGATATTGGATAAAAGACCATTCAGAAGGACCAGAGGACAAGAGTACTTTTAGTACTTGATCAAATGGAAGGATAAGCCAGAGGAAGACGCCACTTGGATGACTGAAGGAATGTTGCAGAAGATAGGAAGATCATTGGAGGAGCTCATGGACAGGATCCCATGAAGAAGATTTCCCTCGAGAGTCTGATGCAGGGGCATTAGACACTAGCCAGCAATGTAGGAGATTTTTTCCACATGTTGTGGCTAGGAGGGTCCAAAATTCTCGAATTATAACAGTTAGGTGTCAATACCTCAGCTAGCTGTTTCATTTCAGAGTAGTTAGAGTTGTAGAAGTCGAATGGTTAGGTTTAGTCCATCTGTCTTATTTAGTTTTCAAATAATTGTAATGAGGCTCTTGAATTTCCATAACGGTCCTCATTGAGGAACCGAAAAGACATATGTTTATGTATATGAATGTATTCCCTCGGATGCATGGGGGGAGAGAGAGGAAGAACAGAGAAATTTCTGCAATAAACTCTGTACATTGTCGATTGCTTCCAATTAAATTAATTCCGCTTTGTTGATTATCTAATTGCCTTGAAATGTTAATTGTGAGAAAATTCGTTTGATTGTGAAATGGTTAAATTCTATGTGTATATAGCTCCTGAGTCGAACCATTGTATCGATTCCGCAATTCCCCGTATATTTCCTTGAATTTGGTTAGATAAATCCCGTGAAGGAATCCGTATGGAGGCGAAATCTGTCAATAATGGTGAATCTCGTTTAATAAAGAGATGAATTCGTTTATTGCATTGAAGGTCGGAACTGAGACTAAACCCTGAGTTAGCAACCGGAGCAGATAAACGAATGTTATAAAGCAGACTTGCAACCATGGTCAAGCCCTATAGCAAAACCACAACGGATTTACAAAGGCGGATTGCCCCCCCAATCGCACTGCTTTTGCGGCGTAGGTGGTATTTTATAAATTGGAGCGATTCCATACAGGAATCGACACGTGGAAAGGGACCCATTTCAAAACCGCTGGTTAAAACGCGCCATCGCACGTTAACCCTCGGACCAAGACGCCGTGCGATATGCGCACATGTCGTCGATCTGGAGTGTCATCATCAGATGGCAGACGCTTCACGAAGATGTGTGAAGTTTAATAAAAGAGCCCGAACCATATCGACAACGATTCGATGGTGTAGATTCACTGCGGGAGGGATGAACCGAGATTTGTCGCTGTACTCCTCGAACCCTCACAGTGACGTCAGGGGGCGTATGATCGTAGAAGTGGACCCAGAGTCACAGGTCTGTTACAAAGTTTATTGTTTGTAAAGTGTTGGGCTATTAATGTAAAATTCCACTGGGTAATAATATTATTGCAAGGTGCAAAGCTTATAACTTTAGTCCCAAGTCCAAAGATAATGTATACAAGCCAGGAATTATAATATAAGGCATTGAAAGTTAAACATCGGTTAATAGGTCGGGCGGCATAGTATAAAGTAGGAGACATATTTAAAATTTCAAAGGTTGTCAAATGATATTTATTTATCAAATTCCCCGAATTTGATAAATAAGATTCCAAAGGAAAAGAGAGGATAGAGCCACGACGACGATTGATCATCCCTCCTTAGGCTGACCTACAACATTGTTGCGTCAGTATCAGTGATAAAGCACAGGTGAAAAGATGTGAAATGGAAAGAGTGTATTTCAAGTTATCTTCAAAAAGATCATTTTCCAAAATGCCAGCAAGCATTTTCAACAGCTACAACCCAGCAAAAAGTTAAAATAATTAGTCCTATTTTTTATTGATAAGAGGACAACTTGCTAGTTTGTTTTGCAGTTGTCCCTCTTTCTATGTAATAAAATTTATTTTTGCTTAGATATATTCCTACATATCTCTCAGATATTTTGTAATAATTTTTGTATAAATACTTCTCTTTTCGAAGTATTAGTGTGGAATAAAATTTGTCAAGACTACTATAGACATTTTTGCTGAATACATTAGAGTTTGTGTGAGTCGATTTGTAAAGCAGCAGACTGGAACTAAGTCAAATAGACATCATAACTAATGATTCTTGTGCTGATCAGATAAGTCAAGTATTTTCATGTTTTCACCTTTTATCTTTCTAAGTTCCATACATACATTTACATGTTTTCTGTCTTAAATGATTAACTAGGAAAGCTTAAATAGGATTAGTGTCAAAAGCTCCCTATTTTTTACTAGTTATTCATTGATATGTTTTCTGCTAATAATCGGACTTAAGAATTCTTAAATGATATTAGTCCCTGTTTGACCCCTTTCTTTCATCTTCATTTCTATAACTTAAGGATTCTTAGTTTCCATTTTTTTCAGATCTTTCCATTTCATCAAAAAGCCTATTCCAAACCCTTTAAAGGTCATCTACCCTGCCCTAAGTACATTTTCTCTTTTGACTTTATTTCCTAGCTCTGCTTTCCAAGAATTTGACTCCATAGCCCAATGGTCTGGTAGATCCCTCTGTGGTTTACCTTGAAGTACCTTTTATTCCCACCAAACTTTAAAAACAAACCAATTGTCCAATCATACATAGCCTAAAATATTATAACAAAAATCAAGCTAAATCTTGAGGAGAGATCCCTCTCTGGAATTTAGGAAGGCTAGATCCTAGATTTCAAAAGAGGTTCTTGGTTACCCCTAGTTTTCTTTAACTATAAACCAAAATCCAATGACCTAATAATTACTAGGGTGATAACATACTGGCGACCATACTGGGGATCGAACCACTCTCCAGTTTTAAGTTTAATCTTTGAGGAATATTTTTAAACATATCTTTTCTACTTTAAGATTAAGTTTAAAGGTTGTGGGTATTTATACAATGATCATTCTGGCTCCAAAGAAATTCTATTATACTAGATCCAACCCTGATCCCAACCTTGCAGATATAGTAGACAACCTAGACCAGATAAGAAAAAATAAAAAACAAACTGTTAGTTCAGAAACTGAAGTACCCTTGAAAAGGGTTGATTCTTTACCCAAAGAATTAGTAAGCTTATCAGACATTGAATTTGATTTAAATTTTGAAAAATCATTATTTAGAACTAAATCTGAAACTGATCTAAAGGAAACTGTTATAGATATTTTTTTTACTTCTTTTGTGAATGAGAAATGGAAAATTATTTCAGAACCTATAAGATCAGAAAAAACTAAAATTCGAAGTCCAATAGAAAGGGTAAGTGTTACACGAATTAAAGACCTTGAAGAAACTATTAAGTTAGCCAATTTTTTGTCTCAATTTAAACCTCTAGTTTCTCAATTATCTACCACCATATTTCTAGCAGCAGATTCTACTCTGTATGCTACTACTTCATTTATAGATTCCACTATCAGTTCACCCCTAGAGCCTGTTAGTCATGATTTTCCTTTGCAGCCTAGGATCATATTTTCATCATATCCTCAATCCAACTCTATTTCATCCACAGGACCATTCATCCCTAAGCTTCCCTTGCAGCCTAAAGTAGTATTTCCATCATTTACTAAGTCCACTACAATCACTACCACTCCACCCACTAGCTTCATAAGAAGTTCATCTATATTCCCTAGCCATACCACTTATTTTTCATCTCCTTTTCCAAGCTCTTCAAGTATAGCCTTCAACACATCTACTATTGTAACCAACACTATCCCTGCCACTACTACTGTACCTCCCAGTTTAGCAAAAATACAAGCCATGGCAGCCATATATGCTCCCTTGGTCTTACCTCAAAACCTCCATGACATGCCCCAAAATTACCAAAATGATATCCCATTGTTTGATAATTGTTCACAAATTACTGCACAACAACATATCACCAGAATGAATGATTTTTGGGAAATTTATGAGAGAGATGAGTCTGATGCCAGAATGAGGTTGTTTGCACAAAGCTTAACTGGAGAAGTAAAAACATGGTTTATCAATTTGGGTGCTGGTACTATAGCAGGCTTAGCTGCATTCCATAGAGCTTTCCTAAATAAATGGGAAAAGAAGAAAAATTCCCTACAAATATTATCTGAGTTTGATGCTGTTAAGAGAGCTCCCAATGATTCTATCCAAGATTTTTGCACCAGATACAACAATATTTACAATTATATTCTTGCAAAGCTTAAACCCACTCCATATTCTATGCTGCTCAAATTACCTGATTGTTTTGATGTAGACATGGCCTATCAACTTAGAGAAAGTGATGCAGACACCCTAGAAAAAATGCAACTAAATGTTTTCGGAGTAGAAATCAATATCCTTGCCAGAAAAGCCAGAATGAGAAACGAGAGGAGGGTTACTATCAAAGAAGAAGCTTCAAAATTAGATGGTAAATTTGATTTTATTAACAAAATATTAGAAAAAGTTGTTAAGAGATTAGACCACATTGAAAGAAAACCACAATGGGACAATCAATCCCAAATCAGGAATCCCAACTACAGGAAAAAAAATCCTGGGAAAGATAAAGAACCCTCCCCAGATCAGAACATAAGACCCCCATTCCAAGAGAAATTTGCAGAGAGTTCTCAAAACAATGTTGAGGATGAGGAATACATCAACATAGTTATGGGGATAGATGAAAGCAATACAATTTTCCTCACTCAGGAGGACCAGGAACTCTTTGAGCTACAACATTTCAAAGTGGAATCTGGTGAATCCTTTGACCATAAGCAAGGTTATGACTTTGCAATCAATGAAATTCACAGAAAATATAACCTTAGGAGCAAGAAAACCAATGATACTACTACAAAAAAAAATGCTACAACTCAACAAAGCCAAAACAAAAAGAATATTGAGGCTCCCAAAATGAAACTTTTGCAGATTTTTCCCAGAGAAAATAAACAAAATTCAAACCCATCCAGTGCTAAAAAACAACCTATTCCAAAGATTGTAGATATTACTGATGAGGTGGCTCAATATTACAAATATTTCCAAAAGGCTAATACCCCAAAGACCACCAATTCAGCAACAATTACTGATCCAAAAAAGAATCCAACTGACTCAAAATCATCAAATCCTAAATCTTTTGCTGAGAATTCCAAATCTGATAAAGCATCTGCTAACACTCAAATTTTTCCTGAAAAAACAATTAAAGATAGCAGAAATCAAGAAACTCAAACAGACGACAAAAGAAAAACTCAAGCCAAAGGTAAAACTATTGAAACACAAGAAAAATCATCCCAAACAATAGTTCTAAAAGATGAAAAAATTCAAGCTATCAAATCTCAGTCAACATTTAACATTCAATCTGAAATATCCAAGTTAAAGATAGTTGTTCCTTTAGTAGAATTGGCTAAAAATGACTTGTATAGATGTATTATTACTGAAACATTGAATGTAAATGAAAATTAGGATACAATTAATATGAGTGATGGTAGACCTGAATTAATATTTGGTCCAAATGTAGATGGTAAGCATTCAGAGGGTTTAGTACCTCCATTTTATTTAAGTCTTACTATACATTATTAGATATTACACAATGCTATGCTAGATACTGGAGCTTCCCATAACATAATGCCCAGAGCAATAATGGAAACACTGAATCTAGACATAACCTGGCCATATAAAGATTTGTTTTCATTTGATTCATCTAAAGTCCAATGCATAGGATTGATTAAAGATCTTTTTGTAAACTTAGTCCAATATCCTGGTAAAAGCATGATCATGGATGTTGTGGTAGCTGATATCCCGCCAAAGTATGACATGCTTCTTTCTCGCTCATGGGGAGCAAAGTTGTAGGGATCTCTACAACTTGACATGAGTTATGCCACTATCTCGGTATTTGGACAGCCTAAAAATATTTACAGAGAAACCTTAATGAATTTTATGAACAACAGTGCTAGAAGAGCTACCAATTACCCAATCTATTCAACGCCTACTGATCTTGATTCATTTATTCTCTGTAACTTTTATCATAATAATAGCCAAACTGAACTCACTGATAAGAAGCCTAAAATAATGGATGATTACATTGGTCATGAAGCTTTATGGCATTTGGATTTTTATGGATCTATGAATAAATCAGGAGATGGAGCTGGTGTATGGATTACCAAAATTGAAAATAGCCATTCCCAAGGACATGCCTTTAGATTAAATTTCAAATGTACCAATAACATGGCTGGATATGAAACTTTAATCTTAGGTCTTCAAATCATCAGAAAATTGGGAGGGCAAAGAATATTAGTCATGGGAAATTCAGAGTTAGTTATCAAGCAAATAAATGAAGAATACTCTGTTCATAATCCCAGACTGGCCAGGTACAGGGACACAACACATGATTTGGTTGAGGATTTGTTAGAAAGAAAGTTTGCTATCATCCCTAGAAAAGAGAATATGCAAGCCCATTGTTTAGAAACCTTTTCCAGCACTTGGAAATTTCCATTTTCACCAATACAAAAATACACTGTTGAAATCAAACACAGACCTATTGTCCCAGATAATGTAAAATACTGGAAAATTTTCTCAAAAGATGAACAAATCTATCACATTTTGAACAATGAGCGAGAATTTAAAAATTGCCAAATTGATAATGATTGTAATATAGATTCACCTTTTA
The DNA here is from genome assembly GCA_034641835.2 of Pinus albicaulis. Taxonomy (NCBI): domain Eukaryota; kingdom Viridiplantae; phylum Streptophyta; class Pinopsida; order Pinales; family Pinaceae; genus Pinus; species Pinus albicaulis. Next base: position 1,014,477,759 of record CM076580.1, on the reverse strand, counting down.
ATATAGATTCAATTTTTTGTCAAATAAATGATTTAGATGATTTAGATGTACATAATTTTGATAAACCTACGATATTTACTCGGAGTGACATAGATGAATTGGAAAAAGTAGATATAGAGGAAATGATGGAGGATGAACCGGATTTGATTGATTTAAAACATAACATTTTACCCAGAGGTTTAACTCCCCTAAAAGACTTGTTTGATTCCAATGATGTGCCCAAAAGGCCAAAAATGGAATGAGTCAGGTCTGATATAGAAGAGTATAACTTAGGGACAAATGAAAAACAAAAAATGATCAAACTATCAAAATTCTTGTCATCAGAAGAAAAGGTTAAATACATAGAAATTTTGAAAGAATATCAGGATGTTTTTGCATGGGGTTACGAAGATTTGAAAACTTACAACAAAGACATAATTCAACATAAGATTCCTTTGAAAGAAATCAAAAACCTTTTCAACAAAAAGTAAGAAGGATTAATCCAATCTTGTTACCTTTAATCGAGAAATAAGTTAAAAGAATGTTTATTCTACAAATCATTGCACCAATCAAGTATTTTGACTGGGTATCTAATTTAGTGCCCACCAGAAAGAAAATAGGATAAATTCGATTGTGTATAGACTTTAGAAATCTCAATAAAGCTTCCTTGAAAGACAATTACCCCTTGCCTAAAATGGATCATATTTTGCAGAGGGTGGCAGGTTCTTCAAGAATTTCTATACTAGATGGTTTCTCTGGTTATAATCAAATTCTAGTTCATAAAGATGATCAAACTAAAACTTCATTTACCACTCCTTGGGGCACTTTCATGTACATGCAAATTCCTTTTGGATTGAAAAATGCAGGAGCTACTTTTCAGAGGGCCATGGATATTGCCTTTGCTAAGGAGATCCATGAATTTTTAGTTATCTATCTTGATGATATTACTGTCTTTTCAAAAAAAAATGATGAACACTGAGATCACCTGAGACAAGTCTTTATCAAGTGTAGAAAATATGGTATATCCCTTAATCCTAAAAAGACTCTTTTCAGACTAGAAGAAGGAAAACTGTTAGGTCACATAATCTCCGAAGAAGGCATTAGAATATACCCTACAAGAATTGAAGCTATTTTGAACATTCAACCTCCAAGAAACATAAAATAACTTCAAGCATTCTTGGGTAAAATCATTTTTCTAAGAAGATTTATCTCTAATCTGGCTAAAATCATAAAATATCTTAACAATATGTTTAAAAAGGACTCTACAATAAAGTTGAAAATAAAGGCCAAAAAATATTTCGAATCCATAAAATAGGCCTTGACAAAAGCACCACTCCTAATTGTAGGTTTTAACCCTGAACAGAAATTATCTACACACGAATCTTATAACAGAAAATAAACAATAGCGAGAGCATAAAACATAAAACAGATAAACACAGAGATTTTCCCCTGGATCCCAAATTGGGACGACCAACTTGATTTTCATTATATTCCTTTTAGTGTTACAACACATATATATACATGCCGAAGCATACATAAACCCCAATCCATTAACCCTGGATTAGAACATAACCATAGTTCCCTTGACCGGATCTACAAAATACCAGGGGCCGAAAACCATCGTACCCCAAAACCATGTGCAAACTCATGCACAAAACATGGGTGGGTCCACCTATGAGTGGGTCCGCACACCAAAAAAAAAAATTTGCCGGGGCGCTGCCTCGGACCCCAACAGTGGGGGCTGCCTCCCCCCTTGTGACCCCCCCTGCTGCGCCCGGTGCAACGTACAGCACGTGGGGCTAGTCATGGAAAGAATATAACACATGCCCAACATTCTCCCACTTGTTGTTTTCTTTCCACAAGGGGCCACAGGAGAGCTTAGTCATTGGGCCAATTCTTCAACACCCATTGTTTCTCTACACCAAGAGAACTTCTGAGTGCTCACAGACTTCGTCAATGCATCCGCAACATTCTTCAAAGTGTCCACCTTTACCAGCAACACCCTTTTAGCCTCAACCATATCTCTAACAAAGTGATATTGAACATCAATGTGCTTTGTCTTTGAATGGTAAGTAGGGTTCTTAGCCAAGAAAATTGCACTTTGGCTATCACAGTCTATCCTTATAGCTTGCTGTACCAACCCCATACTTGAACACAATATCCGCAACCAAACTGCTTCCTTGCTTGCATGAGTGGCTGCTATGTATTCTGCCTCTGTAGTTGAAAGCGCCACTACAGACTGTATTTTACTCATCCAACTGACTACACCTCCAAATAGGCTAAACACATACCCACTTGTAGATCTTCTTTGGTCCAGATCTCCAGCCCAGTCTGCATCAACAAAACCACGAATGTCCAACATTCTTTCCAATCCTGGTCTTCCCTGGTAGCACAAGCCATAATCACTAGTTCCACGTAAATATCTGAAAACCCGCTTCACTACTGTCCAATGCTCCTTCCCTGGGCTTGACATAAACCTGCTCAATACTCCCACTGCATGTGCAATGTCTGGTCTAGTACAGACCATTGCATACATCAGGCTACCCACTGCACTTGCATATGGAACACGGAACATATACTCCTCTTCTTCTTGTGTCTTGGGACACTGTTCAGCAGACAGCTTTACACCTACAGGAATAGGAACATTCACCGGTTTACTATCCTTCATATTGAACCTCTGCAATATAGTCTCGACATACTTCCTCTGGTTTAACTAGAGCTTCCTCTTTGCCCGATCTCTCTTAATTTCCATGCCCAAAATATAGTTTGCAGCACCAATATCCTTCATGTCGAATTTGGAGAACAGTTGGGTCTTAAAATCTTGGATAATTTCTTTGTCATTTCCAATCAACAACATATCATCCACATACAAGACCAAATAAATAACACGATCACCAATTAATTTAAAATAAACACAGTGATCCTCCTTGCTTCTGGTGAAGCCAAGTCCCCATATATAGGTATCAAATTTTTGATACCACATTCTTGGTGACTGTTTTAACCCATACATAGACTTCTTCAACCTGCATACCAGTTCTTTCTTACCCTTCACCATAAAGCCTTCAGTTTCTTCATGTAGATCTCCTCTTCTAGGTCCCCGTGAAGAAATGTTGTCTTCACATCCATCTGTTCTATCTCAAAATCAAATGCAGCAGCAACAGATAAAATTAATCTAATAGAATTTGTTGGGAAAAATACTGAGAGGGGGGCTGAATCAGTATTTAGAGCTTATAATATAAATTCAACTTTTTCTTTGAGCATATTTCCATACGCGGTTTTTATGAACGGAACTAGCGTATGCACGCAAAAATGCAGAAGGAAACTAGCGTATACTGATTTAACTTTCCAGATTTAAAGAAAATTCTTAGAAGCAATCTTATAAACAGATTTATCAGTTATGTATCAGGTTATGAGAAGTAATCAACAGAATAAAGCATCACACACATGAACACCAATATTTAAGGTGGAAACCCAATTCGGGAGAAAACCACCGCTGCTGTCGTCTCTGTTTTCAATCTTATTATATAGAAAACCTTTTACAACATAGTACTGATGCAGACTCATAATAGTACACAGGCTTATACCTGCAGAAGGCTACAACCTTCTCTCGTTTTCCAGCTACAACTGGAAGGGAGATCCAACCCCCTGATCTTGTTTACCAGCCTCTCCTGGAAGGGAGCTTTGACCCCCTGAAATCAATCACCAACATCTATTGACAGAAAGATTCTTCTTTAATAATGAAGGCTTCAACCCCCATATCTACTGCTGACCACGTTTCATGAATTTTCATACTGAATTCAACAGCTTCAACACAACCCTTCACTTAAAATCAATAAACATACTTTGCCCAATAATTCAAACAGAACAGTGAGACCACTATAACCAGAATGCCAGAAATAAACCAGACTTCAGAATAGATATGCAGATACAAACTCAACCCTGAACATTCATTAATTCAAATAGCATACGCTACTTTCTTTACTGAAGCCGCGTACATACGCACTTTCCTGCATACCAACCCGCATATACTTCTGTGTATTTTGTTCTTCAGAAACCCTAACTGCCATACGCGCTTTTCATGAAGAGAACCCGCGTATATACGTGATTTTTATGAAACCAACTAGCGTATAGATCTGTAAAAATAAATTTTGTAGAACAGACCAAATCTATAAAACTTACCCAGATTTATTCATTTTATTCAGTAGAATTGCGCCAGTTCTTCATGATTTCGTCAGTCGATCAAACCAGAGATTCATCATCATCAGATCTAGAGATCTTGAACCATCATTATATCCATGGGTGCATCATAGATTCAGATATATCAATTAAGAACAGAGTTCATCCATGCAGATATTCCTTAGAGAAATTTATTCATCAACAACCCTTACACATGCACACCTTGCACTACAATCTTCTTCTCCTTAAATAGATTTAGCTTTTACCAATACCATGAGTCAAAACCACACAACTTTCTATGGTATTCTTGGATGGAATCAAATAAACCATACAACGCTCAATACTGTGTGCCAAAACCATGGTAATGCCCCTTGGTATTATAATTTTGGAGTGCAAAAGGGCATACGTGACTTGGGACGTACTTATCCACGTGTATACGCGACTTGGCCTTTACAAAAGTGCGTATACATTGTGACATATTATATTTATCATTTCTCCGACACATACTGGACTTCTTTTTCTCTGTCACATCTGAACTGCACTATAGATACATCATTCTTACATCTTTAACACATAGGTTTCTATCCAAAGACAACTCATCAAGTCAGTTTCCATCAAGGACAACTTCATCAAGTAGGTTGCCATCAAGGAAAACACATTGCACCATATTGCCAATAGAAGTAACCTTGGAAACACGAGAAAAAATATCACCAAAATCAATTCCTGACACTTGGGAATAACCTTTTTCTACCAACCGATATTTTTATTTCTCCACCTTGCCTTCTACATTCATCTTCTTCTTAAACACCCATTTTCTCCCGATGGGCTTCCTTCCCGCCAGAAACTCTACCAGATCTCATGCCTCATTTTTGTGCAAGGATGCCATTTCATCAACCATGGCCTCCTTCCAGAGTTTTCCATCCTCGGAATCTACTGCCTCCCTGACAGTTCTAGGATCATCATCAGTTATAGTTAAGGCAAAACCTGAACAAAAAATATATGGACTATACCTTTCTGGTTGCCTTCTTTCTCAAACTGATCTCCTCAAAGATGGAGTTTGTGGCTCTTCCTCTTCTGAATCTTCTTCTACTGTAGAGTATGATTCATACTCCTTTAGCTCAAACTCTATCTTCTCAGGTTCCTTTGGTATGATTTCATGTTCAACAACATCTTTCACCTCTCTAAACACCACATCTTAGCTGTACACAACCTTCCTTGTTTCCAGGTTCCAAAGCTTGTAACCTTTTAAACCATCCTTATACCCAATAAATATGCACCTTTTAGATTTATTATCCAACTTGGTCCTTTTCTCCTTTGGAACATGTACATATGCATCACATCCAAATACCCTTAGATGTGAAAGAGAGGGTTTCTTACCAGTCCATACCTCATGTGGAGTATTATCCTCCAACACTGATGAAGGTGATTTGTTAACCAGATAGCATGTAGTCTCCACTGCCTCTGCCCAGAATTCTTGTCCTAACCCGGTACCACTGAGCATGCTTCTTGCCTTTTCCATCATTGTTCTATTCATTCTTTCTACAACTTCATTTTGCTGAGGTGTGTATGGAGTAGTCTTCTGTCGTGCTATACCACACTTCTTATAGAACTCTTCAGATTCCTTCTTGCAGAACTCCCCACCATTATCTTTCCTCAGCGCCTTTATCTTCTTCTCTGTCTGGTTTTCCACCAGAGCCTTAAATTCTTTAAATCTGTCAAAAGCTTCAGATTTCTTCCTCAATAAATATATCCATGTATTCCTTTAGAAGTCATCTATGAATGAAACATAGTACATAGAGTTTCCCAGTGATGGAATTGACACAGGTCCAAACACATCACTGTGCACAGGTTCTAATATCTTGTTCTCCCTCTTAGCACCAGAAGGAAAACTCACTCGATTCTGCTTCCCATATACACAATGTTCACAGAAATTGAAATCCAGAGAGAAATTAGACATACCTTCTACCATACCATTTCTATGCAGTATCCGAAGGCCCTTCTCTCCAATATGTCTAAGCCTTTGATGCCATAACATGGTCTTTTCTCCAGAGACAGCTAGGATTTCCACTCCACTTTCAGGAACCACAGAACTGTTACACCCATCAATAACAGTGCTACCTTGTAGCTTGTATAGAGTTCCAATTTGAACTCCCCGCATTAATACCAGTGCTCCCCGAACCATCTTGCAGGAATATTTCTCGAACACTGTTTTTACACCTGCATCATCCATCTTGCTTACAGAAATTAGATTTCTGGCCAATGCAGGAATATGCAGAACACCAGGACTTGTTCTAATCCTTCCACCTTGTAGCTTTAGCTTGACCTTTCCACGTCCGACGATTCTGGCCTTCCTATGATCCCCTAGGAAGACATTACCATCATATTTTTCATACTCGCAAAACCACTCCCTATGGGGAGTGAAGTAAAAGGATGCACCTGAGTCAATCAACCATGACTCATGATCTACATGTGTATTTGAAGAAGAAGCTAAATACACATCCCCACCTTCATCCGCGATGGTTTTTGCCTTTGCAAAAGGAGCATCATCAGATCCCTTTCCTTTCTCAGGAGCTTTAGATCTTCAGTCATTTTTGTAGTGCCCTTCCTTTCCGCATTTCCAACAAACCTTTACGAACATTCTAGGAGATTTATATCTCCCTCTAGATTTAGATCTCCCACTCAAAACCTTATTCTTTTTTCTGTTCTGGGACCTTCCTCGTACAGACAAGGCATCTCCATTCCTCGTCCTCCATATCGCCTTGCCTTCCCACAACAAGGCCGAGACAATGTCACCAAGCATGTACCATGGTTGTATTGCTTTCTATTGCAATAAATCAATTACCTATCATCCAGAGAAACACAACAAACTGAACAAATTTATCTTCATCTGAGATTTTAATATCAACAGATGATAGCTGACTTACCACAGTATTGAAGGCATTCAGATGCTCTGTCACCGAGTCTCCATCCTTCATCCTCGGGTTATACATCTTTTTCCACAGGAAAAACTTTTTCACCAGAGACTTAGATTGGTACAAAGTCCCAAGTTTTTCCCACAAATTATTCGCTGTAGCTTCCCCAGATACATTCAAAAATACTGAATCTGAGACACACAACCGTATTGTGCTCTTAGCCTTCCGATCCAGTTTCTTCCAGTCTTCATCTGACATTGCCATTGGTTTAGTACCTGGATCTACCGCGATCCAATTATCTTTATCCACCAGCAGATCCTCCATCTTGATCTTCCACAACTCAAAACTCTGACCATTAAATTTCTCGATCTCTATCTTTCCGTCGCTCGCCATCTTCTTTCACCGCAAGAATCGATCCTGCAGATCTTCCACTGAATAGGGTATACCTCAAGCCCGAGCAAAAAACCCTCAGCAGCAAAGGCGTCCCCTTGAAGCCGAAATAGCTTCGATACCAAATGTAGGTTTTAACCCTGAATAGAAATTATCTACACACGAATCTTATAACAAAAAATAAACAATAGCGAGAGCATAAAACATAAAATAGATAAACATAGAGATTTTCCCCTGGATACGAAATCAGGACGACTAGCTTGATTTTTCATTATATTCCTTTTAGTGTTATAACACATATATATACATGCCGAAGCATACATAAACCCCAATCCATTAACCGGTTAGAACATAACCATAGTTCCCTTGACCGGATCTACATAATACCAGGGGCCGAAAACCATCGTACCCCAAAACCATGTGCAAAAAGATGCACAAAACATGGTTGGGTCCACCTATGCATGGGTCCGCACACCAAAACAAATTTCGCCGGGGTGCTACCCTGGACCCCAACAGTGGGGGCTGCCTCCCCCCTTGTGACCCCCCTGCTGTGCTCAGCGCAACGTACAATGCGTGGGGCTAGTCGTGGAAAGAATATAACACATGCCCAACACTCATCATCCCAAATTATACAAAATATTTCATAATATTTTTCTTTGCATTTGAACACACCATAGCTGCAGTTCTTCTGTAGAAAAACAATCAAGGTTTTGAATAGCCAATTGCATTATTTAGTAAAGCCCTCAGAGATGCACCTCTGAAGTACAATATAATGGAAAAACAAGCTTTAGACCTAGTTAAATCCATCAAGGATTTCAGAGTTTACATACTTCATTCACACATCATTGCATATGTCCCCAATGCAATAATTAAGTATATTCAAACACAAGATGGACCTGATAGTAGGAGAGGAAAGTGGATGGCCACTATCCTTGAGTACGATCTAGAAACCAAACCAACAAAGCTCATTAAAGGACAAGGTTTAGCCAAATTGATGGCTGAATCCAATTGCAATGCTTTAGATATTAATTTCATTGCAAAAATAGATGACTAGGAGGAGATGACGACTCCATTGATCAGTGAGGCCTATCTAGACTCACCATGGTACTCTGACACTATCTTTGTACTAACACATTTACAAGCTCCTCCTAGGCTAACTAAAACCAAAGCAAGATTCATCAAACAGAAAGCAATGAGGTTTTGTATCTTAAACAATGCACTTTACTGGAAAGAAAATAGTGGAATTTTACTAAATTGTTTATTAAAATCTAAGGCTGAAAAAATTCTTGAGGAATTTCATGCAGGTGACTATGGAGGCCACCTATAATGGAAGAGTACAGCAGACAAAATATTGAGATCTAGTTTTTACTAGCCAACTTTATTCTCTGATGTTAAAATTTTTTTTACCTCATGTTACAAATGCCAAATTTTTGAAGGGAAAAAGAAACTATTGCCTTTACCTCTTAAGCCTATATCAACTGAAAAGCCATTTCAACAATGGGGGTTAGACTTCGTTGGTGAAATCCATCCTCCATCTTCAGACCAACATAAATGGATTTTAACTGCTACATATTACCTTACCAAGTGGATAGAAGCCATTCCTACTAGGCAAGCCACTGATTTAGTTATAATCTCATTTAAAGAAAGTAATATTTTATCAAGATTTGGATGTCCACATAACATTATTACTGAAAATGCGGCTGCATTCAAATCCCATAAAATGGTTTCTTTCTGTCATAAATACCATCTTACCTTAGTTCATTCCACAACATATTATCCCCAAGGTAATGCTTTAGCTAAATCATCAAACAAAAGCTTAATCAATATCATCAAAAAATTACTCCAAGAAAAAAAAAAGACTTGGAACAAAAAGCTAATCTATGCCTTACGGGCTGATAGACTTACCACAAAAAAATCTATTGGAACTTCACCTTATCAAATTGTTTATGCAACAGATGCAATTTTCCCCTCTTCCTTGGGTGTTCCAGTCATGAAGATTATCCATGAATCACAGGTGGAAACAAATGATATTCAATGAAGAATCAATGAAACCATACATCTCCAACAAACTAGGGAAGAATTTTATGAAAAATCACAAGTTTTACATGACAAAATCAAAAATATTTTTGATAAAAGGATTAAAGAAGATGATTTTTTCATAGGAGATCAAGTTTTGAGATGGGATTCACGGAGAGAGGATAAAGGCAAACATGGAAAGTTTGACGTTCTATGGCAAGGACCCTATGTGATGTATGGTTATAGAGGTAATAATTCATTTTTCATCAGGAATTTGGATGGAATTGAGCTACAAGAAGGACCATTGAATGGTAGGATGTTGAAACACTACTATTCTTCAGAGGCACTCAACAGTTAGATTGATTTACTTTATCATTGTAAATATTCATTGCAAGTGTATAGATTGGATTGCATATTTTATCTACAAAGTTGAAGCTTGAGGAGAAGGCCCTAAGTTTTGCAGCATAAAATTTCATAAGTATGAATTGTTGCAAAAAACAGAAGACAATTACAGGATCACCAAGGTCAAAGATGAAGGCTATTGATCCTAGAGTTCTTGACATTCCACTAGGAAATGCCATCCCCAAGTGAAGCCGATGTTAGTAACCTATAAATATAGGATTCTTAATTTTGAATTTACTAATGGTAACCTTGTAAATATGTACATACTTTGCCTTCTGCAAGTTGTATTCCCATATTTTGTAAAAAAAATAAATATCAAAAAATCAAAAAAATGGTAAAGAGTCCTAAAATAAAAATCAAAGGACTTATAAAAATAGTATACCCCAAGAAAAAAAGATGAATAAAACATCAAAGTGTGCAAGTCTAAATGCCACTAATTTTACCTTTTGCAGTTGATTATGGCAGAGTGTCAATAAATTCCATAATATGTGATGAGTTGAACAATTTAATCTTGACTAGTCATTTTTCAATTTCAAATGTTTTAGATAGAGAATAAACAATTGTCATAAAGTTTAATCATGACAATTAATTAGTTGGGTAGAGAATAAAAGAATCCAACAGTTTAATGTGGATTCTTGGATGCAATAAGTGTAGAATTAGATAGTTTACTGCTTTCAAAAATAATGAAATGTTGTAAGGTTGCTATTTCAAATGCACCTGATTAAAATAGAAGAAAAAATGTTAGAAGATAATGACTGGGTAGGTAGAAGAAGGTGGGAAACATCATTGTAAATATCATTCACCGGACTACAAATAACTAATTTCCCCTCCCCATAGCAATTTGATATTCTAGACTATCATTCAAATAGGCTTAAGGCATTTCATTGACTTTTGTTGGGACCGGACCCAAGGCTCAATGACTGATTAGTTGAAAATGTTAAAGTTTCTATATTAATCCCTGAAATTTTCATTATTTACCCCTTCATGCACTCATCACCATTCAACTTCATAAGTGAGAACTCTTTTCTTACTTAAATGTTACATAAAGGCCCATTTTATTAACTTCCTCCATTTTACAAGACATAAACCCTCAAAAACATGATATTCTAAGTAAAAGTGATTAAGTTATGACAATGAATGCTTTGCTTTAATTTTCACTTAGTTTTATTTATGAATTTTGAGTATTCATTGTCCTTTTTCACATTAACACTTAACATATTTTATTAACTCCCTATCAATTATCCTAGTCCTATTAATATAGCTCCCTTTATATTTAATATCCCCAAAACCCTCTTATTATATACTTTTTATGTCAAAGATATTAAACACATGTTGAAAAATATCCCGAAATTACCCCTTTGACATGAAACTTATCCATAATAAAATATCCCCTCTCCCCTATAGTTTTAAACCTTTGACAAATCTGAAACTATATAATAAAAATGATATTGAAAATGCGCAATTTATTTCCATAGTGTGTATATAGAATAGCGAAGAAAAATAAGTTTACTCGCCTTTCCCCTCATAAATTTTACCCATGGTTAAAGCTTTAACCTTATCCCATTTTCCCGATACATATCCCCTTACCACAAGATTAAACCTTGGTTAAATATTTAAAACCACCCCATTCTATGTGTAAAATCCTTTTATACATAAATTTCATTAATAAAAACGAAGCATCCTCGCATTCATTCCTGACCCTCCAATCATCCTAATCCCTTTAATTCTACGATCTAAATTAAACCTGATAAATCATTCCCCCACCCCCACCATTTCCTATCGCATTGATTTTAAACCATCGATCTCCTCTTACCAAATCAACGGCGCATATCAAAGTACCCAGTCCCACCTTATTTCCCCGTAGCTTCCTGAAGCATCTCATCCGTTCGCTTCTCTCAACCAAATCCGACGACGCGGATCCCATATCGCATTACAAAAGTGATCGGGTGAAGTTGACAAAATATTTTGTGATAAAAGTTGTTTCACGAAACCACTGCCCACTACGTGTCTTAATTTTATTGGATCACATTGCAAAATCAAAAAACCAGTTACCACACAGAAGTAATGCGATAACCACTAGTGGAGTCGCCTTCAAACGCACAAACCGCTTGTGCCATTAATATCAACCTCCAATAAATGTTATGATTATTAATAATACTTGAGGTTTCAGACTTAGCTCTTATTTTTTACACGCACTTGTGCCTACTCCCTCTCAAAAAAAATTCACAAACACCATTTCGAAGCTATTTTTAATCCCAGAAAGCCATTTCCCCTCTTAATTTCGCCTCAAAAGAATCCCAGTACCTCTTACTAAACAGCTGCAACCAGTTTGAAGATTGGTACCACCTGCAACCCTCTTCGACCATGACCATACTGATTTAAAGGTATTTTTCATTAAGCCAAACCTACAAATTCTTAATTTTCAAGAAGAATTAACTCACTTTTAATTTAAAATCCAAAAGTACTCATCTAAGAGTACTCAAACCTTGAAGAAACAGGGGAAACCCTGTCAAAATTTTCCTAGAATTTGCCACTTCCTCCCGAAGAATTTTAAGCATCCAAAATCTATTCCTATGGTTAAAATACCTTTGAATTACTGAAAAATCCATCAAAATCCCTTTCCCACCTTCTGCACATTGCAAATCTTCATTTTCCTCATAAAACCCTCACCCAGATTCTGAATTTTCCCCAGAGACAGCTTAATTGACCTTCTCTTTCCATAAAGAGCTGAGAAAACAGTCTAATCTTACTCAGTTTCATTAAAAATTACTAAAAATTAGGTCACCCCTAGAGTTGTAGGTCCCAAACCTTAGAAGCCTACCTCCAGCAAGCTTCCAAACCTCAAACCTTCCAAAATTGATAAACCTACTCTTGTCCTAACTGCAGATTCTACTGAGGTAGTCAGACCATTACAGCCTCCTGTCACCTCTGAAGAGAACAATCCCTTGATTGACTTAGATTACAGAATTGTTGATGCTACCTTGGAATTTGACCTACTTGAAATACATAACTGGTGTCAAGAAAAATTTGAGAAGACAGTGGCCAATGATATACCTATATGGGACACCAACTTGCCCAAATATGTGGTTCCCATCACACATCGTGTTAGTATGAATATTTTGTCGAAAAAATACCACTTTATAACAAATAGGCCTAACATCAATTATGACTGCCAATATCTTTAAATCTGTAGTTATTTGATCCAAATAAAGTTTCACAAATCCAGATCTATGCATAAAAAGACATTAAGCAGTGAAAATGAAATGTTGCTCCATGCATCCAATAGATAAGACAAGAACGATATATTTGAAAGAATTTTTATATTAAAGGGACACCTGAGAGGAAAACAGGAAAGGTGTTTCCAATTCTCCTCAATGGGATGGGTTGTTGAAAGTCCTCAGCATTTCAGATCTAAAACTTCTCTCTCTTGTTGGTGTAGAAAACCCAGACAAATATAGAACTCAAAGGGAGCTCACAAAGTAAATAATAGAGAATGTGACAATGATAATGGCTCAAAGTCAGACCAAGAGTATAGATCTAGAGTGATCTAATGTGCCATGGAAGGTGACCAATGAATGGAAAAACCCTTCTATATATAACAAAATATTAGGGCGGCCTAGAACTTGGTGCATGAATAAAATATTATTAACCAAATTCTAGAACCACCTTTTAGGAATATTTTATTATATTTGTTGGAGGGAAAAGGATTTTTGACTTCGGTTAAATCATTTATTTATAAATAATAAATAAATAAATGATTTATTTATTATTTTAAGGAAATGGTGGAAATATAACTAAATAAACAATGATTTATTTAATTATTTATAAATGATTTAGCCAAATTTAACTAGGAATATTATTTAAATAAGGATTAAATAACTTATTCCTAGGAAATAATCAAATAAATAAGGATTTATTTAATTGATTTCCTTGTTTTGGGTTAAATATGACTAGAAATAATAATTAAATTGATGTTTAACTAATTATTCCTTGAGGAAACATAAACAAATATAGATTTGTTTATTATTTCCTTTTGGGGTTTCCTATTTAGACCATAAACAACTTAATAAAGGTGTTTTACTAAGTTATTTCACATAGTGAGAGAAATTTTACTTAGGGTAAAATTGGTCTTACATGATGTACTTGGGTCCATCTAATCGTAATAGGTTACATGACCAAAAAATGGTGTAAAAGATTGCCCCCCAGCGTACGAGTGTTAGGACAAAATCATATGATCGAAGTACATTGTAAGAACTCAATCACCAAACGCGAAGAGGGAAGTCAGAGAGAGAAATGTAACTTAGTCTAATTTGCTAAAGGACTAGACCTTGAGGAGACGAGACTTATAGGTGCAACAAGTCTCTTTTTATGAAATGGTACCTGTGCTAAAGGCAGTGGGGGAGGCATACCTATGCCCGCCAAGACAAAGTACAAAAGAATAGTGTGTCCAATAAACAAAGAACTGAACTATAAAGTACATGCTGGCCTAAACACAAGCCAGATAAAATATAGAAGAATGAATCCCACATACATGATGTGCCTGGGATAACAGCGAGGACTTATACAATAATATTTGAGTATATGAGATACAAATACAACCCAAATTCCCCCTATAAACGGGGAAGGGCTTGCAAAATCTGACTGATACATGCAAATCAAAGAGGCGTTGCAAGCGGCTAAGGCCGAAATCATCAAATATAAGGAGTTGCATCAAAGGGTGAAATGAAGAGGTCATCGGGGCATGTGGGGGGCTACCGGCAGGGCCACCCCCTCATGAGGGTTGAGACGGCTCACACACACCTGGGAATCACCAATAGCTGCTGCTGCATCACTGGACCATCAAGTATACGGATCTTGATCATGTTGAAAGGAGCTAGAGCTGAGAAACAATCAAGTCAAAGGGTTATGAGAAATCCCTTTGCCTGATCCGAGGCACCGAACAAGTGTAGGAGCTGGAACCAAGGTACATCGCCCTCTAGACCTGTCTTCTGGAGTGAATGAGTTGATGTCGACAAAAAGAGGTCCGCCATAGGTGAGGCAATAAGGGATCCCCAACTAAGGCACGAGAGAAAATAGTAGAGTGACTAATAGACGGACACCAATGATGATGATGAAATGGGGGATACTGAGTAGCGGATGGATGACTTCCCTTGTTAGAGCATAAAGGGCATGAATGATTTGGCAGTGATTGACACAATATCATGAGGGATAGGGGACAATGGGACTGAAGGCCATAACGTGCAACATGAGAGAGGGACCAAGCAATGAAGGATGGAGGACTATAGTGGGATAAAAAGGGACTCGGGATAGACTCCATGAATGCGATGATGACTCAACTCGGATGCTCTAAAAAAGGGCAACTCAATGGTGCTGCCACATTGTAAAGGTCCAATGGGGGACCATAAAAACATGATTACAATAGGGTATCTCATGAAGAAAATCAACACGAACAGGGACAAGTAAGGAGGCAAAGTGGTGCCCCAAGTACAAGTGTTGTAAGTGAGGAAATTCGATTTGGAGGAGAGGTGAATAGACCCTTCGTGGAAAAAATGTGTCCTAGTGAAGTATCAAAACATGAAAAACTAACAGATACCCATTTGATTTCTCGGTGAGATCTTTCTAACGGTGCAGACAGTGTGTCAAAAGGGGCTATGGTTTGGTCGCAGTGGGAGAAAGAAAAAGCAGGGGTTTCTCTTCTAATAAGGAATTTTCCCTCCAAATGCATTAATTTTCTTATGTAGCTGTGGTGAATGTGGAGAGGAGAGAAGGCCCTAAATCTTGCGGTGATCGTAACGGGCAAACCGACCGTTGGAATTGAGATTCGTCAGTTGCAGGTAAGAGGCCTAATCCTACGCTTTGTTTTTGATGGATTAAAAGTTTAGAGTAGTGTTCCAAATCTCAGGAACAACCCCTCCCTCATATTTACGGCCGGGTCACACTTTTTGGGCCAAAAACTGTGACCTGGGAAGCAGGTTTTGGCCTGAAAAGTGTGACATGTCCCAGGAGTTGGCCAAAAAGTGCAACCTGTTAGATGAAGGTGATTTCAGTGTTTTTGTGGGCAGACAGTCAGGTTTTATATAATTGAAGGAAATTTTTCTGATCTGTATTGATAAAGATGATGTGTTTGTGCAGAGATGGTAGATATAAGGATCAAGTGGAGAGAGAGAGACCTGGGTACATTGCGGTTGGAAATCCAAGCGGATCAGGGTGTCCGTTATGCATTGGCCAGGTTTGGGGTTCTGAAATTTGTGGAGAACCCTCTGATGAGAGCTGGGGAGCCCTTGTTGGCTCGGATTGTCAGTTATTGGGATCCAAATCATGAGGTATTTATAGTGCAGGGGCACAGGATTGAGCTGACAGTCCAGGATCTATATTTCCTGACTGATCTTCCACCATTAGGGATGGTGGGAAATACACAGCTAGTGTTACCGTGGGGGCGTAACATTATGTAGTTCGTAGAGTGACATTTTCGACCAGGTGTCCGCGTCAAAGGGACTCGGATATCGATTGGAGATCTAGAGAGGTTGGAGACCCGTGCAGTGGCGGTAGCAGTGTTGCGGATTCTGGGTAGCCAGGCACTCCATCACATCACTAGAGGGTAAATGATGATTGTAGAAAGTGTGTTGAGTGTGACCTACTATGGGTGGGCCCAGATGATGTTGGTGTCGTTGAAACGACAGTTGTCGCTTTGCAAGCGGCAAGTGAACCATGATTGTGCTTATGGGATGGTATTATGCTCCTTCTTTTTTTGAGAAGATCTCGACCTTGCGACCTTGTGTACAATTACCTGATGGGGGTCTGAGAGAACCCAGGATGCGTCGGTGGGGGCGACTACTGTGCAAAGGAGGAGGAGGGGCATTCGGACGGGTGTTCCGACCAGAGTTCTTTGCCCATTGGGATCAGATGTCGTTGTACATAGACGACTATCCCTATAGTGGGATGAGTTATTGGGGAGATCCGGACTTGCCGCTTCCGCCTGGTCGAGTATGGGGGCCTGATGGTAAGTGAAAAGTAACTAATCATTTACGTGCATGTGAAAGTTTGTGAATAGGATTTATGGTACTGATCCTTATACTTTTGGTATGTAGATATAGCTCCAGTGAAACCGGCCAGATATATGGGACGACCTGCAGTAGCAGGAACTACAGGTGTGAGTGGATCAAGAACGACACAGAATGACGATATGGCCGCTCTTCTGGAGGACATCTGTCATAGATGTGAGGGGCTGCTGACTGGTGTTTCAGAGTGGGGCTGGCAAGACTTGGAAAACTAGTACATAGAGCTATGTATTGGGCTACCCTCGGAATGGCGAGGTGTCATGCAGCGCATGGCGATGGCCGGTCAGACTGTTCGTGATCTACGAGCTGCGGGAGCAGAGCCATTGTCTCGGGATCCTCCAGAGAGTGATTAGATGTGGGGCATGTGGTGCCCCCTAGTGTGTATGTAGGGGCAAGTGGTGCCCCCCAGTTTTGAGTTTGGTTGTTTGTAACATGCTATGGGCATGTCATATGTATCAGAGTAGATGGACTCTAAAACCATGTTATATGATATGTATTATGCATATTTATTGTGTTGATGATTTGAAATGTTATGGTCTTGTGTGTGATAAATGCTAGTCTAGAACATGGTTTGCAATGTTATCTACGTAGTGATTTTGTGCTCTAGGTACATGGTTGAAAGTAATGAATCTAAATGCACATATCAAAAGTTTCACACGTAAATATCGTCTAAACAGGATAGAGTTATGCACACGATAGACACCATTGAGTTGCAAGACAAGAAGCAGGTAATTTAAACGAACATGCAGATGGAGGATGCGATGAGAAAGGGCATCAGCTAAAAGGCCACGTACTGCATCATATTCGGCCTAATTATTGGTGGCATTACCAATGCAGACCCCATGAGAAAGAATGAGGGTATGCGAGGGGGTAAAGATGGCCCAAGCTGCCGACGCGAGATTCCGGGAATAGTGACTTGCTCCATCGGCATAGCCAATATAATGTGTGGACTGGAGGTCTCGCGAAAAAGTGTCACAAGACAAGAAAAGGGAGGAGGAAGAATAAGGATGGCAGTGTGAGTGTAGGGTAGACATCGAATGACAAATATGGGAGGGAGTACCCTGGGTAGGATGGCTAGGCCTCATAGAATGACTAGAGGGTGATGTATGGGGGCTATGGGAGGAATAGCTAGAGCTCATGCTGCAAAGAACATCATAGATACAGATGGTATCATCCTGGTTATGTGTGGGGAGGAAAAGGTCGAGGAAACCACATGATGTTGCAAAGCTACCTAAATCATCAGCATGGGAAGAAAGGCTCACATACGAGTCATCATGGGGGATGACAGAAGAACAAGTAAAAATATGGTCAAAAAATGTGGAACCTAAGAATTTTACAGAAGGGGAATCAAGCAAAACTGATGGAGTGGATTCAAAGGGAATGTATTCTGAGGGTTGCATGGATGATGATAGGTATAGGAGGGGGGCGGCAGGTTCCGACATCTCAACATCAGGGGGAGGAATGTCAATGGTAGCAAGGGGATCCTCGAGTTGGCCTGACGCATACTATGCGAGGATGGGAGAGGCGGATTGATTTTGTTCAACCTCGTACTCACGAATGACCTCTAAAGAGGCGCAGTAATGCATGTGGTGAGGAAAATGGTGAGAATAATGGCCATGGACACCACACAGGGCACAGGGTTTGTTGGTGCGAAGAGTCTTTGGGTTCTTGGCTGCGGACAAGGAAGAAACAGAGGATTCAGGGACCGCAAACTCAGGGAACGTGACTTTAACCATGGGTTTGATACTGGGCAACTCGGGACAAGTATGGGTGGCATGACCGGCACCATCACACAAGGCACAAGGCTTGGCGGGTGGAGGAGGGGTAGGGTCAATCAGGGTGGCCTTGTCTTTGGATTCCCCCTTGCGAGCTTTTCCTTTCATTCCGGTAGCTGTCACAACATGAGAAGGATCTTGTTGAGGTACTGATGGCACTATAGTGACAGAAGAAGCTAAGAGGATTGGTTGAACCGGTGTCAAAGAAAGGTATGGTTTGGGGTGACCTGGTGGGGTATCGGCTGGAGGAGTAAGGTAACAGACAGGTATTCCCAGTGTAAAATTAGGGAGGGAAAGGGTTGCCATGATGGGGATCGAATAAACTCCTGGAGGGGGAGCAAGGAAAGGTATATGACCGGCGGGGTAGTGGCCAGGAGGGACGGTTCCCATATGGTTGAGACCTGGAGGAACCGATCCAGGATGGTAGGGAGGCTCATGAGTGCTAGGTTGATGGGAAGGTCCAGGTGGAAGAGGTTCGACCGGCTGAGGCGAAGGGCTAGGAGTGAGTTGCGGTGGGCGAGGTTGGGGTTGCTGACTAGCTGAAGTGGGCCACTTAAGGTCAGCCCGAGAGGATTGCATCATGCAAACATTCGCTAAGCTGGTATCAGAGACAGGAGGAGGGGGAGGACCTAGGAAGGTTCCAAGCAAGGAGAAGTCTTTGTAGACGCTGAGGGAAACACTGGTCAAAGAATCAACAGTTTTCTTATTAGTGACAGGAGAGATGGTGGACTCAGGAGAGGTCTGAGATTTTGGTTCATGATATTTCAATTGGTCGATGGTGACAATCTTTCCATTATGAGGGAAAAACATCTTGCGGTGGACCACGGATGGGACAACAGACATGGCATAGGTGTAGCTATGACCCAAAAGAATGTTATAGTCAAGAGGGGCGTCGATAACTTCAACGTCAATGCAATAGTCTTACCCGCAAGGGTGATAGGACAGTTACGGAAAAGGCCAATGGGCTGGGAGGCATGGCCATCCCACGCATGAAGGGTGATTGTGGAAGGGGCCAGCTCATGAGATCCGAGTTGTTTCCAAACCGTAGCAGACATCACACATGTAGATTCCCCCTCATCAATAATACATCGAGAGACGTTGTAATTTCAGATTTTGACTGGGATTTGGAAAGAAACGGAAGCAGGAAGGGGAGGATGGTCTGACTGACGGGCATCGAAAACAATCAATTGGTCATCAGCAGGATCTACAGCGCCCATGGTAGATAGTAGAGCCTTCCTTTGAGACGGACATGACTGGAGGAGTTCCAGTGTTGAAATGGCAGCAGGAGATTGGGCCAGATCATCTACTATGCTATACAAATGGGAAGCTCAACCAGAAGCAGCATTTCGGCGTAATGGGCCTTTAAGAATCTTGGTATGAACCTCAGCTTTGGGTTTAGGGATATGCAAGGGACCATTGGGTGTCGACAGAGGCTCTGTAGGACCTGAAGATGGTGACTCGGGGACAGACATAGCGGGAGGCATGGAGTACTGACGAAACCGAGTTTGAAGGTTATGGTCGACAGGGAGAGGTTGGTCAGATGACATCATGAGAATCTGGTAATCAGAGGAACCAGAAGGGGAAGGTTGAGTAGCCACAAATCCTTGCTGAGGGAAAGGATTGGTAAACACGGTTGGTTGAGAAGTGGCCGCATTGGGGGGAACAGTAGGGGAGGTATGTTATCCCTGCAATGTAGCCTGAGACTCCCACATCTGCCGCATCTGTGGTAATATGGGACAATCGTGAGTGTAATGACCATAAACAATGCAACATGAACAAGGCTTATTGGTGTGAAGAGGCCTGTCCGGCTTGGGCTGAGAGCCCTGTGGCTGGTTAGCAATGTTAGAATCAATACTTGGAGGATTGGATCCACGATTATCAGGGGTAGATTGATTTTGATTGCCTTTCCGCTTTCTTTGAGAAGGAGGATTAGTCGCGCCTTGTTGTGAAAATACTTGCCCCGGAGGGGGTAGTAGTTTCGGTTGTGGGGTTTGAGAAGGCAAGGGAATCAGAGGTCCAAAGGCTGGAGGAGCTGGGATACCAGGTTGTGGGTAAGGATAATGGTTAGGATGGGCAACATTGAGGTAGGCAGAAGGGTGGCAAGAAGGAGGAGGCATGCCATATCCTGGATACATGCTACCTAGAGGGGGGAAAGTGCTGGAGGTGTTGGCCCCTCCCGGAGGGAAACCATAGCCCATAGGAGGTTGAGCGTAGGAATGTGAAAGAGCTCCAACGATACCATCAGTAGAGTGAGATGCCCTTAGGGTGTTAGCGCCACCGGGTTTGGGGAGGTTAGGAAGGACGGTATAAGCATAACCAGATTGAGCATAGTTGAGGTCATATTTCAAGGCTATTTGGAGGGCGACTTCTTTGGTTTGAGGGAACTGGGATGCGACATCTTTGCCGATGGCAGGTAAGAGAGAGCGAAGAAACCAATCCATATAGACCCGATCTTCAAAGGTGGGAGCTCGACATAAACTCCTTCTTCTCCACCATTCCTGGACATGAGCGGAAAGGCGGATCGAAGAGGATTGATGGAAATAAGTCAAGAGTTCTGTACTAGTGTCGTATCAGAGAGGGAGTTGGAAATAAGATAAAAAGGCTTGGGCAATGGTCGCAAAGGTGGTATGGGACGAGGCGGTCTGATCAACATACCATTTAGAAGCTTCACCGGTAAGCGTGCGTTTGAAAAATCTAAGACGGATGGAATCATCAGTAATGGAATTGGATGAACACCACATGTGGAAAGATTGGATATGGTTGGAAGGATCTTCACTAGTAAGGCCTTCGAACTTGGGAATGTCGGAGGGGAGCTTGGTTGGCATAGCAGGCCAACTAACAATGTGGCGGATAGGATCATTGATCAACTAATTGAAATTAGGGAGACTGAGACCGACTGTAGAAGGGAGCAAAGGGACAGTCGAGGTAGTTCCCATAGTGGTTCCACTAGAAACGGACCCAGCAGTAGGACTGGGTTTTCTGCTAGCGTTAGGCCCTGAACTAGACATGGTGAAGGTAACAGGGGAGAACCAGAAGGAGGGGGAGAAATCGAAGAATCAGAAGAAGAGTCGGAGTGTGGAATCAGGGGAGGACTAACTCGACGACAGCGGGAAGAGTAAGTCGACCAACCGGAAACTGAGGATGAAGGCCAAGAATTCTCCGGGATTAACTCCTTGGAGGCACAATGATGACAGGAAGAAGAATAATCGACAAAGGTAGGAAGGTGCAGAATCAAGTGAGGTCAATGTCAAAACAAGGGCAGAGAGGTGCAGTGTCAATTGATTTTAAAGTCTTTTCCAGGCGATGTTAACCAGGCTCTTCTTCACTTAGGGTCAGTGTATGGCGTGTGTTAATTTTAATTTTTAAACCTAGACGTTTTTAGAGTAAAAGAAATAGTGTGTTGCGTAACTGAAAATAAATCTGCAGAGAACAGTAAATAAGGTTGAAATAACAGAAAATTAACAGCTAAAAATGCATCGATCTAACCCAAGAAGGTGGGTCTCTCAAAACTAGTCTAAAAGAGGGAAAAAATCTAGTCAAAACACATGAAAAAGAGGCCAATAGATCTAAGGTCAGGAGGGATAGGGATCTAAAGGAGAAATCTGCTAAAAAGAGGTGCAGAAAACAGCAAAGAGGTAGAGGCAAGGTTGCTGCAAAAAAGGGCGGAATCAGCTAAAGGTAGAAGGGATAATGAGGTGACCCTAGAGGTAAACCCAAAAAAAACTATATGAGGCGTTTTGAAAGGGAGAAGAACTGATCTAAAGGGATCTAAAAATGAGGTATCAGATATGAAAAGAACAAGGCTGAAACTATGAAAATTCAGACGTTTGAAATAGCTAAAACTCTTCCACAAAAAGTGGAGGGTACTAAAGCCCTGAGGGGAAAGATTCCCACTTATTTGAGTGAAAAAAATCATAAATAGGTCTAAACAGGCGGAGACAGAGGCTGGAAAACCCTAACAGAAGCTTCATACAAACCCAGAAAATGGCTGGAAAAGTGCAGAAAAAAGTGCAGGTCGCAGGTTCTGACCTGTTTTCAATCCAAGTCATAGTTCTAGGGTAGAAAAGTGTGCCCTCTAGGCCAGGTTGCAGGTTTGGGGCTGATAAGTGCAACCTATAGATCTGGGTCTCTCGGCGGCAGATTTCAGAAAAAGTTGTCGTCTGAGCTGCGGCTGATGTCTGTCACCTGCGCAATAGGGCTAGAAACACACGGAAGTTAAGAATTTGAATGTTTGAGGTTTTTTGAAGTGAAAAACACCATAAAAATAGGAAAAACAAAAAACTGAAGAGAAACCCTAGGGTCTAAAATAGCTGGATATGCAGGAATATATAAAATGACAGCTGTCGCAAAATCAAACCCGTGTGGAGTCGCCAATTGTTAGTATGAATCTTTCGTTGGAAAAATACCACTTTCGCTATGCATAAAAAATAGCCCTAACATCAATTATGGCTGCCAATATCTTTAAATCTGCAGTTAGTTGATCCAAATAAAGCTGCACAAATCCAGATCTATACATAAAAAGACATTAAGCAATGAAAATGAAATGTTGCTCCATGCATCCAATAGATAAGACAAGAACGAGATATTTGAAAGAATTTTTATATTAAAGGGGCACCTGAGAGGAAAACAAGAAAGGTGTTTCCAATTATCCTCAATGGGATGGGTTCTTGAAAGTCCTCAGCATTTCAGATCTAAAACTTCTCTCTCTTGTTGGTGTAGAAAACCCAGACAAACATAGAATTCAAAGGGAGATCACAAAGTAAATAATAGAGAATGTGACAATGATAATGGCTCAAAGTCAGACCAAGAGTATAGATCTAATGTGCCATGGAAGGTGACCAATGAATGGAAAAACCCTTCTATATATAACAAAACATTAGGGCAGCCTAGAACTTGGTGCATGAATAAAATATTATTAACCAAATTCTAGAACCACCTTTTAGGAATATTTTATTATATTTATTGGAGGGAAAAAGATTTTTGACTTGGGTTAAATCCTTTATTTATAAATAATAAATAAATAAATGATTTATTTATTATTTTAAGGAAATGGTGGAAATATAATTAAATAAATAATGATTTATTTAATTATTTATAAATGATTTAGTCAAATTTAACTACGAATATTATTTAAATAAGGATTAAATAACTTATTCCTAGGAAATAATCAAATAAATAAGGATTTATTTAATTGATTTCCTTGTTTTGGGTTAAAAATGACCAGAAATAATAATTAAATTGATGTTTAACTAATTATTCCTTGAGGAAACATAAACAAATATAGATTTGTTTATTATTTCTTTTTGGGGTTTCCTATTTAGACCATAAACAAATTAATAAAGGTGTTTTACTAAGTTATTTCACATAGTGAGAGCAATTTTACTTAGGGTAAAATTGGTCTTACATGATATACTTGGGTCCATCTAATGGTAATAGATTAAATGACCAAAAATTGGTGTAACACATCCAGCACAAGATTTCATTAGGTTGTGTCATATGCACTATATCTCTGACCAAAGATGCATGGTGAAAAAAGATAGTGAAGTCCTATTCTACATAACTGCTGAAGCAATAAATGATATGCTCCAACTAAGCCATGATCCACGAGCAGTATCATTTTCAATTGAATATTTGACTCAGATGTATTTGGATCTGGATTTTCCTAGGAAGTTTGAGATCCTTCAAAATTTCATGCCTAATCATGTCAACCTTCTTAAGGTAAATCCACCTTATGATACTTTTGACTTCCCTGAGGGCTCGAGACATATCATTTCAATGCTCTCCTTCATTCTAGGCTATGCTAATGATGAATTTACAGATGCCACCATTTTAGGGTTCCTCTCTACTTTGTCTCCTAAACAACAAACAAAATTGGTCTTTGATTTTTCCAAATTCATTGTTGATAATATACATTATCAACTAATAAAATTACCTGATGGAGTGTTCAGATATACATCATATCTGTTGCATCTCTTCCTATTTTCTCAGGCAAATAATTTTCCAATTGCTTTACAAAATATGGATATGGAGGGAAAACCTCTTTCAGTAATATTCTGGACTTCTCTTCTCAGGAAAAATAGCAGTGAGTACAGTTACAGTGATTTCAATGTTTTTTTTATCAGACCTGCCATAAGTTTTTTAGACAAAGCAGAGCCACCAAGGATCAATGAAGAAATCAAAATAATTTTATAGTTGTCTGAAAACTATAAAGTTGGAGATTGGTATTTGTATAAAAATCACACAGAAATCAGAGTGTATGGTGCAATCCTGGCTCCTTACAAACTACCAAAGTTTCTAACTACAAGGATTTTTGCTTTGGAATACTTGAGACAAATTTTAAATGCAGATGCAGTGAACTTTATAGCATCCAAAAATAAAGCATAATTCAAGTTAAAAAGTCAATTTGGCTCTTTAATAGTCAACAGCAAAGATGCTTTGAAAGAGGTAAGTAGAAAATTATCAGTATTCAAGTTCCAAGAAAGCTTTTACTGGAACTATGACCCTCAAGGTATTTTGAGCAACCTCAGGGGAAATTGTAAGTTAACTCCATTCCTCCATGAATCAAAGCCACTAATTGAAAAATATGCCAATCAGATGGAATGGGTTGCAAACACTTTAATTGATGATGATCAGGAGATGCAAACAGATAATCTATAGGAAAATCAGATGGACAGTACACAGATGGTTACAGTTAACCAACAAGCAGAGGTATCCAATAAAAGGCTGAGAAAAGAAGAAGGATATTTGGCAGAGACAATCATTGAAAATAAATTTAAAATAGTCTACAGCAAAAAGGCCAAAATGACTACTCTAGAAAAAGAAGGAGTCATAGATATAGATGATAATAATGATCATCAAATAGATGATGAGGCCACCATGATTGTTAATGAAACACTCATGGAAATTTAGAATGAACAGGTACAAGCACAAGGAAAAGGCAAAGAAATGATTGAAACATAAATGAATACAGAAGCTCCCTCTTCCCCTAAAACAACAGAAGAAACTGAATCTGATATTCAGAAAAGGTTCAAGAAAATCAGGGAAAAGAATGAGGAAATCAAGAATGAAGTTTATTTTAAACTTCTGAAGGAAAAACTAGGAGATAAAGACAGACTTGTGACAACCTTTGATTACTCAACAAATAAAATGATCATGTCTTTTCTCCAACCAGTAGTAACAGATCCAAATTCAGCCACAGACTACAGGAAGATAGAATTTGAAATGAATGCTGATACTATACATGAACTAAATCAGATAGAGTTCCATAAAAGTGCTTCAGAGATGTTGTATTCAAAGGTAGTAAGCAAAACCATGAGTGCTACCATGCTTCAAAAAACTGTATCTAATTTTCAAACTCAAATGAAATTAGATAATGCATCTCTACATGCTAAGGATTTGAGGATCAAGTCCTTAGAATATTTGGTGATAGAAACAGGAGAAAATCCCTCCAGTATTGAAATTGCTAAGAAATTGATAAGACAGAAGAATGAGGATATTGCTGCCTTAAGAAAGCAACTCAAATTTCCACAGAGTGAGCATCCTCAGGCAAAAGAATTTCTTTAGGAAAAGACAGAAAAGGAGGAAACTATGCAACTAGTTTTGAAAATGATAGCTCAGATTAAAGATATGGAAAATCAAATAGAATCTCTAATGCAAGAAAATGAAACATTGAAGAAATCTCATGAAATATCCATTCCCATAGTTATCCCAACTGTAAGTACAACTGTTCCCTCTACATTGGAAGAACATTTGGCACCGAAAGGAGTATTGGCAATTGTAGTGTCAATTACTTCTAAATATATCTCTACCACTTCTTCATCTACATCATAGGTAAATCAAACAGGTCAAACAACTGCCATAGTCAAGGCTATGGAAGACATGTCCTTAAAAGAGAAAGAGATAATAAATTTGAAAGGTACCATCAGAAATCTTGAAACATCTAACAGAGATGTATTAATTACATCCAGAGGACATGAGCAAAGAGCTAATAGATTGTAGGAACAGGTAAATATTCTACAACAATATTTTAATCTCACTGAGCAGGTATCTTACATCAAGAATTATATTTGGAACAATATCGTTCAGGGCATACATTTACAATGGCCCTCAATCCAAATTATTTATGAACAAAAAGAGTTACTCAAAGCAGCACAAATAGAAATTCAGAAGACAAAAGAAGAATTGGCTGACAAACCTACTCAAGCCTTAAAGCTTATTACATTTATGAATAGAAAACACAGAGAAGAGCTTGAAGTGCTAACAATTCAGGATAGAATTGAAAGCATTCTACAAATCAAGAAAGTCTTGAATAAGAGAAACATGATGAATAATTTGGAGGACAGATGCAAGGACATGAACTTGGAAATCACAAGATTTTGGGCCAAATATATAGTACTAACACAAGCAGGCCTTCCATACATTCATGCTTTGAATGAAAAATTAATGGCACAGAAGGATTATGACAAAAAAATCAGGGCTTATGCCAAAGATCAAGTCAACAAACCTTTACCACAAGGGTCTCCAACTGGTAAAGTCATTTTGGAATATTTTGAAAACTTGTTCTTTCTAAAAAATGAGATCAAAACATATTTTCATTGTTAAGCCCAATTTTGATAAGTATACAGAGGCAAATGAAAATTACAGGAAATTGAAGAGTATGAGAATTCCCAGTGCAGAACAATGGCAGGAATTCACTAAATTAATCTAAATATTTACAGTCAAAGTGTATCAGGGTCAGAAACAAAGTAAACGAGTATCAGTGAAAATGACTTTTTACTGCAGACTATTATTTATTTTACAACAGTGATGTAGTAAAAAGACAGCATAAAGAGTATCAGTGATAAAGCACAAGTGAAAAGATGTGAAATGGAAAGAGTGTCTTTCAAGTTATCTTCAAAAAGATCTTTTTCCAAAATTCTAGCAAGCATTTTCAGCAGCTACAACCCAGCAACAAGTTAAGATAATTAGTCTTATTTTTTATTGATAAGAGGACAACTTTCTAGTTTGTTTTGCAGCTGTCCCTCTTTCTATGTAATAAACTATATTTTTGCCTAGAGATATTCCTACATATCTCTTAGATATTTTGTAATAATTTTTGTATAAATACTTCTCTTTTCGAAGTATTAGTGTGGAATAAAAATTTTCAAGACTACTATAGACATTTTTGTTGAATACATTGGAGTTTGTGTGAGTCGATTTGTAAAGCAGCAGACTGGAACTAAGTCAAATAGATATCATAACTCAAGATTCTTGTGCTGATCAAATAAGTCAAGTATTTTCCTGTTTTCACTGTTTATCTTTCTAAGTTCCATACATACATTTACATGTTTTATTTCTTAAATTATTAACAAGGAAAGCTTAAACAGGATTAGTGTCAAAATCTCCCTGGTTTTTACTAGTTAATCATTGATATGTTTTATGCTGATAACCGGACTTAAGAATTCTTAAATGCTCTGAGTCCCTGTTTGACCCCTTTCTTTCATCTTCATTTCTATAACTTAAGGATTCTTAATTACCCTTTTGTTCAGATCTTTCCATTTCATCAAAAAGCCTATTCCAAACCCTTTGAAGGTCATCTACCCTGCCCTGAGTACATTTTCTCTTTTGACTTTATTTCCTAGCTCTGCTTGCCAAGAAGTTGACTCCATAGCCCAATGGTCTGGTATATCCCTCTATGGCTTACCTTGAAGTACCTTTTATTCCCACCAAACTTTCAAAACAAACCAATTGTCCAATCATATCTAGCCTAAAATCTTATAACAAAAATCAAGCTAAATCTTGAGGAGAGATCCCTCTCCGGAATTTAGGAAGGCTAGATCCCAGATTTCAAAAGAGGTTCTTGGTTACCCCTGGTTTTCTTTAACTATAAACCAAAATCCCATGACCTAAGAATTACTAGGGTGATAACAGGTACAACAATAACAATAAGGGGTTACCCTAACAACAATAAGGGACTATACTAGTAATATAAGGACCTAACATAATTTGTGAATGTAAAATGTAAACTCTTAAATATTTTAGTGCTTTAACCAGAGAAAAGGCCTATTTTTCCATGATGTTGTACTTTAAATATGCATCTCTCAAGGCTTTGCTAAAGAATTCTATTAGTTTTTCATGTCCTTCATTGTTTTTCTATAATAGTACAACAACAATAGTATGTTCAAATGCAAAAGAAAAAATTATGAAGTCTTTGGTAAAATTTAGGCTGATTAGAACTCAAGCTTTTGTTAATGATTGTTTGACTAGATCAAAATATTTTTTAGCTTCAATGTTCCACTTAATTTCTGAATCTTTTTTAAGCATGTGGGTTATATTTCTCAGAAGTTCTGCAAGATTGGGCATGAATCTCCTTAAAAATTTGATTTTACCAATGAAAGATTGAAGTTCTTTGATGTTCCTCGGATGACTAATTTTGAGTATACCTTCAATCCTGCTAGGGTCAATTCTAATTCCATATTTAGAAATAATGTGACCAAGAAGATTTCCTTCTTCAAGGCCAAATAATGTTTTCTTGGGATTTAGTGAAATTCCAAACCTTCTACATTTCTTAAAAACTCTTTTGAGATGTGCCAAGTGTTCTTCATCAGTTTTTGAATATGCAGTAATGGCATCGAGATAGATCACAATGAAATGGAAAAATTTGTCTACAAAAACAATGTCCATGGCTCTCTGAAAAGTGGCACCAACATTCATTAATCCAAAGGGAATTTTTAGATACATGAAATTCCCCCAAGGAGTAGTAAAGGTTGTTTTGTCCTGATCATCAAGATGCACTAAAACTTGATTATATCTTGAAAATCCATCTAACAAGGAAATCCTACTGGAGCCTGCTACCCTCTATAATATGTGGTCCATTTTTGGTAAGGGGTAGTTGTCCTTAAGGGATACTTTGTTCAAATTCCTAAAGTCAATGCAATGTCTAATTTCACATGTTTTCTTTCTTGTAGGAACAATGTTGCATACCCATTTAGAACATCTAAGTTGAACTATGATTTTGGCCTCATTTATTTTCTTGATTTATTTCTCAAACAAGGACATTAAGACATGATTTATCCTATGTAGTTTTTGTTTAAAAGGTTTTTGATTCTCCTTGATTGGAATTTTGTGTTGTATAATGCTAGTATCATAAGATTTTAGGTCCTCATAGCTCCAAGAAAATACATCTATGAATTCCTAAAACAGAGCTATATACCTTTATTTTTTAACGATAGGAAGTGATTTTGACAGTGTTATCATTTTGGGGCTTTTTTCACTGCCTATGTTACACTCTTCAATTTTTGTCCATGTTGGTTCTATTTTTGGTTTTTTGGCTACGTCATTAAAGTCAAACAACTCTTCTAAAGGGACACGCCCTCTAGGCAGGATATTATCCTTGAGTTGAAGTACTTCAAATTCCTCCTTTTCTGGGTCTTTATGTATTTATGTTTTATGTACAGTTTTATTTGTTGAAATATTTACATTAGAAACATCAGATTGTTTATCTACACTAATTTGTACATCAGTGTGATTGTCTTCTTCACAATCTAAATCTATGTTGCTATCTTCAAATTCATCCTTTGATTGTAAAAAAATCTCAATTTTTTGTCATTACAGAATACTTTCCAGTATCTCATGTTATCGAGCATGAATGGATGATGTTTAACCTATACAGTGTGTTGTCTATTTGGGTTAGGCAATTGACATGTGCTTGCTAAAAAGGCTAAACCATTTTTGTTAGTATGAATCCTTTGTCGAAGTGTACGAAAAAGGACCACTTTAGCTACGCATAACTAATAGCCCTAACAACAAATGTGGCTACCAATATCTTCAGATCTTGCAGTTAGTTGATCAAGAAAAGAGCTGCAAAACCATATCTATGCATAGAAAGACATTAAGCAGTAAAAATAAGGGTTTGCTCCATATACCAATAGACAAGACAAGAACAATTTTTGAAAGAATTTTTGTATTAAGGGCACCTGGGAGGAAAACAAGAAGGCGTATCCAATTCTCCTCAATGGGATGGGTTCTTGGAAGTCCTCAGCACTTCATATCTAGAATCTCTCTCTCTTGTTGGTGTAGAAAACCCAATGCAAAGAATAGAGCTCAAAGGGATCTCACACAGCAAATAATGGAAAAATGTGACCAAGTGTATAGATCCAGAGTGATCTAATAGGCAACAAAAGGTGAAGAATGGTAGGAAAAACCCTCCTATTTATAACAAAATATTGGGTCATTATAGATCTTGGTGCATGATTAAAATAATGTTAACCAAATCTAGATCCACCTTTATGTAATATTTTATTATATTTGTTGGAGGGAAAAGGTATTTGACTTGGGTCAGTTCCCTTTATTTGTTAATAATAAATAAATAAATGATTTATTTATCTTTTTAAGGAAGTGGTTGAAGCATAATTAAATAAATAATGATTTATTTAATTATTTGTGGGTGATTTGGTCATATTTAACAAGGAATATTATCTAAATAAGATTTAAATAATTATTCCTAGAAAATAATAAGATAAATAAAGGTTTATCTAATTAATTTCTTTGTTTTTGGGTTAAACATGACTAGGAATAATATTTAAATTATGGTTTAATTAATTATTCCATGAGGAAAATTAAACAAAATAGGTTTGTTTAATATTTCCTTTTGGGGTTTCCTGTTTAGACCATAAACAACCTAATAAATGTGGTTTATTAAGTTATTTTACATACTGAAAGAAATTTCACTTAGGGTAAAATTGATCTTACATGGTGTACTTGGGTCCATCTAATGATAATAGGTTAGATGACCAAAAAATGGTGTAACAATTTTCTAGGATTTTTTTATTTCTCGGAATAATGTCCAGATTATATTCTTCAAATGTTCTTAGGAAATCAAGCACAACATTTCTATATGCTATCAATCTAGGATGTTTTGCAGAATATTCTCCTTTAATTTGTTTTATGATTAGTTCAGAATCATCATGGATAAAAATTCTCTTAGCTCCTAATCATTTCAACAATTGTAATCCTATGAGAAAGGCTTCATATTCTTCTATATTTCTTGTGCACAGAAAATTGAGTTTGTAGGAGTGACCTTCTGCATGATTTTTCCTTGCATTATATACCCAAACACCTACTCCTGAGCCTGCTTTGCTACATGAACCATCAAAATTCATATTCCAAAGAGGTTTTTTTTTAGGGTCTTGTTGTACAATTTGTATTTGGTTGTCATGTTTTTCATTAAGATCATTTTCTATATGAGTAACTTGTGTGTTAATGGCTCCATTATTATAAATAATGAAGGAGTCAAGGTTGGTATGGACATAGTACAAAGGATAGTTTTGTGGTTTTTCTTGACTACTTACCATGTACTTCATTAAATTTTACCTATAAATTCTTATTTGTTGACCAAACACTGGTATTGTGGCATAATTCATATCCATTCGAAGGGTCCCTTGTAACTTCTCTCCCCATGAGCATGAAAAAACATGAAATACTTAGGAGGGATGTCAGATACTACTATATCCATCACTAGACTCTTTTCTGGTATCTAAGCTAAAGTGACACAGAGATCTTTGATAAGACCTAGACCTCTAACTTTGCTAGAATCAAATGAGTACAAGTATTTTTAGGGTCTAGTAATTTCAAGGCCAAGTTTCTCCATAATAGCCTTTGGAATAAGATTATGTGATGCACCTGAATCCAACATGGAATTATGGAGAAATTTTCATGAAGATTAAGACTAACATAAAATGGGGGACACTTCCTTCTTGAGGTTTACCATCAACTTCTGGCCCAAAAAAATGTTCAGGTTTATCATTATTTAAATTAACAGTATTAGTAATTTCCCCTATGTTTAGTACATTTATGACCCGAGTCCTATACACATTCCTGTTTATCAATTCAGTGAGAGGAATATAAATTTTCAGTTTGGAAATTTCGTTCTCAATACTAAATGGTGTTTGAATTTTGAGAAGATTTGAAAAATCAGTCCTTTCAGCCACTAATTTTTTGGTAAGTTCAATTTGTTGAATTGTAGTAGAGATATCAGTTTGGGCAGTTTTGGTAGGGGTATCAACTATTCTCCTAGTAACGTTTTCTGTGTTCTTCTTTTCTGAACTGTTTACACTTTTATTTGAATTTTATGTTGCTTTGTTGATATCAAGGTCACAAACCTTTTTGGCATAGTTTTCGAAATTCTTTTTATTGGAGTTATCAGAGTTCTTCTTGCTTCTAAGATTATACTATTTGTGAACTTCCATGATAGCATTTTCAAATCCATGTTTATAATCATCAGATTCTTCAGATTCTAATTCTGTTTGAGTTAATAAAAATAATCCTTGTTCTTCTTGAGTGAGAAAAATAGAGTCACCTTCATTAATTCCCATTAATTTTATATGATTTTCTTCTACTTATTCAACTAATCCCTCATCTTCATCAATATTTTTCTCTTGGAATGGAGGCCTAATTTTTTGATAAGGACCTCTTTGATCTCTTTGTCTTATTTGAGAAGGGTTTCTTCTAGGATTTTGATTTATGCTTTGAGGAGTTGGTTGATTTTATCTAGGAATAGCCCTCTCATTCAGGTTAATCATCTCCATCATTCTCTCCATAGTTCTAACCAATGAGTCCATTTTATCATCAAATGTGGAAGTTGAAGGTTCTTATCTTATAGTAACTCTTCTCTCAGCTCTCATTCTAGCTCTTTCTTCTAACAGGTTGGCTTCTACGCTCACTGCATCCCTCTGCATTTCTTCTAATGTGGCCGAGTTTCTTTATCTTAGTTGATAAGACATTTCTGGCTCAAAACCATAGGGAAATTTAATTAAGGCTAAACCTTGTGGTGGTTTTATATAAGCAGGTATTGCATTATATAAACTGTTGAATCTGGTGCAATAATCCTGAACAATTTCACCTCGGGCCCTCCTAATGTTTTCATATTCAGATAAAATCTGAAGAGGGTTCTTTTTTACTTTCCACCTATTAAGGAATGTTTGATTAAATGCATGGATGTCATTGATGTTGTTTGCAGGTACAACTTTGAAACACTTTCTAACTTCTCCACTAAGACTCTGAGAAAATATTATTAACTTAACACTTTCTTCATCTACCTCTTGAAGGTCAAAACAATAATTCATTTTGTCGACATGCTATTGGGAAGTTACAGGACCAGATCCATCAAATAGTGTAATTTTTTACTAGTAATCCTATGGCATAACTACTAATGGTGCTACCAACACTAATGGAGCATATCTAGCTACCATGATTGGTGGAGGTGGTGGAGGTACATTGGAAATGAATGAAGGAGGAAGACTGAGTGGAGGAAGCTATAAAGTGAATGAAATAGGATGGATGATGGAAGGAGGTGTGTGTGGGGGGGTTTCGGTACTCTTATGAGGAAGTAAAAAAGAAGTGGTGGGGATTATAGAAGTAGTAGGACTAGCTGACTTAGGATAGGAAAACTGAGAGGTAATAGATTATAGAAGTAGTTGGACTAGCTGACTTAGGATGGGCAAAATGAGAGGTAATAAAAGAAGTTGATATAGTTAATGCAGTTAATTCTACATATCTTTTAAGGTAAGCATCATCAACGGTTGAAGTGAAATATGTTACCAAACCTTGAAGAGTGTCAAAATATTGGAGAAGCTGAAGATTAGATTGAGTTTTTGAATAAGATTCTCTCACTGGACTTTGTTGTAGAATAGATGGATAAAATACTCTCTGGCCAGTCCAATTATCAGATTTAGTCCTGAATAAACCTTGTTCAAAATGTAAATCAAACTGGATGTCCTGTAAGGCGAAAAAGTTTTCAGGGAGGGAATTTTCTCTGTGAAGAAATATGTTACTTGTTTGACTCTCGGTTCTAGGAGTTTTCCTTAAATTTTATTCAAGATTTTCCACTATAATAGGAGGATTTGGATCATGATGGGATCTGGTAGAGATTATTTTAGGAGCTAGAATTTAGATCTGAAGCACAGAAAAAATGATTATTTACAAAACCTGAAAGAAAACCAATCTTAGAAAATACTTCTATCATACAATGTTTTTTAACCGGGGCTTCTAAATTCGAATGAAATGACAAGTTTTTTCATTATGATCCCTAGTATGATCACCACTATGTTATCGTTCTATAATTTTAATATTGGAAAGAATAATTATATAGGACAACATCAAAAATACTTTGGAGTCTAGAATCTAGCCCTCCTAGACTCAGAGAGGGATATCTCTTTTAGATTTAGCTTTGTTTTATGAATTTGATATTAAGCTAGTTGTAATGATTATAGAGATTGATTTATTGATTGATTGTTTGATTGGATTGGTAGATCTATTTAAACTGATTCCATTGGGCTATGGAGTCATAAAAGGCTAGGTTGCTACATCAAATTTTCAAGAGAATCCACAAGGAAATCTAACTACACTTACTGGATCTTGAAACAAAATAAATTTTGAGATGAAAGAAACAGTGAATTCAGTAATGTTTAAAAAAAAATCAAGAATTTCTTCACTTGACTTCAAAAGAAAAACATTTAAATTGCAAACACAACTAGAAATATGGTGCTCTAAAAAAAAATCTTAATCTTCCAATTTCTATTTTACAATAAGATTTAAATGATGCACTGAGAGAAAAACAATGAATATATTTAACAAAGAAAAGGAATAACATCACGAGATAATCATAGCTCAAGTATCTTGTAAATGGTATTTTATTTTTGATGCTCCAGCTTTAAGAAAATAAAATTCTCCAATAGAAAAGTTTAACAATCCAGAGTCCAACCCCTAATGCTTCAAATGTATGAATTATTTAACTAAATTCTACAATGATGGTCATATCTACTAGGCAATTTGTTATTAATTACAAAATAAACAAAATTTGACTAGTGTGACCACGAAGTGGACACGATGAAATTAATTTTACGTCTAGCCCTATTTTTGAGAAGTTCATTGCTGCATGATCAGATCTAGTGTTGTGCTGGCTGATTTGGTTGATCTAGTGTTGTGTTGATATTTCTGATATGCTGGCATTTACCCTTATTGATATTCGCATAACTTTTCCCATTGTTTCTCATATGGAATTTTTATCCTAGTTACCTTTTGATATATCGCATTCGTCTCCGTGAATCTAGCAAAAGTGTGCTTCAACATAAAAATGCGTTTAATTTCATGTTGGATAAATATGTCATTTATCATGGCCTTAAGGAAAGCTCTTCCTCTCATTGCTCCTCTGGGACCTGCAAACTTGGCTGTGTCCTTGGCAATGTCTTTCAACTTATTTCCATAGTCTTCCTTGGTAATAAGCTTATAATTTATCATGAATAGTGAAGGTAACACTCTTTTGGTCAGTGGTTCAATTCTGTTAAAGGATCTAGTGAAAACGATCTCTAAATTGTGGCACTTTCCTCCAACTTTGTGACCAGGATTTTCTTGGTGAGCACCTTCTTGATCTCTAGAATTGTTGTTGTTCTGTCTTCAAATACAAGTTCATCCAATTCATACTTGCTGTTAGCCACATATAAAAATTTTTATATCAAAAGGTGGCTAAATCATTTTTGGAGACTTCAAGAAACAAGTTTTATTGCTAAAAATTGTTATCTCTTGAAGACTCTTGAACGCCTCATGCCTTTGTCCAAAATCCTCCCTACTGTGCCCATTTTATACTCTGGAATTCTGTTGATTTCATGAGGAAAAAATGCTGCAAAATCACCTTTTTTCCCTTTCCTCGCTTGAAAAACCAACCTCCATTTTACTCCCCTTTTTCCTCCATAAAACTCCTCTATTTGTATGATTCCCCTTCTTCCATTTATGAAAATCATTTGTACAAAGTTTAAAACTCGTTTGAACTATATCAAAACCCCAAAAATCCTTCTAAACATCTTGGAAATTCTCTAAAAAAAAAGTATTTTGACTTGGGTCTAAGCTCCTTTGGGCTAAATCCACACCATTTCCCCTCCAGGTGCCCCAACACTAGAACCAAGTGCTAAGGTCCTGAGTGCTTATCGCGTCGGAGAAACTCACGGAGTGCATTTGTTTCGATGTTAAACAAAAACTTCGATTTCAATTAGCCCTGTATATTATAGCCCTTGATCATATTGCATTTCATATAGACCAAGGCCCCTCAGTTAGGCGCCTATCCACTTCGTATATATAAAACCATCCCAACACATGAAACCTTTGTTTATATTAATTTTTTGTGTTTTTTGCAGGGTTTGAAAAGTTTTCCACCGATGAAAAGCTTAAATTCTCTCCCCACCATCAATCTGATCTGCAGATCGACGACCCACAAATCAATCACCTCAGTGGTCCCCACGGTCAATCATTGTACAAAACCGGAGCAGTTTTGATCACACCGCCTTTGAAAGGAAGGTTGTATTCCCTGTTTGGATGTGATCAATGCCACAGGCCGACACGTGGCCTTGAGCGGTTTGGGGATACCACCCTCCCCAGGCATTAAATATTGACTGTGAGCTCAACGAGATATGGACATGCACCGTCCGATCTGAGGCCGGCTCATCTGACGGTGATGGTGCTCAAAAGAAGCTCGGGGGATAGGTTAAGGTACGGCGCATTTATCAAAACATATCTGCCATCCATCTAATCTGTAGATCTACGGTGCACAATCAGTCGCCCTAGTCCCCACGGCCACGACAACAGTCAGCGGTCCCACAGAAACGGTGGTCCCCGATGCCTAGTTAGCATACACATCAGCGCACACGCGGTAGCAACTGATTGGAGCGGGCCTTGTTTTTTTGCTCATATGGTCGTGAAATCCAGACACGAGGAGATTTATAGGGCGTATTTCATAAGGATTTTGGGTCACACTCACCCTGACGTCAAGAGGCCCCAAAACAGACCCGGGGAGCTTTATATGGCAGATTTCATAAGGATTTTGGGTCACAAACACCCTGACATCAGCAAACACCTTTTGTGACCCGAAATGGTTATGTAGCTTAGTTTTATTGAGGGTTTTGAAGTCCGTGTATGTTATTTGATAAATGATGACTATATGGTTTTTCAATTGTATCGAAGAAAAAGCCGAAGGCTGGGGTTTCAATTCTCACACCTTCAATTTATTAAAGAGAAGCCATCTATGGTTCAAATTTCCGCGCCTCATCAATACTCCAAAGGCACCGATGCCTCACGATCCCTGTGCAACACTACACACCAACAGAACACAGTAAATAAATCAAAATCAAAGAGTATCAGTGTCGAAGATAGAACACACTAGAATGGAAGATTAAAGACAGATATATGGAGAATTATGGCTAGGATTGATTATCAAAAGCCTAATCCTCCCAATTAAGACATAGTTAAATAAAATCATAAGTGTTTTATCAATAGGAAAGCCTCCACTGCCACAACTGAGGAAAATTGATTCCTCCCAGCTACCACAGTGCCACATGTGCCTCAAAGCATTCAAACAGAGACCGAAGTTATTGATCAAGATTAGATATTTGCCTCAAGCATGGCCAAATAGTAGGTTCTGCCAAGGAACTTAATGTAAAAAATATCAACAGAGTGACTATTACATAACACAGAGCCTAAAAAGTCAACAAAGCTCCCATCGAGCTTAATCTTAGATGTAAAACAATTAATACAGACATAAAACATCTGTAAACTTCTCCATTGAGCCCCACAAAGGCCTAGAATTCATTAATCTATATTAATTATCTTGGGGGATCTTTATCAAATCCCACCTCCTCATTCTTCTATAAATACTACTGGAGAAGATGAGAGAGGGGTTGGTTGAGTTGGTTGCTGAACTTTCAAATGTAATTGAGCTTGAGACTTCTACTTGTAAATAGTGTTCACTGGATCTTGGAGCTCTGCTTGTGATAGATAAGTTATTCTGGGAAGTGTAGATGATTGCTAAGCTAAAGCATTGGACTTAGTGCTGTAACTGGTTTGGCGCATCAATACAAGTTGATTTATGGGATCCTGGTCTATGTCGACGGTGATGTTATTTATTATTGTAAATTGTTATTTTATTTCTGTTTTCACTGTGTTCATATTCTCTTATAAAGAACAACATGCATATAGTTAGGACCTACTGTATATCAGCACCCTTCTCTGACTGAAAATATTTATCTTCATGTTTTCTTCCAAATCTGTGTTATTTAGGAATGATTTAATTTAGTTTAAGCATAGGAATGCTGGCGTTCCCTTGTCCTATTGTATTAGCTAAATATTATTCTTAAATGTTATTTTCATTATATGTTAAGTAGAGATGAACTAAGAAAGATATGGTGTGCCCTCGTCCTAGTTTTATCCCCAAAGATTGTCTAAAGGTTTCCCTTGGAATGTGTTAAACGCTGGCTAGTTTCGAAGCACTTACCAGATCTTAGGCCATTCTGTGTTATCTTTGTGTTTGTCTTGAAAGTAACCAAGTAAGAGAGGATTTGTGGTGAGCCCGGACCGCTAGTTTCTACTCCAACAGTTGCCTTCAAGT
The DNA here is from genome assembly GCA_034641835.2 of Pinus albicaulis. Taxonomy (NCBI): domain Eukaryota; kingdom Viridiplantae; phylum Streptophyta; class Pinopsida; order Pinales; family Pinaceae; genus Pinus; species Pinus albicaulis. The sequence goes on along the minus strand of CM076580.1, from coordinate 1,014,438,644 downwards.
TTCCCTCTGTTTTTGTATGTTTTCTATCGAAAGTGTATCAAAGGCTGGATAGTTTCGAAGTACTTGCCAGATCCTGGATTGTTTTCATTTCTTTCTTAAGTGTTTGTCAAAGGCTGGCTAGTTTCAAAGTACTTACTAGATCCTGGGCTACTCTTTGTTCTTAATTTGTTTAAATTCCCCTTCTTTTTGTATCATTTCATTCCATAAATCCAACTTCAAAGAGATCCTTAGACATAGATGACTTGCCCCATGGACCACTCTTGAACCTGATTGTTTGAATTAAACCCTATTATGACTCCATAGCCCAATGGACTAAAACCTGCAATTATCTATCTTCTTGGCCAAAACTTGTTCTATTTGCTTGCAACTTCTCACCTTTGTATCTATCTTTTTGGCCGAAGCTTATTCTCATTGCTTGCAACTTCTCACCTTTGAAACTCTTTGCATTTAGGACTTTCTACCTCAAACAGTAATCATGCTCAACCATCCAAAAACAAACAAAACCCTTGGCCTTCATAACTAGCCTAATATCATTACCCCAAACTTCAAAGACAAATCCATCTTTGCACTTATTGGAGAGATCCCTCTCTGGATTCAGGAGGGCTAGATCCTAGAATCCCAAAGTAGTTGAAATAATGTTGCTTCTTCAGTTTTAGTCTCACCAATCTGCTAAAATTACAGATTCCTAACATTTCTGGCGACTCCTCTAGGGAATAATTCCCTTAAAACTAAATAAAACCTTGTGAGTAAAAATCAGCCTTTTCAAGCACTACCAAAGAATGGTGATCATGATAAAACTTGTTCGAATCAGTGACAAACTAGGCAAACCCTAGGATTCTCATAAGACTTTATCTAACCTTGAAAAATTAGCTGGCTTAGCCATAAGAGTAGACTGTCTTTGTCTCTTAACCATAGAAAAGTTTTGAACAGAGTTAGTACATTCTTAGAAACCACACAACTATAAAAAACTCAGAAAAAACCCAAAAATATTTCAGATTGGTATTCAATAAACATGGTGGTGGACCATAAAACCTTTTACCTATGAAAAGAGCTAAAAACTTCCACTTGGCAACTCCACAATCCTAAATAGACCTTAAGACTCCACTGGGAAGAACCCTTATCATTATAATATCTTTCAAACTCAGTTAGAGGACTATAGGATTAAATTTTGTGTAAACAGATTAGTTGACCTCTTGAAGATTGTCATATTTGGTTAAACTATTTTTGTTTAGTTGGGTCTAAAAACCACAACATAGTGGCTCCTAGAAAGATTCACACTAAAGCCTATCCTGACCCTGATCCACCCGAGATAGTTGACAACCCAAAAAGTATCCTTAGGAAGTCTCCTAAGATTAAAATTATCAACTGTTGTCAGATCGCCCTTGAGAGCTAATCCAGTTCCTGAAAATCTTGCAGCTCTACAAGAGTCATATGGTGGTGGAACCATAAAACATTTTACCTCCTTAAGAGCTAAAATTTTTCCACCTGGCGACTCCACACTCTGAAACTCCCAAAAGACCAAATGACTTCATTGGTATAAGACCCTGAACTGATTGACCAGACGCAGTGACCTCTTTTTTTTTTATTTACAAATATGATTCCAAGAATACAACGAAGATATGCCCCAATGAGTAGAGATCATATCCCTAGGTTTCCACATAAGATGCCCCGGGTGAATTGGGATGACAACCTGCCTATTTTTCAAGGTGAAAAGTTTGATGACCCTTTATTACATCTCATCAAATTTCATATACCTGTATGGAGGTTGAAAGTTGAATGGCATGAAGATTTCCTAATGAAAATGTTCATGTTAACATTAGAAGGAAAAGCTAGGGATTGGTATGACTGCTTAAGATCTAGTAGTTTTTTTTCTTTAAGAGACCTTGAATATGTATTCTATGAGAACTATAAAGAAAACACTACATCATTGTCATTGGGTGCAATATATTATGATCCATCACAAAACATCACCCAACACATTATAGATAATGAGGAAGATTTGGAAGAGATGCATCCTGAAGATTTTTTAATAGCCATTCATGAGTTTAATATCCTATTGAAAAATTGTAAGAACATAGATGAATCAGTTGAGGAAGAGATGATCCAAGAAATAAAAAACATTCCTCAAGATATCCCTGAAAACTCAAGTATTGATTCATCATCCCTTATAGTTGAGGCTCAAGAAGACATTCAGCCTCAAAATCAGTCTTCACAAGAGACAGAGAATTGTTTTACTTCTGTTCAAAGGGACATGGAAACATATTCCCCTTTGACAGAGAAGGAAATAGATCAGACTATTTATAAACAGTCAATCTCTGAAACTTTTTGCAAAACAAACACTCTTGCCCATTCACATAGAGAACTTTGTTGTACGGTTTTAGAAAGTTCTTTTGTAGATCAGAATGAAGAAGAACCTACTGATAACCCAGTATGTTTTATTGGTAGCATTACTTATATTCATGATTCTCCTAACTTTGATCTATCTAGTGATGATGCTTCCCAAACAGAAGTTAATTTTGTAGGATCATCATTAGCAGATTTATGCGAGGAAGATCAGCTCCTTCAAAGAAGTAATGAGCCAGTGCAGACTATTTATGATACTGATGATGAAAGTTTTCAAAGTCTAAAAGTGAGTGAAGATTCATTGGATCTTTGCTCTGTTTCATTTCAGATCTTCAGTAATAATTTCCATGTGATTGGGACTCAGTAGACTTTCGGCTCAAAGGATGAGGAGGAAAGAAACGAAGAAATTTTTGGGCAGGTGGAAATGAAGGAGCTTTCTCTTGAAAAAGAGGAAGAAATTAAACATACCCTTGCTCAAGAATATAATAACCTCCTCATAGAGTACAGTCCACTAAACCAAAGCATACTAGGGCTACAAGAGGACAACACTGCCAAATATGATGAGTCCTCCAGTTCAGATGATGATCAAGAAGAGGGAGAGAAATAGATAGAAGACTGTCCTACTAAGGATATACCATCTTCTCAAGAAGAATATTGTTCCTTTTCTGTTAAGAATGATGATGCTTCCAAGCAACTTTCTGAAGACATAGCCCTCAAAGCTGAAGTCTTGGAAGCAAAAAATCTACCAAACATGGAGAACCAAAAAGAAGAGAACCTTCATCTTTTCTTTGTTGATCCTATAGAAGAGTGTGTGGAAATCCCAACTGGCTCAAATTATCAAGAAGTGATCCTTTGCAAGAGCCAGAGACATGAAAAGTTTTCACCTTCTGTGATAGTTTTTATTTTGAAGATTAATCTTCAAAATATACTATGGATACCCCTGACAAGCAGCCAGAGTTTCTTCTTCTGTATGACATTACTCAATTGGCTGCATTGGCACTTTTGTATCATATAAAGATGTAAATATTCCAAAGTAGAATAGGTTAGATAGGAATGTCAATAAAGCTCACTTCTGAGCATGTAGTTAGTTGTTGTTGTCTGCTTTGAAGAAAAATCAAAAATTCAAAATTACAAAAACAGAGAAAAGGAAGAAAAGAGGGTAGACTGTGAAAAAAATAAAGGTATATCCCCATACCAAAAAGAGAAACAAATATGAAAGTGTGCAAGTCTAAATGCCGGTCCTGAAAAACACACTTCTAGTTAGTCAAACAACCTAATCTTGACTAATTAGCTTTTAAATTTACTACTGATAGGATAGTGAATTCGATTTTCCAAACTGTTTAATCTTGGCTTATCAGTAGATAGATTAGGATAGAAATTAAAGGTTCAAACATGTTCAAAATCTGAACCTAAGGTTTCAAAGAGAAAATGACTCAAATCTGTTTCAAATTCTGAGTCAAAAGATGTAAAAATATGGTTCCAATCAGCTCAAAATCCGAACCAATTGATAAAGACAAGACAACTCAAACAAGAGTCAAAACAGAGCTGTAGAAAAGAGGAAGGAAATGTTTTCAAATTTCAGATCTCAAGCCTTCCATTTTCGTTTTAAAATTTTCTGCAAAATAAATGTCTATGTGCACTTTGTCTTTTATGCCATGGACTAGCATCAAGTTACACTGTTCAATCCTGACTTGAATGCTTTTCAATTTCTGTTGTAGAATTTAGAGAATAAAGTCTGTTGGACAGTTCAATCCCAACAGATGGTAGAATAGGTAGAGAAGCATCTGAACTCAACTGTTTAAACTGAGTTCAGGGAGAAATAAGGAGTAGAATTAGATTAGTTTTATGCTTTCAAAATAATAAAATGTTGTGAAAAGAGTTTGTCAATCCAAGTGCACTCTAATGAAGAAAAAATGTTAGATCTGTAGGATTGGGTAGGTAGAAAGCTTGTTGATGAAAGATCCATTGTTTTTATGGTTGCTAATATGTTTTCAGGACAAGATCATCCTAGAAAAGGAAGGGAAACCCAATGGATAAGGCATGGGTCAGCCTCCCAAAGAACACAATGGATGTGGCACAGGTCAGCCTCCCAGAGAATGCAAGTCTGAAGTTCTTGATGCCTTCAAGAAGGCACCATCCCAAGTGGAGCCACTGTTAGCCACCTATAAATTTTTTATAGCAAAAGGTGGCTAAAACTTTTTTGAGCCTTCAAGGAACAAATTTTATTGCTAAAAAGTGTTGGCTCTTGAAGAATCTTGAAGGCCTCATGCTTCTGTCCCATCTTCACTATTGTGCCTATTCTACATTCAGAAATCCTGTTGATTCCCAAGGAAGAATACTGCTACAAGCACCATTTTCCTTTTTTCCTTCTTCGAAAACTGACCTCATTTTAACCCCTTTCATCCTCCATGAAAAACCCTCACTTTCATGTTTCTCCCTTTTCCCCTTCATCAAAACCCCTTTGATAAGGTTTAGGACCCTTTCTTAGCCTTATCGAAACCCTCAAATTCCTTTGAAAACCATTGAAAATATATCAAAATCATATTTTTTATATACCATAGACTTAAGCCCCCTTGGGCTAAGTCCTTAACCCTCCCCTCCATACGCCCTGGTGCCTGGAAACCGAGTGCCAGCCTTCCAAGCGTTTGTCGCATCATCCGATCATGATTAGCCCCTCCTCTTAAATACCCCGGTCATATTATTTTCCATGTGCCCAAAGGCCCCGCAGTCGAGCTCCAAGCCGCATTATAAATTAATATAAAACTTTGGTTATATTAATTTGTCGGTTTTTATAAATTCTTAAAATTTCCGCCAGTGCAAAATTTCACTCGCTCCGCACCGTCGATCTGATCTGAAGATCGGACGACGTGCAACCTACCAACCCGGTGGTCCCCGCCAACCACTCACCATTCCAAAACCGGGCAGTATCCATCGCACCGCCTTCAAGCGGAGGGCGGTTTTTTCCCGATCGGCAGCGATTCCATACATCGCTTGACGCGTGGCCTGGGCACTGTTCATAAAACCACCGTCCATCGTGTGTTAAAGATCGGATGTGGACCCGGCGCGATATTGACGTCCACCATCCTATCTGAGGCCGCCCATCGGACGGCGATTGCTCACCAAAGAAGCTCGACAATTAACCAAGCTACGACGCAGAATTTAAAAGATCTCCGTCATCGATCTGATCTGCAGATCGACGGCCCACATTCCATTGCCCGTCCACAGCAGTGCCGGTGGTCCCAGCACCACATCAGCATCCACGCGGCAGAGTTTAATTGGGGCGGATCTCCATTTGTTTTCCATACCATCACCTTCTATCCCGACCATCGATATCTACGCGATCGACAGCTCTGATTTAAAATATTCTTCCACCTTCTCTATGACTTCTCCTTATCAATCTTGACCGTTGGATGATGCCATCCAACGGCCACGCTTCCCCCACATTTCCTCTGAAGTAGTAAACCTATACATGCATGGATTTTATAATATTTGTTCGTATTTTGCAGGGTTAATGGTTTTTCTGCCATAACTGAAGAAATTCAGAAGCAGAGGGTGGCGATCCTCCCGCCTCGGATCCATCAAAGAGAATCCTTCGCAAGGTTCCAAATTCACGTTTCATCAATGATCCATGAGGCATTGATGTCATATCATCCCTGTGCAGCCCTGCATACCAGCAAAACACAGTAAATCAAGCATAGTCATAGAGTATCAGTGTCGAAGATAAAAATGTACCAGGACAGAAGATTGAAGACATATTTGCGGGGATCACGGCTAAGAATGATTATCAAAAGCCTAATCCCCAATTAAAACACAGTTTGAATAAAATCTTAATTGTTTATCAACAGAAAGCCTCCACCGCCACATCTGAGGCAAATTGATTCCTCCCAGCTACCGAAATGCCACCTGTGCATCAAAGTGTTCAGTCAGAGGTCAAAGTTATTAATGAAGATCATATATCCGCCTCGAAACCACCAGAGAGTTACTTCTGCAAGGAAACTTAATGCAAAAAATATCTGCAAAGTAACCTCGACATCACACAGAGCCTCAAAGGTCAACAAAAGCTCCCACCGAGCTTAAATCTTTATGTAAAACATTTAGTGCAGAAGACACCTATGTAAGCTTCTTTATTGAGCCCCTCAAAGGCCGAGAAGCCATTCAAGTCTGTATTAATTAGTTTTTGAGATCTTTTATCAGATCTCGCCTCCTCATTCTTCTATAAATACTACTGCAGAAGATGAGAGAGGGGTTGGTTGATTAGGTTGCTGAATATTGTAATGCAATTGAGCTGGAAACTTCTGATTTTAAATAGTGTTCACTGGCCCTTGGAGCTCTGCTTGTGATAGATAAGTTAGGCTGAGTCGAGTAGATGATTGCTAAACTAAAGCATTGGACTTAAAGTTGTAACTGGTTTGGAGCATCAATACAAGCTGATTTATGGGATCCTGGTCTATGTTGACGGTGATGTTTTTCTCATTGTAACTTGTTATTTTGTTTATGTTTTCACTGTGTTTCATCTTCTCTTATAAAAAACAGCATGCATATAGTTAGGACCTACTGTATATCAGTAACCTTCTCTAACTAAAAATATTTATCTGAATGTTTTCTTCCAATCTATGTTATTTGGGAATGATTTAATTCAGTTTAAGCATAGGAATGTGGGCATTCCCTCGTCTTATTGCCTTAGCTGGATATTACTCTTGAATGTTATGTTTAGTATTATTTAAGTAGAGATGAACTATGGAAGATATGGTGTGCCCTGGTCCTAGTTTTATCCCCAAAGACTGTCTAAATGTTTCCCTTGGAATGTGTCAAAAGCTGGCTAGTTTAGAAGTACTTACCAGATCTTAAGCCATTCTGTGTTATATTTGTGTTTGTCTTGAAAGTAACCAAGTAAAGCAGAGCTAGGAGAGGATTTGTGGTGAGCCCGGCCTGCTAGTTTCTACTCCAACAATTGCCTTCAAGTTTCCCTTTGTTTTAAAATGTTTTCTATTGAAAGTGTATCAAAGGCTGGCTAGTTTAAAAGTACTTACCAGATCCTAGTTTATTTTTATGTTTTTCTTGAGTCTATGTCAAAGGCTGGCTAGTTTAGAAGTACTTACCAGATCCTGGGCTGCTCTTTTTTCCTCATCTGTTTAATTCTCCTTCTTATTGTACCATTTCATTCCATAAATCAAACTTCAAAGAGATCCTTAAACATAGATGACTTGCCCCATGGACCACTCTTGCCTCTTGTTGTTCCAATTAAACCCTATTATGACTCCATAGCCTAATGGACTAAAACCTGCAATTATCTATCTTTTTGGCCGAAGCTTATTCTCATTGCTTGCAACTTCTCACCTTTGAAACTCTTTGCATTTAGGACTTTCTACCTCAAACAGTAATCATGCTCAACCATCCAAAAACAAACAAAACCATTGGCCTTCATAACTATCCTAATATCATTACCCCAAACTTCAAAGACAAATCCATCTTTGCACTTATTGGAGAGATCCCTCTCCGAATTCAGGAGGGCTAGATCCTAGAATCCCAAAGTGGTTGAAATAATGTTTCTTCTGCAGTTTTAGTCTCACCAATCTGCTAAAATTACAGATTCCTAACAGGCAGCATACATTGACCAGAGATCAACGGTGGAAATTTTTTATGGGGGCACAGCACAGATCAAATGTACCCAAGGGATAGTGCCTCCACAGGGACCCACAAGAAAGGGTTTCACATATGTTTTAATATAGTTTGTTTTATGTTTTAAAATGCCGCGCCATATATAAAGTAAAGGATAGCACAGTTTTTTTTTTAATGTAATGATGTTGGTTGTTGTTTACAGAGACAGGCTGTGTGTTATGTTTTTGTAATGCCCGAAGGCAGAAAGAGAGACAGAGAGGAAGATTGAAATGTTGTGTCTGTAGCAGCTAATACATTGTAAACCAGAACTTCGTTTTGAAGACTGAATCATC